>CM066566.1:92642381-93193724 GCA_033816785.1 Picus viridis | reverse complement strand
CCACCTCACTTCTTGTTGACTGAAGTTCATCTTCTTCCCCTACCATGGGAGGAACTCCTCTAAAGCAAAGGTTGGCATCACACAAAATATTGCTGGTTGTTTTTGTGAAATCTATCTGTCTGAATCCAGTGTTCTTTGTTTGACCATACAGGTACCAGACTGCTAGAATCAAGGAACGGAATTTTGAGCTTAAAGATCTAGCCAAAATATGTGGCAAATTTGAGCAGCTTTTGTTATGTATCTGTTCTTTATGTACAACAGAACTTAAGCTTCCTTTGTGTGCTAAAAAAAAATCCCCACAGTGAAAACCATAGCTGCCAGCTTTCCTCTTACAGAGGAGGATTATTAATTGTTCACTGGAGGAGAAAAAACCAACAATGGTAAGGACTACAGAGATAGGGCACTGACTGCCTCCCCTCTCAGCTGGAGGGGGTCATGTGAAGATAAAGACCAAACTCGGAGAAGAATTACATGGAGGTGGGGGAAACGGGCAGGGCAGTGAAGCGGATACTGGCTGTGGTGCAGTGCTTCACTGCTAGAAGTAATTCAGCTTGATATTTCACTTAACACACTGTAACCTTTTAGCCATAACCTACAAGGCAGTTTCAACTGCTCTCATGCATCATGTTAATCCCTCCCTGCTTTTAAATTATGCACCTAACATTACCATTTATACTTGTCCTCCACAATGGAATAGCTATATTGGAATATATATATATATATATATGCATATATATTCCAGTATATATATATATATATATATGAATATATATATTCCATTGTTCCTCTAGTTTACTAAAATATTGCAATAATGCTTATTTTCTTCACTGTCTATATGCATGTAGACATATACACTTTATTTTAGACATACATTTGTCTAAACTAGCTATTAATCCTTTTCTTGAAAAGACAATAAAAAGTACTTAAAATGGAAAGTATAACAGGTCTTCCTCCCTTTTCACTGTGGGAGAAGTGGCTTGCATAGGCCACAGAATCAGTGCTACAGCTGCTGGGCAGCTGTGTGAGCTTATGTGCTTATGATTTTGCTGTGTAGAAAATAAGAATATACAGTTGCATACTGCAGAGACATAAGGAGATAGTCAACGGAATAATGAGTAGAAGAAATGAAATCATTCTAAGAGCAGTGAAGACTACTGTCATTTTTATCTTGTGGGAATGTGTAAGGTTTGCATCCCACACTTGCATACCTTCCCTTTCCCTTTGACAGGTTCATTATTTCAGAGGAATGCACCTGTAGGAGGATCTGCTTGTAGCAGAGGGGCAACCCCAAGCAAATGCACCAACAACGAGCTTCCAACATCAAGGCAGAGACCTTGAACTGGTCTCTGTAATAGAAAAGGAACCAGAACTGACAACAGAGCACTGAGATGACATATCCATCAAGGATTTTGTGTCTGTTAAGTATCTGATAGATGTCCATTGGCACTTAAGCTTTTAGTAGTAAAAAAGCTTCTCATGTTGCACATGTCTACAGGTTTCTTTGGGCAATGACAGACTATTCTCATCTGTTAAGGCCTCATGACATTTGGGTCTGACATAACAAGACTGAAGTCTAACGAGCAGGTGGGTCCCTGACAAAATGAACACCTGTTAAAAAGCAAAAAGCTATGGCCATTTCACATGGTGGCCTCATCCTTTCCATAGTGGCTCAAAAGCAAGGTTAGTAAGTCAGGAAAGTGAGTTAGCTTTACCACACAGCTGTCATGTTATGAATGGACTTCTCTGAAATGAGATACTGCATTTCCAGTCTTTCTTTCAGCCTGTAGGATTGCTCCCCTACGAGACTTTCCAGAGTCACAAAGGACTGATCTTCTTAGCTACAGGTTTTATACTTCAGACTACTTCAGTGGGATCAGATAGGCTCATGCAGTAATTATACTAGGAAAACAGGGATTAAGTTCACTGTCACTGTACCAAAAGAAATCATAGATCCTTTTGCACTTTAGTATACATTTCTATAAATAATTTTTCAAAGGACACCTGAAGATGTCTCCAACCTCTTTGTTTTAATTCCCCAACCACTTTCACAATGCTATGCTAATTTCTGCTGGGAAATGCAAGACCACTGTGATGTTTTCTTGCTGCTGGTGTTTCTTGCTACCCAGTGAGTAAGAGATCGGCAGAGCCAAGCAGCTGGTAGGACACTCCACTATACTGCTATCAGAAGAAGGCTCTCCAAATTTTTTAAAACTCTTTTAAAGATACACCACAACTAATATTGAATAGCCCAGTCCTATCAATGTGTTAAATGCAACCCATTAGAAGGCTTTTAAGAAAAGACTAGGGTGGCTCATTTCACACTAAAACTAGGATTGATTTGTCCTCAAATACTTCAAAACTGTGTTGGGAGAAAAATCATAGCAAATTTAAATAAATTATTCCCTCAAGTTTCAGTTTCGTACCTGTCCATCCGTCCCAATGGTGCCTCCACAATCTGTAAGGAGCTCGGACATGTCGTAATAGCTAACAAACTCCCATAAGCAGGCTTCCAAATTCAGATTGCGGTAGAAGCGTAAGGTATTGAGACCTCTAATTATTGGGCTGTATTGATAGGGAATGGTCTCTCCAATTACACCTGGATTTTTGGTAGCATCAGTTAAGAAACCATGGTGGGTCTTCACTTCTGTGTAATCCAACAGGTTGGAGCATTTATGGTTTCCAACTCTACTTCCATCTGGGCTAAGTGTCAGCTCGAAGTTGGAGAGCTCTCTTGTAGAAACAGCAGGCAACATGCCTAAAAAACATTAATTTATAGCACTATCACTAAATTTCAGTGCTCAGAGCTGCTTAATTTAGACAAAGTTTGCCAAACACTAAGTATGTCAGGCAATGCTTCTGTATTTTGTATTTACCATAATCAGAATAGAATAGAATTAACCAGGTTGGAAGAGACCTTTGAGATCATCGAGTCAAACTTATCACCCAACACCATCTAATCAACTAAACCATGGCACCAAGTGCCTCATCCAGTCTCCTCTTAAACATCTCCCCTGATGATGACTCCACCACCTCCTTGGGCAGCACATTCCAATGGCCAATCTCTGTGAAGAATTTCTTCCTAACGTCCAGCCTAAACCTCCCCTGGCGCAGCTTGAGACTGTGTCCTCTTGTTCTGGTGCTGGTTAACGTACTTAAGGATTCAAAGAAAGTTAATATGATTGTATATAAGAATGTTATGCACAATAATCACATCTTTATATTATAAAATTATAAATAGAATATTTCTAAATCTCCAACATATTCCCTACTCAGGATTTTGGGTGATTTTTTTCAGAAGCATATAGTAATTAAGTGGTTTTATATTTTTTTAAGAAGTAAGTTCTTCCACACTCTTCAAAGAAGTTTTACAACGTGTAGGTCTAGCCCAACTGATATAAATTCCTCACTTATCCTGAAAACATTTAATCTTCACATCAAAGACTAGGTATCAATACAGTATACAATACAGAGTGCATGGAGGACAGCTTCTTATCCCAGGTGCTGCGTGAGCCTACCAGGGGTAAGGCTATGCTTGACCTCCTCTTCACCAACAGGGAAGGGCTGGTGGGTGATGTGGTGGTCGGAGGGTGTTTAGGCACCAGTGACCACGACATAATAGAGTTTTCAGTATGCAGCCAAGCCAAGAGGGGGAGCAAGAAGACCTCCACTCTAGACTTCTGGAGGGCAGACTTCAGGCTACTCAAGGAACTAATTCAGAAGGTTCCTTGGGAATCAGCCCTCAAAAACAAAGGGGTCCAGGAGAGCTGGGCCTACTTCAAGGAAGAACTATTGAAGGTGCAAGAACAGGCTGTGCCGGTGTGCCGGAAGATGAGCCGCCGGGGCAGACGGCTAGCCTGGATGGGCAATGAACTTTTAATAGAACTTAGGGAAAAAAAGAGGGTGTATCATCTTTGGAAGAAAGGGGAGGCAACCTACAGAATGTTTAGGGATG
The DNA here is from genome assembly GCA_033816785.1 of Picus viridis. Lineage (NCBI taxonomy): Eukaryota > Metazoa > Chordata > Aves > Piciformes > Picidae > Picus > Picus viridis. The sequence continues at coordinate 93,189,772 of CM066566.1, read as the reverse complement.
TTGCTAGGTTGTGTAGGAAGAAAATTACGGAGGCAAAAGCCCATTTAGAACTTAGACTGGCCTCTGCTGTGAAGGACAACAAAAAGTCCTTCTATAAATACATCAATAGCAAGAAGAAGGGCAAGGACAACCTCCACTCCTTGGTTGACACGGAGGGGAACGTTGTAACAAAGAATGAGGAAAAGGCAGAGGTACTTAACACCTTCTTTGCCTCAGTCTTCACTAGCAGGGCAGAATGTCTTCCAGACAGCTGGCCTGCAGAGCTGGCAGAAGGAGCCAGAGAGATGTATAGTTTCCCACTGCTCCAAGAGGAAGTTAGAGATCTACTGAGCCGCTTGGACCCCCACAAGGCCATGGGACCGGATGGGATCCATCCTAGGGTGCTGAGATTGCTGACAGATGAGCTGTCCAAGCCACTTTCCATCATTTTTCAGCAGTCCTGGCTCACTGGAGAGGTCCCAGAAGACTGGAAGCTGGCTAACGTGGTGCCCATCCACAAGAAGGGCCAGTTGGATGAGCCAGGGAATTATAGGCCTGTCAGCCTGACCTCAGTGCCAGGCAAGATTATGGAACGGGTCATCTCGAGTGCGATCACACAGCACTTACAGGATGACCAGGGGCTCAGGCCTAGCCAGCATGGATTTAGGAGGGGCAGGTCCTGCCTGACCAACCTGATCTCCTTCTATGATCAGGTGACCCGCCTGGTGGATGTGGGGAGGCCTGTGGATGTGGTCTACCTGGACCTCAGCAAGGCCTTTGACACCGTCCCCACAGCAAACTCCTGGCCAAGCTGGCAGCCCATGGCTTGGACAGGAGCACACTGCGTTGGGTTAGGAACTGGCTGGAGGGCCGAGCCCAGAGAGTAATGGTGAATGGCACCACATCCAGCTGGTGGCCTGTCACTAGTGGTGTGCCCCAGGGATCAGTACTGGGCCCCATGCTCTTCAACATCTTTATTGATGATCTGGATGAGGGCATTGAATCCATCATCAGTAAATTTGCAGATGACACCAAACTGGGGGCAGCAGTTGATTTGCTGGAGGGCAGAGAGGCTTTGCAGAGGGACCTCGACAGGCTGGACAGATGGGCAGAGTCCAATGGCATGAGATTGAACACATCCAAGTGCCGGATTCTGCACATTGGCCACAACAACCCCAGGCAGTGCTACAGGCTGGGGTCAGAGTGGCTGGAGAGTGGCCAGGCAGAGAGGGACCTGGGGGTACTGGTTGATTGTAGGCTGAACATGAGCCTGCAGTGTGCCCAGGCAGCCAAGAAGGCCAATGGCATCCTGGCTTGCATCAGGAACAGTGTGGCCAGCAGGAGCAGGGAGGTCATTCTCCCCCTGTACACTGCACTGGTTAGGCCGCACCTTGAGTACTGTGTCCAGTTCTGGGCCCCTCAGTTTAGGAAGGATGTTGACTTGCTGGAACGTGTCCAGAGAAGGGCAACAAAGCTGGTGAGGGGTTTGGAACACAAGCCCTATGAGGAAAGGCTGAGGGAGCTGGGGTTGCTTAGCCTGGAGAAGAGGAGACTGAGGGGTGACCTTCTTGCTCTCTACAACTACCTGAAGGGAGGTTGTAGCCAGGCAGAGGTTGGCCTCTTCTCCCAGGCAGCCAGCACCAGAACAAGAGGACACAGTCTCAGGCTGCGCCAGGGCAGGTTTAGGCTGGATGTTAGGAAGAAGTTCTACACGGAGAGAGTGATTGCCCATTGGAATCGGCTGCCCATGGAGGTGGTGGAGTCACCTTCACTGGAGGTGTTCAGGAGAAGACTAATGGGGTGCTTGGCTGTATGGTCTAGTTGTTGGGTGGGTTGGATTGTTTGATGGGTTGGACGCGATGATCTTGAAGGTCTCTTCCAACCTGGTGTATTGTATTGTATTGTATTGTATTGTAAGTATTTTATGCACCTTGTTGCAAGCTGAACTTGTACATTCATCACATTGTTCCCTGGTCTCACATCTTAAAAGATTACAGTATTTTGTCTACTGAAAATACCATGACCAATAACATAGCTCAAATAGCAGTTTGTTGTATGGGTTTTGTCAGCCCCCCAAGGGATTTTATCATACCATCAATATGTGGCATTGTGACTGTCAGTTTGATGAGGTTGGCATAATCAGGATCTTCTGGGCCAGTATAGCGCAATTTGGCAGAGAATGGCTCTGCTCCAACTACTCCTGACATACGAGGTTGACAAAGACCTAATGTAAAAAAAGAAGGCAACTTTACTTTATGTACAGAGGAAACAATCCACACTATTCTTTGCACTGCTTTTAGATGCACTGTTTTGCACTGTACAACTTTCCAAAAACCCCAAATTTTCTTGACCAACAGGCAAATGCTTTGAGCAGCATTTACCAGAGGTTTGAACAGGAATTTATGCAAAAGAGGATTCCAACAGAAACCATTACTCATGTTAATGCAGCTGCAAGAGCAGCAGAGATGACACAAAGAATTCAACATGGCTGCAGGTGGGTAATAAAATATATTGTGTTGTAATTTACCTTTATTGCTGATAATTACTCATTCACCTTATTATACAATAAACCAAAGAATCTGTGATGCAACAAAAAAACACATGATATCAGACTGTACTCACATGCATGTCAGTTCTTCACCTATGCTTCATAACATTATTCAGTACAAGTTTCACAAAAAGAGATTTGCTTGGACAAAGGAGGTAAAGCACAGTAACTGAGAGGCTGAGAATGCAGCATCATCATTGGTTAGGTATCAGCGAAGCAGAGAAAGACAATATCAGAGAAGCAAGAAGGATGAATACTATGAATATCTCAATCATGAAAAAATGTTATCTATGCCCTGGAATTGCACACTAGTTTCTTTAGTCCTTAGTCAAGGAAGACTGTGTACAGTGAGGTGTACGGTGAGGCCTAAATGTCAAATGAAGTGCTTCTTCCGGCTAGGCATCCATCACAGCACTCCTATGCGGGTTCTCCAATACCTAATAGCAGCTGAGATTATGTTGCAACATTACTACCATTGAATTAAAAAGCCAACAGAAAACAGGTTTCACTAATTCCAATGCACTTTATATACTGTTCTCCTGAACATACAAGTTTGCTATGTGGATAACTATTTAAAGATTATGATAATTTTATTTATACAATTCTCTGCTGTGTTAAGAGAGCTTTTGCTTTACTTCTATGAAGAACAGAAGAAAAACTGAGTGTGTGCTGTTAGAACACCTAATCATGTAATCAGATTTTGTTAGGATGGAATTTGGGATCAAAAGGAAGTCACGAGTCTTGCAATAGATGATGATGTCTTACCTTCTGATGTGCTTATAGTTACAATGGGGCTCATAAGCTCAAGACCTGCATTTCCATCTGAATTCACAGCACGAGCTGCACACTGGACACGAGAACCAGCTTGAAAGTAAATGGAGTCGAGCGTAATCATCTTGGAGGAAGTGAAGAAGGTATCAAAGTCAACATCCTTCATGGGGCTAGTCACACCATCAGAACCAGTGGGTGCACTTACAAGCCACCGGTATTGTGTCAGACTATTATTGATGTTCTCACTGGCACATATAGAACCAGTCTTGTCAAAGTCTTCATATTTAGGATTACAAGCCTGCAGAACAAGGCAAGTGTGTTAACAGTTTATTTGCTTCATGGCAAAGGAATATTAATTTATCAAACTCAACAACAAAATGGAATTCACAATCCCAGGAAATCTCTTGAGAAATCATCTTATTTTGATAATATTTAGCAATGTTATGGGAGATTAAAAGGCAGGTCAAATGATTTTTATTGAAATGAAAATATTATTTTAAATTCTGGTTTATGGGTGAATACATAACATAACTATGAAGGCACAAACTACAATCATCGAATCATTAAGGTTGGAAAAGTCCTTTCAGATTATCAAGTCCAACTGTAACCCAACTACAATGGCCACTAAAATATATACCGAAGCACCACATATAGAATAGAATAGAATAGAATAGAATAGAATAGAATAGAATAGAATAGAATAGAATAGAATAGAATAGAATAGACCAGGTTGGAAGAGACCTTCAAGATCATCACGTCCAACCTATCATCTAACACCACCTAAACAACTAAACCATGCAACCAAGCACCCTATCAAGTCTCCTCCTAAACACCTCCAATGATGGTGACTCCACCACCTCTCCAGGCGGCCCATTCCAATGACGAATCACTCTCTCTGTGTAGAATTTCTTCCTAACATCCAGTCTAAACCTCCCCTGGTGCAGCCTGAGACTGTCCTCTTGTTCTGGTACTGGCTGTCTGGAAGAAGAGACCAACCTCTGCCTGGCTACAACCTCCCTTCAGGTAGTTGTAGAGAGTAAGAAGGTCTCCCTGAGTCTCCTCCTCTCCAGGCTAAGCAACCCCAGCTCCCTCAGCATCTCCTCATAGGGCTTGTGTTCCAAGCCCCTCACCAACTTTGTTGCCCTTCTCTGGACACGTTCCAGCAAGTCAACATCCTTCCTAAACTGAGGGGCCCAGAACTGGACACAGGACTCAAGGTGCGGCCTAACCAGTGCAGTGTACAGGGGCAGAATGACCTCCCTGCTCCTGCTGGCCACACTGTTCCTGATGCAGGCCAGGATGCCATCGGCCTTCTTGGCTGCCTGGGCACACTGCAGGCTCATGTTCAGCCTACCATCAATCAGCACCCCCAGGTCCCTCTCTGCCTGGCCGCTCTCCAGCCACTCTGACCCCAGCCTGTAGCACTGCATGGTGTTGCTGTGGCCAATGTGCAGAACCCGGCACTTGGACGCGTTCAATCTCCTGCCCTTGGATTCTGCCCATCTGTCCAGCCTGTCGAGGTCCCTCTGCAAAGCCTCTCTGCCCTCCAGCAGATCAACTCCTGCCCCCAGCTTGGTGTCATCCGCAAATTTACTGATGATGGACTCAATGCCCTCATCCAGATCATCAATAAAGATGATCTACATGCCTCTTGAACAGCTCCAACTCTACCACCTCTCTGATCTAATTCTTCAAGCATACTTTGAATGTCAAGATTTCTTTTGTTTTGCTTAGAAGAACCATTCAACATATGATCCATTCCTGTGCATAAGGAACGATGTGAGAAACAAACTGAAGATGCAGATGGACCAAAACCTTCCTTAGTGCATTTGAGTATTCATGCAAACCTTTCAGTTGTAAAATTACAGTGAAAGAAGCCCATGGAACTTCAACAAAATACCCATTTTTCACTCTGTGGCACTCTGAAAACAATGGCTCATCTGTTATCTCCAGTGATTTTAACTCTGTAAATTAGGGAGATAATGCAGGGAGCAGCAAGACCATGTAATCATAGACACAGCCTGAGTATCAAATTGTTTTTAGTGATTGAACAAATGAAATATCTTTCGATACTTTTTGTCCTCCTGAAAATTCATTTATTATCCAGACAAATTAGAATCATAGAATCATAGAATCAGTCAGGGTTGGAAGGGACCACAAGGATCATCTAGAATCATAGAATCATAGAATCATAGAATCAGTCAGGGTTGGAAGGGACCACAAGGATCATCTAGTTCCAACCCCTGCCATGGGCAGGGACACCCTACACTAGATCACGCTGGCCAGAGCCTCGTCCAGCCTGGTCTTAAACACCTCCAGGGACTGGGACTCAACCACCTCCCTGGACAACCCATTCCAGGGCTTCACCACTCTCATGGTAAAGAACTTCTTCCTCACATCCAGCCTGAATCTCCCCATTTCCAGCTTCATTCCATTCCCCCTAGTCCTATCACTACCTGAGATCCTGAGAAGTCCCTCCCCAGCCTTCCTGTAGGCCCCCTTCAGATACTGGAAAGCCACAATGCGGTCACCTCGGAGCCTTCTCTTCTCCAGACTGAACAGCCCCAACTCCTTCAGTCTGTCCTCATAGGAGAGGTGCTCCAGCCCTCTGATCATCCTCGTGGCCCTTCTCTGGACACGCTCCAGCACGTCCACATCTCTCCTGTAATATGGGCTCCAGAACTGGACGCAGTACTCCAGGTGGGGTCTCACCAGAGCTGAGTAGAGGGGGAGAAGCACCTCCCTTGACCTGCTGGTCACACTTCTCCTGATGCAGCCCAGGATCTGATTGGCTTTCCGGGCTGCAAGCGCACATTGAGAGCTCATGTCGAGCTTCTCGTCCACCAGCACCCCCAAGTCTCTCCTCGGGGCTGCTCTCCAGCCAGTCACTGCCCAGCCTGTATTTGTGCCTGGGATTGCCTCGACCCAGCTGCAGGACCCTGCCCTTGGTCTTGTTGAAGCTCATGAGGTTGGCTTGTGCCCACCTCTCCAGCCTGTCCAGGTCCCTCTGGATGGCATCCCTTCCCTCCAGGGTGTCCACTGCACCACACAGCTTGGTGTCATCAGCAAACTTGCTGAGGGTGCACTCGATGCCACTGTCCATGTCACCCACAAAGATGTTGAACAAGACAGGTCCCAGGACTGATCCCTGAGGGACTCTGCTTGTCACTGGCCTCCACTGGGACATGGACCCGTTGACAGCCACTCTTTGGGTGCGGCCATCAAGCCAATTCTTTATCCATCTAGTGGTCCATCCATCAAACCCATGTGTCGCCAGCTTGGAGACCAGGAGGTGGTGTGGGACAGTGTCGAAGGCTTTGCTCAAATCCAGGTAAACGACATCAGTTGCTCGCCCCTCATCTATTAATGCTGTCACCTGCTCATAGAAGGCCACCAGGTTTGTCAGGCAGGATTTGCCCTTGGCAAAGCCATGCTGACTATTCCCAATCACCTCTTCACTATTCTTCTGAGTCATTAGTGCCTCCAGGAGGATCTGCTCCATGATCTTTCCGGGCACAGAGGTGAGACTGACTGGCCTGTAGTTCCCCGGTTCCTCCTTCTTGCCCTTTTTGAAAATGGGAGTAATGTTTCCCCTTTTCCAGTCTGTGGGGACTTCCCCAGTCTGCCATGACTTCTGGAATATAATAGAGAGGGGCTTGGCAACCTCATCTGCCAGTTCTCTCAGCACCCGTGGGTGTATCCCGTCGGGTCCCATGGACTTGAACACTTTCAGGTTCTTCAGGTGATCACGAACCTGAGCTTCACTTATGATGGGCAGTTCTTCCTCCCCGTCCCTGGCATCGTCTGCCATGACACCAGGAGTGTGGCTGGAGGCCCTTGCAGTGAAGACTGAGGTAAAGAAGTGATTGAGTACCTCAGCCTTTTCCACATCACTTGTGACCAATTCACCACTTTCCTTTCTGAGGGGGCCCTAGTTCCAACCCCCTGCCATGGGCAGGGACACCCCGCACTAGATCAGGCTGGCCAGAGCCTCATCCAGCCTGGTCTTAAACACCTCCAGGGATGGGGCCTCAACCACCTCCCTGGATAACCCATTCCATGGCTTCACCACTCTCATGGTGATCTCATTAGATCAGTTCTTAGGATATTTGTACCTTGAACTCATGTGTTATTAGAATATTTCTATCTTCAACTCAAGTGTTTCAGCAATATGATTTGATAGCAAGTGCCTAAAATCCACTGAATAAAACCCATATACTGATTTTGTTCCATCTTTCCACAGATACTCACTGTGATACAGATGACAGGATAGCCAGCTATGGGACTGGTTCTGTCTTTAGCTCTTGAAGTGTCATCGTATATCAGAAGGGATGCAACTTGAGGGACAGAGGGAAAGGTCACATCTGCCATGCTGTTCATTTCTTCAATGTAAACAATGGCCTTGGCCATCTGACAATGAAAAGACAGAAAAAGTTCTCTGTCAACATTTAAATAAACAGGGATCGAAGCTGGACCTTTATCAGAATATGTCTAGTCTTTGAAACATTGTTCTGAAGTAAGTTCTAAAACTTCAATTAGAATTATTGTGAAAGGGTTGAAGCATTGGAAAATATGTTATAGACTACAAAAGCAAGAGCCAAAATTACTTTTTTTCATTTTGCAACAGTGAGGATAGCAAAAGCTTTAAGCTCGTATTTCAGCTTTTTTCAATCACTTCAGTATTCTGGTAGAACCCAAAAATGCACTATATGATTCAATGCGTAGGGGAAATGTTTGTCATCAGCACAGACTGTGTACCTGCTGTCTGGCTACCCAGAATCAGACTACATATGGTGTGACAATGATGAAGTAGCCAAAGAGTCTGAAGAACATTTTATGCAGAATGAGAGAAATATATTGTTGAAATTAAAAGTCTGTATCATATAATATTAAATAACAATGTCATGTGGCTATTCCTTTTCACACAATAATATTAATTCTAATTGAAGTTTTAGAACTTACTTCAGAACAATGTTTCAAGACTAGACATATTCTGATAAGGTCAGCTCGATCATTTATTTAAATGTTGACGAAACTTTTCTGTCTTTTCATTTGTCAGATGGCCAGGCCATTGTTTACATTGAAGAAATGAACAGCATGGCAGATGTGACCTTTCCCTCTGTCCCTGGTGCATCCCTTCTGATATACGATGACACTTCAGAGCTAAAGACAAGATCCCATGTCCTATCCTGTCATCTGTATCACAGTGAGTATCTGTGGAAAGATGGAACAAAATCAGTGGGTTTTATTCAGTGGATTTTAGGCACTTGCTATCAAATCATATTGCTGAAACACTTGAGTTGAAGATAGAAATATTCTAATAACACATGAGTTCAAGGTACAAATATCTAAGAACTGATCTAATGAGATCACCATGAGAGTGGTGAAGCCATGGAATGGGTTATCCAGGGAGGTGGTTGAGGCCCCATCCCTGGAGGTGTTTAAGACCAGGCTGGATGAGGCTCTGGCCAGCCTGATTCTGAGTGGCGAGGTGTCCACTGCCCATGGCGGGGTTGGCAGACTGGGGCCCCCTCAGAAAGGAGAAGTGGTGAGTTGGTCGCAAGTGATGTGGAAAAGAGCTGGGTACTCAAGCTCACTTCTTTACCTCAGTCTTCACTGGGAGCCTCAGCCGCCTCCTGAGTGTCATGGCAGACGATGCCAGGGACGGGGAGGAAGAACTGCCCATCATAAGTGAAGCTCAGGTTCGTGAGTCACCTGAAGAACCCGAAAGTGTTCAGATCCACGGGACCCGGCGGGATACACCCGGTGCTGAGAGAGCAGCAGATGAGGTTGCCCAGCCCTCTCTCTGTTATATTCCAGAAGTCATGGCAGAACTGGGGAAGTCCCACAGGCTGAAAGGAGACATTACTCCCGCCTCAAAGGGCAGAGAGGAACACCGAGAGGAACCCCAGGCCAGTCAGTTCTCCTCTTGAGATCGAGGAGCAATCCATCCTGGAGGCACTAATGACTCAGAGATGAGTGAGAGAGAGGTGATTGGGAATAGTCGGCATGAAGCTTTGCCGGGGCAAATCCCGCCACGACTAAACCGTGGCCTGACTATGGCAGGTGTTTCAGCGACCGATGAGGAAGCAACTGATGTGGTTTACCTGGTCTGGAGCAAAAAGCCTTGCGACACTGTCCCGCACCCGCGTCACCGGTCGCCCGAGTAGCGTATGGGGTGCATGGATGGATCACTAGATGGATAAATGATGGCCGACGGCGCCAAAGAAGTGACGTCCAGCGGGTCCATGTCCCAGTGGAAGGCCGAGTGACAAGCAGAGTCCCTCGGGATCAGTCGGGACCTGTCTTGTTCAACCATCTTTGTGGGTGACATGGACGGTGGCATCGAGCACCCTCAGCAAGGGTTTGCTGATGACGCCAAGCTGGCGTGGTGCAGTGGACGCCCTGGAGGAGAGGGATGCCGTCCGAGGGACTGCTGGGCGGGCCCTGGAAGAGTGGGCTGCAAACCAACCTCATGAGCCAGCAGACCGGAGCTGGAAGTCCTGCGGCTGGTCAGAACTGTCCCGACGCTTCTGTATCTGAGCTGAGCAGATCGACTGTGGAGATGACGGCCCGCAGGAGAGACTTTGGGGGGAGCTCTTGCGGGCAGACTGACCTAAACTTCTCAATGTGTCGGCTTGCAGCGAGAAGCTAATCAGATTCACAGGTATGCAGGAGAGAAGTGTGACCAGCGGGGTGTCAAGGGGAGGTAGCCTCCCCCCTCTCTCGGCTGGGTGAGACCCCACCTGGGCGCTGCGTCAGTTCTGGAAACCCATAACCAGGTATGTGTTGCGGGCGTGCTGGGCTGTGTCCGGAGAGGCTGCGAGGATGATCAGAGAGAAGCGGACACCTCTCTATGAACTGAAGGAAGTTGGGAGCTGTTCCGGTCTGGGCTCGAGAGTGACCTGCAGTAAATGACTTTTGCGTGAGGGGCTACAGGGATGGCGGAGGACTTCTCGGGATGGGTGTAGAGGAGAATGGGTAGGAAAGCTGGAGATGGGAGAGATTCGAGCCGTCGTGAGGAGAGACTCAACGCGAGTGGTGAGAGAAACCCGCAGATAGTTTGTCCAGGGTGGGGTGAGTCCCGAGTCCCCTGGAAGGTGTTTAAAGACCGAGCAGGCCGATACAGTACTCTGGCCAGCACAGCCAAGTGTCTCACTGCCCGCGGCCGGGGGGGGGCGGAACTAAGATGATCCGCTATGTGGTCCCTCTCGACCTGACTGATTCTATGATTCTATGATTCTATGATTCTAGATGATCCTTGTGTCCCTTCCAGCGATGATTCTATGATTCTATGATTCTAATTTGTCTGGATAATAAATGAATTTTCAGGAGGACAAAGGGAGCATCGAAAGATGTTTCATTTGTTTCAATCACTAAAAACAATTTGATATAGGCTAGTCTATGATTACATGTCTTGCTGCTCCCTGCATTATCTCTAATTTTGGAGTTAAAATCACTGGAGATAACAGATGAGCCATTGACAGGGGGTGCCACAGAGTGAAGATGGGTGACTTTGTTCCATGGATCTCTTTTCACTCGTGAATTTTACTGGCTGAAAGGTCTGCATGGAGTCACTGCACTTTAGGAGACGTTTTGTCCATCTGCATCTTCGGTTCGTTTCTCACATGGATTCCTCCATGCACAGAGAATGAATCATATGTTGAATGAGTTCTTCTAAGCAAAACAAAGAAATGCTTGACATTCAAAGCATGCTTGAGAAGAGTTAGATCCAGGTAGATGTGGGATGGCCCAGGCTGATTCCAGAGGCATGTAGATCATCTTTGTTGATGATCTGGACGAGGCGTGAGTCCATCATCAGTAAGGTTGCGGACTGACACGCAAGCTGGGAGACTGGGGTTGATCTGCTGGAGGGCAGGAGGCTTTGCAGAGGGGACCTCGACAGGAAAACTGGACAGCCCAGTAGGATGGCGAATCCCGAGCAGAGGCGAGCGCTGGGGTGCCGGGTTCTGCACATTGGCCGGCAGCACCACGCAGTGCTACAGGCTGGGTCTCAGGAGTGGCTGGAGGCGGCATGGAGGACACAGGGGGTGCTGGAGTTGTGGTAGGCTAGGCATGAGCCTGCACGTTGTGCCCAGGCAGCCAAGAGGCGATCGGCGCTGGCCTGCATCGGGAACAGTGTGGCCTGGCAGGGCAGGGAGGTCATTCTGCCCCTGCACTGTGCATACTGCGGGGCCGCACCTTGAGTCCTGTGTCCAGTTCTGGGCCCCTCGTGTTAGGAAGGACGCCGACTGCTGGAGCGTGTCGAGAAGAGCAGCAAAGTTGGTGAGGGGGACTCGGAACACAAGCTGTGAGGAGATGCTGAGAAGCATGGGGCTAGCGGGAGACTCAGGGAGCCTTCTTTCTCTACAACTACCTGAGAGGGAGTGCTGCCAGGCAGAAGGTGGTCTCTTCTCCAGACAGCCAGTACCAGGCTAGAGAGGACGGTCTCAGGAAAGCCGCCAAGGAGGTTTTAAGACAGTGTTAGAGGAAAATTCCACACAGAAGAGTGTTCTCCGTCATTAGATGAAATGGCGCCTGGAGATTGCTGGAGTCACCATCGTTGGAGGTGTTTAGGAGGAGATCTGATAGGGTAGCTGGACTGCATGGTTTAGTTGTTTAGGTTGGTGTTAGATGATAGGTTGGGCGTGATGATCTGAAGGTCTCTTCCAACCTGGTCTATTCCTATTCTATTCTATTCATTACTATTCTATTCTGATTTCTATTCTATTCTATTCTATTCTATTCTATTCTTATATGTATATGACATATATTTAGTGGCCGTTGTAGTTGGAGTTACGGTTGGACGATGTCGCGAGACGCTCCAGCCCGCTAGTGAGTTGGGTGGAACGTCCGATGTTTGTGCGGCTCATATTATGTTATTAATATTCACCCATAAACCAGATTTTAAATAAATATTTTCATTCCAATAAAAATCATTTGACCTGCCTTTTAATCTCCCATAACGTACTTTAAATATTATCAAGATAAAGATGATTTCTAAGAGATCTTTCCTGGGTTGTGAGGATTCCTTTTTGTTGTTGAGTTTGATAAATTAATATTCCTTGCCACGAAATAAATGTTTAACTTGTATTCTGCGGAGGCTTGTAATCTAAATATGAAGACTTTGGCCAAGACTGGTTCTATATGTGCCAGCGAGAGACATCTCTGACAGTCTGACACAGGTGGCTGTAAGTGCGCCCACTTTGTGCCCCATGAAAGGATGTTGACTTTGATGCCTGTCTTCACTTCCTCAAGATGATGCAGCTTCGACTCCCATTTACTTTCAGAAGCTGGTTCTGCGTGTCCAGTGGCAGCTTCCGTGCTGTGGAAATGCAGGTGGAAATGTCTTGATGAGCCCCATTGTAACTATAAGCACATCAGAAGGTAAGACCTCATCATCTGTTATTCGCATGCCATCCCTAACAAAATCTGATTGCATGTTAGGTATTCCAAACAGCACGCTCAGTTTTTCTTCTGATCTTCTAAATGAAGCAAGCTCTCTTAACACAGCGAGAAAGGAATTGTATAAATAAAAAATTATCATAATCTTTAAATGGATTATCCACATAGCAAACCTGTATGTTCAGGAGAACAGTATAAAAGTGCATTGGAAGTGAGGCGCCTGTTTTCTGTTGGCTTTGAATTCATGTGTACAATGTTGCAACATGATCTCGAAGCTGCTGATAGCGTATTGGAAGAACCATGGCGAGTGCTGTGATGGATGCCACAGCCCGGAAGAAACACTGCATTTGTTTCATTTTGCAGGCCTCACGTACACCTCATAGCACGCAGTCTTATGACCCCAAGGACTAAAGAGCTGAGTGATGGACAACATTTTTCCAGGGTTGAGCCTATTCATGTATCCATGCTTCTGCTTCTCTGATGTTGTCTTTCTCTGCTTGTGCGATACCCTAGCCGATGATGCCCGTTCTCATTCAATACTCGAGTTGCGTGCTTTTTCCCTCCTTTGTACAAGTAAATCTCTCTTTTTGAAACCTACAGTGCTGAGATCAATGTTATGAAACATAGATGAAAGAGCTGACGTGCATGTGAGTACTGGTCTGATATCATGTGTTTTTTTGTTGCAGCACTAGCTTTGGTTTATTGTGTAAGGTAATTGAGTGTGTTATCAGCAATGGAAGTGTAAATTTCGGCGCAATATATTTTTATTACCCCTGCAGCCGTGTTGAGTTCTTTGTGTCGTATCTCTGGCTTGCTCTTTAGCACATGAGTGAGTGGTTTCTGTTGGAATTTCCTCTTTTGCATAAATTCCTGTTCCAAACTTCTCTGGTAAATGCTGCTCAAAGCGACTTGCCCTGTTGGTCGAAGAGGATTTTGGGGTTTGGAAAGTTGTACGGTGCAAAACAGTGCGTCTAAAAATCGTGCAAATAGTGTGGATTGTTTCCTCTGTACATAAAGTAAAGTTGCCTTCTTTTTTTTTACATTAGGTCTTTTGTCAAGCCTCGTTATGTCAGGAGCGAGATTGGAGCGAGACCGTTACATCTGCGGAACAGCATACATCACTGGCCCTCGAAGATCCCTGATTGCCAGCCTCCTGAAACTGACTTGTCACAATGCCCACATATTGATGAGTATGATAAGATCCCTTGGGGGCTGAAACCCGCAACAAACTGCTATTTTGATATATTGTGGTCATGGTATTATTTTCGGTAGACGAAATACTGTAATCTTTACCAAGATGGACCAGGTGATGGTGTACAAGGATTCAGCTTGCAGCAAGGCATAGGAATACTTGCAATACAATACAATACAATACAAAGCGCGGGTTGGAGGGAGACCCCTTCAAGGTCATGCAGCGTCCAACCCCATCCAGCGTGCTCCGCTGACAACTAGACGTACGGCCAAGCGCCGTGGTGCTACACTGGGCACACTTCCGGTGAGTGACTCCACCACCTGCATGGGCTGGCGCGTTCCAATGGGCAATCACTCTGCTCGTGTAGAGGCTTCTTCCTGGCATCCCAGCCTCAGCCTAGCGCAGGGCGGCCTGGGACTGTGTCCTCTTAGTTCCTGAGGCTGTACCTGGGAGGCGGGCCAGCGGCCGTGGCCGCCCAGGGGACCGTGGCCAGGTCACTGACAGCTCCTCAGCTCAGGCTAAGCAACCCCATAGCCCGAGACATAGAACTTGTGTTCCCAAACCCCTCGCCAACGACTGCCCTTCTTCTGGACAAGCGTTGGCAAGTCAGCATCCTCCTCAAGCTGAGGGGCCAGCTCTAGGACTACGGCTGCTCAGGTGCGGCCCTAACCAGTGCGGTGTACAGGGGCGACCTCCCTGCTACACTAGCTGGCCGCACTTGTGCTGATGCAGCCAGGATGCCATTGAGCGCCCTTAGCTTGCCTGGGCGCCTCTGCAGGTGGATGTCTCTGCCTGCAGTCAGCGACACACACAGGTCCCTGCCTGCCTGGCCTCAGCGACTGGCCTGTGGCGCGATTTGACGGCCAAGTGATGCGGAATCGGCACGCTGGTTGTGTTCAATCTGCATGCTCGGACTCTGCCCCCTCTGTCCGGCTTGGGTCCCTCTGCAAGAAAGCCACCTCTCTGCCCTCCCAGCAAATCCAGCTGCTGCCCCACAGTTTGGTGTCATCTGCAAATTTACTGATGATGGACAATGACCTCCCTGCTCCTGCTGGCCATACTATTCCTAATGCAGGCCAGGATGCGGTTGGCCCTCTTGGCTGCCTGGGCACACTGCTGGCTCATGTTCAGCCTCCCATCAACCAGCACCCCCAGGTCCCTCTCAGCCTGGCCGCTCTCCAGCCACTCTGACCCCAGCCTGTAGCGCTGCCTGGGGTTGTTGTGGCCAATGTGCAGAACCCGGCACTTGGATGTGTTCAATCTCATGCCATTGGACTCTGCCCATCTGTCCAGCCTGTCGAGGTCTCTCTGCAAAGCCTCTCTGCCCTCCAGCAGATCAACTCCTGCCCCCAGCTTGGTGTCATCTGCAAATTTACTGATGATGGACTCAATGCCCTCATCCAGATCATCAATAAAGATGTTGAAAAGCATGGGGCCCAGCACTGATCCCTGGGGCACACCACTAGTGACAGGCCGCCAGCTGGATGTGGCACCATTCACCACCACTCTCTGGGCTCGGCCCTCCAGCCAGTTCCTAACCCAACGCAGTGTGCTCCTGTCCAAGCCATGGGCTGCCAGCTTGGCCAGGAGTTTGCTGTGGGGACGGTGTCAAAGGCCTTGCTGAGGTCCAGGTAGACCACATCCACAGGCCTCCCCGCATCCACCAGGCGGGTCACCTGATCATAGAAGGAGATCAGGTTGGTCAGGCAGGACCTGCCCCTCCTAAATCCATGCTGGCTAGGCCTGAGCCCCTGGCCATCCTGTAAGTGCTGTGTGATCGCACTCGAGATGACCCGTTCCATAATCTTGCCTGGCACTGAGGTCAGGCTGACAGGCCTATAATTCCCTATAATTCTTGTGTCATCTGGGATGATCATCTTTTTTCTTCTAAGATACAAGCCCAGATGGTGTGTATATGAGTATAGCTATGAGACAGAAAGCAAGGTCTGTTTAGCAGATTTTGGTTTAGAGGACTTCGCATTAATTTGTTACCTGTATTTCTGCCACCATGTTCTCATCAGGCTTCAGGTGAACAGTGAAGGCTTCTCTCATCTCCCTTATTCCATCAAAGAGAACTTCAATCTCCACAAAGTGCTGTGTTTCACCCTCCTTAAACTCAATTTCTAAAAATACAGTGAGACACTTACAAATAAATCTCTTGTTCATAATACACTGCAATCCTAGGCCCAGCCTTGAGAGACAGCAGTCAACACTTAATTTTCAAAACACAGATGCTCATATATTTAATTCATATATTTTGGTGATAAAAACCCACATAATAATGAATAGCAGTGGAAATCACTGAAAATCTCTGAAAATACTTTGGAGGTAATGGTAGATAAAAAGTTTGTTCAATCTTTGTTGTTTCAGTGGGAAGGTTTTGGTAGCAGGGGTGGCTTCTGTGAGATGATGCCAGAAGCTTCCCCTATGTCTGATAGAGCCAATACAAATGGGCTGCCAATGGGTTTCAAGATGGACCTGCCACTGGTCAAGGCTGAGTCCATCAGTAATGATGGTAGTGCCTCTGGGATAACACATTAAAGATGGGCAAAACAATTGCTGTGCAACAGCAACTGCAGCTGGAAGCAATGAGAAAACCTGAGAGAAAGAACTTTTCAGACACCAAGGTCAGTGGAGAAGGTGGGGGAGAGAGGTGCTCTGTTAGTCATTCAATATACCATGTGGGTGGGATACTAATGGAAAGAAGTTTATCAACTTCCTTTCAAATTTCTTTTTCTGTTGCACAGCTTCACTCCTCATTCATCGCTAGTGAGAAGATACAAGAAAGCTTAATAATTATCACAGTATCACAGTATCACAGTATAACCAAGGTTGGAAGAGACCCCAAGGATCATCAAGTCCAACCCGTCCCAACAGACCTCACAACCAGACCATGGCACCAAGTGCCATGTCCAGTCTCCTCTTGAACACCTCCAGGGACAGCGACTCCACCACCTCCCGGGCAGCCCATTCCAATGACGAATGACTCGCTCAGTGAAGAACTTCCTCCTCACCTCGAGTCCAAACCTCCCCTGGCACAGCTTGAGACTGTGTCCCCTTGTTCTGGTGCTGGTTGCCTGGGAGAAGAGACCAACCCCTCCTGTCCACAACCACCCTTCAGGTAGTTGTAGAGGGCAATGAGGTCACCCCTGGTCCTTCTCTTCTCCAGGCTAAACAACCCCAGCTCCCTCAGCCTCTCCTCATAGGGCTTGTGCTCAAGGCCTCTCACCAGCCTTGTTGCCCTCCTCTGGACACGTTCAAGTGTCTCGATGTCCTTCTTAAACTGAGGGGCCCAGAACTGGACACAGTACTCAAGGTGTGGCCTAACCAATGCAGAGTACAGGGGCACAATGACCTCCCTGCTCCTGCTGGCCACACTATTCCTAATACAGGCCAGGATGCCATTGGCCCTCTTGGCCACCTGGGCACACTGCTGGCTCATGTTTAGGCGGGTGTTGATCAGCACCCCCAGGTCCCTCTCTGTTTGGCAGCTCTCCAGCCACTCTGACCCCAGCCTGTAGCTCTGCATGGGGTTGCTGTGGCCAAAGTGCAGCACCCGGCACTTGGACTTGTTGAATGTCATCCCATTGGACTCCGCCCATCTGTCCAGTCGGTCGAGGTCCCTCTGCAGAGCCTTTCTACCCTCTAACTGACTAACATCTATTCCCAACTTGGTGTCATCTGCAAACTTGCTGATGACTGACTCAATTCCCTCATCCATATCATCAATGAAGATGTTAAAGAGGATGGGGCCCAGCACTGATCCCTGGGGGACACCACTGGTGACTGGCCGCCAGCTGGATGTGGCACCATTCACCACCACTCTCTGGGCTCGGCCCTCCAGCCAGTTCCTAACCCAGCGCAGAGTGTTACTGTCCAAACCATGAGCTGACAACTTAGCCAGGAGTTTGCTGTGGGGGACGGTGTCAAAGGCCTTGCTGAGGTCCAGGTAGACCACATCCACAGACCTCCCCACATCCACCAGACGGGTCACCTGATCATAGAAGGAGATCAGGTTGGAGAGGCAGGACCTGCCCTTCCTAAATCCATGTTGGCTGGACCTGAGCCCTTGGCCATCCTGCAGGTGTGCAGTTATTGCCGCCAGGATAATCTGTTCCATCACTTTCCCTGGCACTGAGGTCAGGCTGACTGGCCTGTAGTTTCCGGGTTCCTCCATCCGTCCCTTCTTGTGGATGGGGACCACATTGGCCAGTTTCCAGTCATTATGGGAGCAGAAAAATTAATAGAGACAGACACTAATTCCTACACAGAGTAAAAGCCATTAACAACTATGCAATCATAACCTATGAGTAGATGCTTTTGCAGAGTAATGGTGTTACACTTTGCAAATGTTACTAAGGTGACACACATTTCTTGAGCTACAGATGTTTTTAAAGGAAGCACAATTCATTTGTAAATATCTTGACTGGTATCTAGTATTCCAAGAGCAATTTATCTGTAGTGTACCACGTGGGATCATGTCCATACTGAATCTGAATAGCAAAACATATTAATAGATGTGGTTGCAAAGTATTCTACTCTTTTTACAAACATTATCTTACTGTCCTGAATAAAAACAAATAGTAGGATGTGATAAACATCTGAATGATCCTACCTTCTGATATAGGGTGATAATCTTCTCCAGAAGTAGCAGATCCATCCTTTGTATGAACTCTCACAACAGAAACTTTGGAAGTGTCTCCCAGACGAAGCACTGGGATTTTTACAACTGCTACTGGCTTTACATCCTTTGGTTCACTTACACTGAATTTGGTCTCACCAAACTTAATAATAGGCTCTGTAATTAGAAGACAAATGGTTTTAGAGCACACAAATGGGCCTCCAAAAGCCAATAAAACCAAAATAATTTCTTACTGTCTGCATCATCTTGAATCCTTATCAGCGTCTCATTTTGTTCACCAATACAGGCACCAAAGGAAGAATCACTTCTTGGAGTGCCAAGAACCAAACGTAGTTCTTCCTCTTCTTCATGGAAAGCATCATCCATCAGCACCAGTGTGCAAGGCTTTTCAGTTTCACCTGCAATCATTCTGAAGGTAATATGCAGAACTTATGGTTCTTTGCCCTATAATAGCACATCTCTCAAAGCTCAAGGAACCACAGGCTGCTTCTGCTGGCCAAGGCATCCAACTTGACACCATACAGATTAATGAGTAATAATAGTTAAAGTAGAAGCAGTAATGATTACTTTTATTTGAAAACTCATTAAAGTGGAATCCCCCATTTTGGCACTTCTCTAAGACAAGTTTCTATTTGGTATGCCCACTTCATATGTATTTTTCCTTTTGTTTTATCTTAGAATAAAATATACCTTTTCAGTGATCACTCCCAGTGTGCTTTTAAAAAATAAATACTTGCACAAAGAAGCAGAGTAATAGAAACTTTCAGTAATACTAACTTTGTCTTGGGAGTTTCTTTATTACAGCTTTCTTCTGATTCTCTCCAACTTCCAACTCTCCGACTGTAGACCTTCACTTATATCATTCCATTTGATTTTAATGTCTTTTAAACTCCCACTGATTCCAAGTGACAATGCCTTAAAAATGCTTTGAAATTTCAAAATGCTCAATTTGAGCACTCACAAATCACTGTGTCTAGACTTATTAGATGTTCAGAGACTCTGGGAAAAAGGTCTTATCTTAAGCCTTCTACAGGAGCAGGACAAGTTATGAGCAATGTTCAGTGTCTAGCTTTCAGTGTTAGGCTTAGTGGGCTCATCATCATGAGAATGACTCCTACATCCCTGAGAAAAACAGCAGCACAGGATATGGGAGAGATGAGGTCAATTTAAAGTATTTTTTCAGCATTATACATGCAAATGTGATCAAGGCTCTTCCAGATGAAGAACAAGAGCAGGACACTGCTCATTTTTTTCTGAGGCTGTCTTTTCCCCCTATAGAAAAAGAAATATCCATTAGGAGGAAAAAAAATCAAAATAGCCATTCTGTTCATTGTTACATGGGAAGAATGTACCGAAACGTCCATGTAACTTTCTATGGGACCCAGATCTATTAATCCTAGCAAGTCGGATTCTCCTTCCTGCTTGTGCAGAAACAATGGGCAAAGGCATAGAGCACATGACAATACTAAATGCTGAGACCAGCTCTAAATAAAGACAGACTGAACAACTCATTTTATAGGAGGACTGTGATACATGTCTACAGAAATATGAAGGTTGCCATTTCTATGATACAAGCATACCAAGGATGTCATGCTGATGACAGAACTTGTTTAGGACTTGTAAAAATATTACACATATGTAAACTTTAAGAGACTAGACTGTCATCTGCACAAATAGAAGTTATTTGCCAATATTCTTTCAAGGTAGTAACATCTGTTTTATTTGTACTTCATCTCTGGTGTAAGATATTAAGTACCTGGCATTGGTGAACAGCCTTAGGAAAGACTTGGTGGGAAAGAAAACTTCAAACAGAAATTAGAGAGCTCTATCCCTGCTGAAAGACATACTCATTTCAGTGCAAGTCATATGTATTTACCAGAAATCAGATTTACAAAGAGCAGGATTTCCTTTCTGATAGCACATCTGTGCTCCTGTAATTATGTGAATGGCACCACATCCAGCTGGCGGCCTGTCACTAGTGGTGTGCCCCAGGGATCAGTACTGGGCCCCATGCTCTTCAACATCTTTATTGATGATCTGGATGAGGGCATTGAGTCCATCATCAGTAAATTTGCAGATGACACCAAGCTGGGGGCAGCAGTTGATTTGCTGGAGGGCAGAGAGGCTTTGCAGAGGGACCTCGACAGGCTGGACAGATGGGCAGAGTCCAATGGCATGAGATTTAACACATCCAAGTGCCGGATTCTGCACATTGGCCACAACAACCCCAGGCAGTGCTACAGGCTGGGGTCAGAGTGGCTGGAGAGTGGCCAGGCAGAGAGGGACCTGGGGGTACTGGTTGATTGTAGGCTGAACATGAGCCTGCAGTGTGCCCAGGCAGCCAAGAAGGCTAATGGCATCCTGGCTTGCATCAGGAACAGTGTGGCCAGCAGGAGCAGGGAGGTCATTGTGCCCCTGTACACTGCACTGGTTAGGCCGCACCTTGAGTCCTGTGTCCAGTTCTGGGCCCCTCAGTTTAGGAAGGATGTTGACTTGCTGGAACGTGTCCAGAGAAGGGCAACAAAGCTGGTGAGGGGTTTGGAACACAAGCCCTATGAGGAAAGGCTGAGGGAGCTGGGGTTGCTTAGCCTGGAGAAGAGGAGACTGAGGGGTGACCTTCTTGCTCTCTACAACTACCTGAAGGGAGGTTGTAGCCAGGCAGAGGTTGGCCTCTTCTCCCAGGCAGCCAGCACCAGAACAAGAGGACACAGTCTCAGGCTGTGCCAGGGCAGGTTTAGGCTGGATGTTAGGAAGAAGTTCTACACGGAGAGAGTGATTGCCCATTGGAATCGGCTACCCGTGGAGGTGGTGGAGTCACCTTCACAGGAGGTGTTCAGGAGAAGACTTGATGGGGTGCTTGGCTGTATGGTCTAGTTGTTGGGTGGGTTGGATTGTTTGATGGGTTGGACGCGATGATCTTGAAGGTCTCTTCCAACCTGGTGTATTGTATTGTATTGTATTGTATTGTATGTTATGTTGAACCTGCTTCTGCTATCAAAAAGATCACAAAATCATAAAATTGTAGAATGGTTTGACTTGGAGGGATTCGAAGATCATCTGGTTCCACCCCCTGCTGAAGATATGTCCCTTTGATCCTTATTGATTATCACTCTATGTCAGAAGTGAAGTAAAAACAGACAATGTAATTTCTGTTCACAGTGTCCATTAGGTATGGAAAAGAGCTTGATTTTCCAGAGTGATTGTGGCACTGCTTTATGAGAAGTCATAATTAAAATAAAACTAAACACACAAAATAAAACAAAGCAAAACAAGGTAGACTAAAGGTTTCTAAAATAAATCAGGCACTTACCAGGAAGGAATGTGATGATGGAACTGTCAGTGTTAGGACGTTCTTCAAAGTCCAGCATTACTTGAGCTGAACCTTGCCTTGTATAGCATCTCACAGTGGATGTGTATCGGATATCTCCGTTCCTATATATCATGGCAGAAATCTGTCCATCATTTTCATTGCCTACATATACAGATTCTTTAAACTGCATTTTAGGCACTGGGTAGAAAAAAATAAAAAGCATTTGTAAAGTCTAATTGTAAAAGTTAACATATCTCCACTATTTCAAATTTAGATAGGTTACATTGCAACAGATATATGACATAAGCAGCTAGTCAACAAATTACTTCATGCATCATCTGTAGCTGAAATGTGGGTTCACTGTCTTTGGTGCAATTCAAAGGACAACCACTATTTGTGTATTGCAGTCATTCACCTCCTGCATAAATGTGAAAAGCTAAAAAATTATTACTCACAGTCAGACACTGAGTCATTAATGAAGATGATGGCCTTGCTGGGTTCACCAAGGGCAGCACTCATAGGCATCCTCAGCACAAGCTCAAACTTCTCAGTTCCTTCTAACACTGGCTGCCCAAGGTCATCCAGAATTACCACACGGAATGTCTGCATGTTGACTCCAGGGGAAAAATCCAAATTGCGACTGATGCCTACATAATCTACTCCAGCTACCAATGGACAAGAGATAAAAAATATTAATTTCATAAACAGCATTAAATGTAATGAAAAATAAAAATACCTATCAGTAGACAGTTAATTGTAGGTAGATTTATTTTTTCTTTAAATGCAATTTTAAAATTTGATGAATTTTGGCAGTCATTGTCAAGAAAAAATATCTTTTGACCATCTATCATAGTATCATAGTATCAGTCAGGGTTGGGAGGGACCACAAGGATCATCTAGTTCCAAGCCCCCTGCCATGGGCAGGGACACCCTGCACTAGATCAGGCTGGCCAGAGCCTCATCCAGCCTGGTCTTCAACACCTCCCTGGATAACCCATTCCAGGCCTTCACCACTCTCATGGTGAAGAACTTCCTCCTCACGTCCAGCCTGAATCTCCCCACCTCCAGCTTCATTCCATTCCCCCTAGTCCTATCACTACCTGAGATCCTGAGAAGTCCCTCCCCAGCCTTCCTGGAGGCCCCCTTCAGATACTGGAAGGCCACAATGAGGTCACCTGGGAGCCTTCTCTTCTCCAGACTGAACAGCCCCAACTCTTTCAGTCTGTCCTCATAGAGAGGTGCTCCAGCCCTCTGCTCATCCTTGTGGCCCGTCTCTGGACACCGTCCAGTATGTCCATATCACTCTTGTAATAGGGGTCCAGAACTGGATGCAGTACTCCAGGTGGGGTCTCACCAGGGCTGAGTAGAGGGGGAGAATCACCTCCCTTGACCTGATGGCCACACTCCTCCTGATGCAGCCCAGGATCTGATTGGCTTTCCGGGCTGCAAGTGCACATTGAGAGCTCATGTTGAGCTTCTCGTCCACCAGCACCCCCAAGTCTCTCTCCTCAGGGCTGCTCTCCAGCCAGTCACTGCCCAGCTTGTATTTGTGCCTGGGATTGCCTCGACCCAGCTGCAGGACCCTGCCCTTGGTCTTGTTGAAGCTCATGAGGTTGGCTTGTGCCCACCTCTCCAGCCTGTCCAGGTCCCTCTGGATGGCATCCCTTCCCTCCAGCGTGTCCACTGCACCACACAGCTAGCTGTCATCAGCAAACTTGCTGAGGGTGCACTCAATGCCACTGTCCATGTCACCCACAAAGATGTTGAACAAGACAGGTCCCAGGACTGATCCCTGAGGGATTCCGCTTGTCCCTGGCCTCCACTGGGACATGGACCCATTGACAGCCACTCTTTGGGTGCGCCCATCAAGCCAGTTCTGTATCCATTTAGTGGTCCATCCATCAAACCTATGTGTCACCAGCTTGGAGACCAGGATGTGGTGCGGGACAGCGTTGAAGGCTTTGCTCAGGTCCAGGTAAATGACATCAGTTGCTCGCCCCTCATCTATTAATGTTGTTACCTGTTCATAGAAGGCCACCAGGTTTGTCAGGCAGGATTTGCCCTTGGCAAAGCCATGCTGACTGTTGTACATTGTACTATACAATAAACCCAGTCATAGCTACTTTTTGTCTAATGATTCAAGTCACAATCTGGAGCTCCTTCTGTTCTGTGGTAAACTAACATTTATTGCCACTCTACCCTAGAACTAAGCCTCTAAGACAATGTAGCACAACTGGTAGCTCAGTGCAGCATATCCATTGCTGCACTATGTAAGATCCAGAACCAGGTTTATGGCTGTAAAGGCAGCCAGCCATGTCAAAGCTTTCAGGCTGTGACCGAGACTAGAGACCCCAAGAGCTGTACCATTCCACTCTTGAATCCTAGAGGTCCTAGCACAATGAATTAAGGATTTTACTATAAGGATATTTCATATTCAGGATGAGATAAAGACATCATATCCTGTAAGCAAGTTCAGAAATGTTCATACTTTCTTTTTTTCATATGTTATTATTTTCTTTTTAATGAGAAATGACGTTTATTGCATATTTTACAAATGATACATACATGTGATGTTCAGATATTCCTGAAATAACAGTAAAGTTTTATGCAGTTTTGCCTTACTGAAAATTAGTTCAGAAGATAAACTCTGCTACCCAGTTACATTCAGAATAAACATCTAAGGCAGCTAATTTTTAAGTTCTTCCTATAGGAAAGTTTTAGCTTTAAACACTGTGGTTTGTGTACACCAACACTTGATTTTGTAGGCATAAGTTCTGTCCAAGCATGACTGAGTAACACAGCTGTAGGCATCCACTTGCTGAACAGGATAGTAGATTGTAATTTGTCATTGCCAGAAGTAAAAATGAGAGGAGCAAACTGCATGTTGCCAGTGATTATAACTCTATGCCCAGAGTATGATGTCGAGGCAGTAAACAACTGTCTTTGTGGGATTGTATTTTGTATGAGGATTTGAAGCTATTTCTCTCAGTGCTGTATTGCACACGGGCTCCTACTCGCCTGCATTTAATTCCAAAAAAAGCATGCACAAAGCCTTGTTCAGACTTACTGGCACACATCTTTGTAGTGTGGAGGTACAAGGAGGACTGGATCATGAGGCTGAGGGAGCTGGGGTTGCTTAGCCTGGAGAAGAGGAGGCTCAAGGGAGACCTTCTTGCTCTCTCCAACTACCTGAAGGGAGGTTGTAGCCAGGTGGGGGTTGGTCTCTTCTCCCAGGCAAGCAGCACCAGAACAAGAGGGCACAGTCTCAAGCTGCACCAGGGGAAATTTAGGCTGGGGGTGAGGAGAAAGTTCTTCACAGAAAGAGCTGTTGGCCGTTGGAATGTGCTGCCCAGGGGGTGGTGGAGTCTCAGTCCCTGAGGGTGCTCAAGACGGGGTTGGACATGGCATTGAAGCCATGGTTTAGTTAGGCAGGAGGTGTTGGGTGACAGGTTGGACTTGATGATCTTTGAGGTCTTTTCCAACCTTACTGATTCTATGATTCTATGATTCTACTCCTGTTTCTATACGAGAAATTCTGTAACTATCTTTCCTGAGAAGAAAGATCTGATAAGAGCAACACACACAAAGGTGTGTCTTTTGGCATACATTGAGACGTACTATGAAACCAGAGCAAAACAATAACTTACCCTCTGCAGTTATTGGTTCAGATTTGCGAGACCTCACTGTAACAGAGGCAGCTTTAGACAGATCAGTTCCAGTCCTCCAGACACGTACCTCAATATAGCCAGCACTCTCATCAACATAGTATTCATCATTTCCAAAATAGAATGATGGTTCTGGTGAAAGAGGAACAATATCTGTAAATGTTTCTTTACCTTATGTTGAAGGTAATAAGAGAGCATAAAATCTGCATTAGACAGTGCAGAGTACTTTGTTCTCTCAGTAAATGAAACAGATTTTTTCTTTTAAATAGGGTTTAGAATTTTTTCTAGGTCTTTTTAGCTTCTTTTCAAGTACTGGTGTGCCTGGTTAGGGACAGTAATTGTTGTATCAGCACTGTGCTCCTTTCTTGCATCCTACATTTTCAATTATGTGTGTCAGCATGTGCAAAACAAAATGTGTTATCTCATTAAATTTCTTTGAGTTGAGTCCAGAAAATTCCTTGCATTTTTCACTTTGGTGCAAAGAGACAAAGGTGAATACAGATAATGAAACAACTTGAATGTTCTTACAAATTCCTGTTACTACAGCCAGACTAGAACATGATATATAACTGGAGTTGCTTTTGGAAATGTTTTCCAGCTAACCAAAGGGGCAAATACTTAATTTTAGTTCCCCCGCACCTAGCATTTTAAAAAAATCAATCTTATTTCATATAAAGTGGAATGTGAACCATCTTTTATCTTAATATTTCAGGCAGACAGTGATCTAAAATTCTCAAGATGGACAAAGACTCTAAGAGGTTAAAAATACAGAATGCCTATTAAGACCAAATTGTTCTGAATGTGCCAACAGCTAAAAATACTGTCAAACCTAATGCATGTAATTTCTTACACAAGTATTCTTAAAGTTTAGCACGCTTTCCCAAGTCTTATCTCATTGTTATAATTCTGTTTTCTCTATATTGCTGTCCCAGTAGTTCTGGAATTAGATCTGGACTTGGCTGCACCGCACTTTAAGCAATTAAGTGAAAGGTACTAACATTCACAGACTGCTTGCTATCAGTTTGCAAGGACAAAGATAGGCCATTCCAGGTTTCCCAGAACAATGAACATACAGAAGGAGAGGTGAAATGGCTCACTCACTACAGTAAAAAGAATCTGAGGAAATGGGGATTCATTCCCTTCTACTCACTGACTACAAAGAGAACTTGAATGATTTGCCTTAAGCTACATGGAAGATATAAAACAAAACGTTGTTTGTTCCTATAATATTATTCTAAAGTTTTACTGCAGCTGAAGAAGAATTCCCACAGATAAAAATGCCTAAACCTTTAGTTAGCTTGCCTTTATTCCAGAGTGAGTTTTTCACACTTTTTGAGGCATGTATCTTCAAAGAAAGACACACTCTGCATGGTTACCCATCCTAGGAAACAAATCCTTACAAATGTTTTGTACATTCATTTCCTGTAAAGCTGTGTCAGTAGCTCCCCAGGGTAAGTACCAAAGCCAAGCTACTAACAGGGAAAGCATTGTCTTTCCCAGGTCACAACTGGAAAACATTATGCTCAGTGACTGCAGGCTCACTTACAGCAAATCTTTAATCTAGTAATCACTCTGAAGAGAGACCACTGCAAATTTAATGGTTCCTCTTACAGAAATAAGAGGAAGTATTTTTAGGTTTTTTTGTTCAGACCCACAGATTTCACTGGCATGAAGTTACAATAATTAGAGGAGAAAGGTTAGAAGTTTTAGTCCCAGGTTTCTTCACACAGAAATGAAATTTTTGTCTTGCCTTTGTACTTATACAGTCAGGAGTGTATATCAACTACAGCACTAGTCAGTCATCAAGCAGGAAAAAAAACACACTTCTGATGCTCTTTAGAAATTGGTCTATCTTTGAACCTATATCAGACAATCAATCCAATAACACAAAAAATATTTATTTCCAAGCACGCTTTTGTCTTTAAAATTATATGCTTAGAGGGACGTGGCAAAAAAGTAGATTGGTTGTAAGATATGCAAAGTGCCACAATCAGTTTGGACTGCCAGTGTAAATAATTTGCAAGGTAGGATAGTCAGGACAAACACAAAAGAACAGAGTCTCCTGTGCTGACACTTCGATAATCCTTAACGCTAAAGTGATTTTCAGTGCTATGTGTTTCCAGCGAGAGATATATATACATATTCTCAGAAGAGGAAGACTGCCATTGTGACATACACAGATTTTTGGAACCAGAAGAAACAGTCATTACAACTGAACTCATGATTGACCTTTTCTACTGGTGTTGAATCATTTATTCCTAAAAGTTTTTGCCTTCTTTCATATACAAATTATATTTGAAAATGACTAGCATGTGTAACGAGTGGAGTCCCCCCAGGGATCAGTTCTGGGTCCAGTCCTGTTCAACATCTTTATCAATGGCATTGATGATGGAAGAGACAGACAGCATGACAGAGGGGCAATGAATGTAAACTACAGCACAGAAAGTTTCACCTCAACATGAGGAAGAACTTTACTGTAAGGGTGACAGAGCACTGGAACAGGCTCCCTAGAGAGATTGTGGAGTCTCCTTCTCTTTGGAGACTTTCCAGCCCTGTCTGGATGTGTTCTTGTGCGATCTGCACTAGATTTATGGTCCTGCTCTGGCAGTGGGGTTGGACTTAAAGACCTCCAGAGGTCCATTCCAACTCCTAACATCCTGTGATCCTGTGATTCCACGCACGGTACAAACAGGGCTATGTTGTGAACATACTTGTGCTACATTCACGGTGAAATTGGAGAGATCAGCACCCAGACCTGCCTTCACCCTAGACCTACCTGCCCTGGGGTCCTGCTCCCGGCCCAGTGCTGGAGCTACCCTGCTGCCGTAGAACCGCGGCTGTTCACTGGAACATGTCGGCAGTGCGGCTTCCCTTGTACAGTTCCTCAGACAGTGTTGCTACACGAGTTTTGCCTCATGGGAGCTGTGTCAACGGACACTTTAACTTTGGAGGGTCCTTTTCCCTTTGTAATATAAAGCTTGCAGTTCTGCACAAATTGGATTACAAAGTTTGCAGTTCTGAAAGCAGCCTCGATGCAGGGACCTAGGGACCATGTCTAAATTCCTACTCCGCCCTCGTGAGTAAAACCGGCATTCTCCGCTTTCCCTGGGGTCCTGGCTTGCCTCTGATTTTATAAGCGGGATAAAGCTATTTTGTGTCTTAGCCTTTTCCATTTTCCGAATTCTTTAAATTGTTCTAAAGTTTCCCACAAGCATCCCGATAGAATTCGCAACCAAATAGAACCTGTAAATAAAATTTAGCCAGTTTTGTGCATAATTTTGGGGCAGGGTATTTGAGAAAATAAAGATAACTATATTTTTATAATTCCTGCCTCAATAAATTAATCCCAATCAAAACACAAAACAACAGACAAACATGGACACTTTTTCTCCAGACCTGACCTGGCTCATACTGAGACAATCTATATAAATCCCTACACAATGCTTACTGGCATTTCAGTATCACACATGCTGAGTCTTTAACACAAGAGACTCCACCCTTTTGAACGTGAGGTTTAGACAGACCAGTTAAGAACCAGATTTCCATTAAATTTGAGAAGAAATGCACATTTACTGTTTAATGGCAGTAAACGCTATCTTCTGATCTCTCTTATATATGCATGCTAAAGGGAGGAAAAAAGGAAAGCTCAGAAAAACTGTCCATTACAAAAAGCTTTTATCATGATACCATCAAGAGGACTTTAACATCTGCAACTAGATAACACCATCTTACAGCTATTTGCATGTACTGGAAGCTATGCATGCAAGTAAGCTTCTATTCAGCACAAGGAATTTAATTTGCCAAGTCATTTATTTTTGCTGAATGCTGTAGAAGCAGGGGTCAAGATTACAGTCAGAGCTCAGTTCTGGAGCAGGTACCTATTGTGAACATGCCAATATCTTTTTATTTGATGTGGTCAAAACAGGTTACTTTTCAAATTAATTTGTTGTAATCTTGAGCTTTCATTTTCTTATACACTGTTCTCATAACTTTTCCAGTCAAGAAGTAAATTCACTTCAGAATCAAAGTTACTAGCTGCAGCCAAATTGCCACACACATTATCTCAAGCAAATGAAGTCTGTATTTCCATATGTCTCAACATTCCATTTGTGTCTAGCAACTCGGAATGATTTTTAAAGGATGCAATTTTGCATGAAAAACAGCATTTATAAAAAAATTTTAAAATTCTGTTGTCAATGCCATGCATTGATAGCACTGGGTCATCACTGAATTATTCTTACTTTAAACAGCTTTACTCTGTAATTTCCGTAGAGTAACTGTGAATTGAGATCCATTGCTGCTATGAATAACATTATATATTATTCACTTTTAATTCATTTATAATACATTTAAATTTGGTACAGACTCCCCCTTTGTCTGAAAGTGCATCCATGCTTTAGTTTCTCTACACACAGTGTCATCACTAGCAGCACCTACCTAGCAATCGTGGAATCCACATGTAATCTCTCTGCTACATGAATAAGCAAGATTCAAACATGAGCAAAGTAGCGCAGCAAAGGAAGTAGACTACAGCCCTACCTGCAAGACTCAGGATGCCAGTAAAACGGCTATAATACAATACAATACAATACAATACAATACAATACAATACACCAGGTTGGAAGAGACCTTCAAGATCATCGCGTCCAACCCATCAAACAATCCAACCCACCCAACAACTAGACCATACAGCCAAGCACCCCATCAAGTCTTCTCCTGAACACCTCCAGTGAAGGTGACTCCACCACCTCCACGGGTAGCCGATTCCAGTGGCCAATCATTCTCTCCGTGTAGAACTTCTTCCTAACATCCAGCCTAAACCTCCCCTGGCGCAGCCTGAGACTGTGTCCTCTTGTTCTGGTGCTGGCTGCCTGGGAGAAGAGGCCAACCTCTGCCTGGCTACAACCTCCCTTCAGGTAGTTGTAGAGAGCAAGAAGGTCACCCCTCAGTCTTCTCTTCTCCAGGCTAAGCAACCCCAGCTCCCTCAGCCTTTCCTCATAGGGCTTGTGTTCCAAACCCCTCACCAGCTTTGTTGCCCTTCTCTGGACACGTTCCAGCAAGTCAACATCCTTCCTAAACTGAGGGGCCCAGAACTGGACACAGTACTCAAGGGGTGGCCTAACCAGTGCAGTGTACAGGGGGAGAATGACCTCCCTGCTCCTGCTGGCCACACTGTTCCTGATGCAAGCCAGGATGCCATTGGCCTTCTTGGCTGCCTGGGCACACTGCAGGCTCATGTTCAGCCTACAATCAACCAGTACCCCCAGGTCCCTCTCTGCCTGGCCACTCTCCAGCCACTCTGACCCCAGCCTGTAGCACTGCCTGGGGTTGTTGTGGCCAATGTGCAGAACCCGGCACTTGGATGTGTTAAATCTCATGCCATTGGACTCTGCCCATCTGTCCAGCCTGTCGAGGTCCCTCTGCAAAGCCTCTCTGCCCTCCAGTAAATCAACTGCTGCCCCCAGTGATATCCCATCTCTGGTAACCTACTATTTACTTCTTGTCAGTCCCATTCACACTACAAGGATGGACTAAAGAATAGTTTGCAGCCTGAAAAACTGAGCTGATGCTGATTTTGCTTAATATCAGGCTGCAGCTCATAATGTTTCAGTAATAAGTAGATGAGCTACAGATTATGCCTGAACCATGGAGAGTAAAAATATCCCAATGCATGAAGCCATGCTGTGTCACAGAATCACAGAATGACAGGGGTTGGAAGCGACCTGTGGAGATCATCTAGTCCAGCCCTGCACCATGAGAGTACATTCACCCACAGCACATTGGACAGGACAGTGTCTGTGTGGGTTTTGAATGACTCCAGAGATGGAGATTCCACCATTGATCTGGGCAGCCTGTTCCAGGGCTCCACCACCCTCAACATTAAGAAGCCCCTTCTTGTGTTTAGATAAAACTTCTTATGTCCAAGTTTGTTCTGTTTTTTTTTTTTTTTTTTTTTTTTTTTTTTTTTTTTTTGTTGTTCTTTTGTTCTGTTGCTGGGCACCACTGAAAAAAGAACGGCCCCATCCTTCTGACATCCACCCTTTAAGTATTTATAAGTATTGATAAGATTTCTCCTTAGTCTTCTCTTTTCTGTGCTGAAAATCCCGAAGTCCCTCAGTCTTTCTTCATAAGACAGATGTTCTAGTACCCCAATCAAGCTTAATCAGTTCCCTGTCCTTGTTTAACTGGGGAGCCCAGAACTAAACACAGTACTCCAAATGAGGCCTCGCACATTCAAGGTGTGTGCCTCCTCTTGGAAACAATTAATTTATATTTGTTGGATTGCTTTCTAAAATACCAGTCTTCTTTATGTGAACTAACATTTTCATGAAAGTATTTATGATGTTATGATTCTTGCACATACTCTCAGGATAAAACATACAGACCTAGACATCACTGGAACCATCACAGGTGTCAGAGGAGCTTTTCCTATGTTCAGAGTCTGAGGACAGGGTGAGAAGACTTCTTTCTGCTGTAAGTATCTCAATCTCCAATCTATTGCTCAACCTATTTCATAATCCAGACATTTGCCTCATTTACCAATGCAAATAAAAATATAAACACTAATAGATAAAGTAGCAGACACTTTGTAATCTGGGGACACACACAAACTAATACTATTGCCTGCAGCAACCATCCAATTTCCACATACCTTTTCCTACCGGCTAGACCTCCCACAGAGCATGAAAGAAACTCAGAATATTCTACATGTTCTAGTTTTAAAACCAATGAGATTATTTTTATGTAAGAGGCCCAGAAAATTGAATCAGTAACAAATTCTCAATGAACTGATGAAACAGAGGTAGACAGATGAATGTGAGGGCTTGGCAGCAGTGTTTATATATACCACACATAAGACACCACACACG
This sequence comes from Picus viridis, assembly GCA_033816785.1. Lineage (NCBI taxonomy): Eukaryota > Metazoa > Chordata > Aves > Piciformes > Picidae > Picus > Picus viridis. The sequence goes on along the minus strand of CM066566.1, from coordinate 93,157,391 downwards.
AAGGCTAAGTGTAAAGGAGCTCACCACAGTCAGTATTTCATACATGAGATAAAAAAAGAGAACTCCTACAAACAGAAATGGCAGGAGAACCTAAGTGGCTTTCTAGAAATCAGGCTACACAAAGATACAGCAGGTAGCCATTTCTAACTATGTTTTTCACATTTTAGCTGAGTAATTAGTTTACTACTAGGCCTGCAGCAGACAAAGCAGTCTGCAGAACAGGTCTGAGTGTAATATTTGTAAAACCAGGGGTTTTCTGAGAAAAATATTTTCAGGTTTTCTCTTTCAAATAGTCTTCCTTACACCTACATCAAGAAATAACCACAAATTCACAGTAGCCCATTCCATGGATGTTATGTTTATAGTATCTTGCAACATAGTCCATTTAAATGATGACTCTGATCTCTCAGATTTCAAGGCCCAAAGTCATAGTGATGACAGTTATGTTTTCTCCACAGCTGAGATTCCCACTGGCTGGCATTTAGTATTACTAAGGCATCGGAATGATAAACAAGCAATTTGTCGTTTGGTAATGAGAGCTGATAGGAAGAAAGAGAAGACATTATGGAGGCTCAATAGCAAAGAGAGAAATCCTGGGCCTTTGTAAGACTAAATACATTCTGAAAGTAGGTGAGTTCCTTAAAAATCCTATCAAATGTCTTCTCTATATCCAATCTGAATCTATCCAGTTTAAAACTGTTGCCCCTTGTCCTGTCACTACAGGCCTTGGTAATAAAAGTCTCTCTCTGTCTTTCTTATAAGCCCCCTTTATGTATTGAAAGGCTGTAATAAGGTCTCCATGGAGATCCTGCTCTTCTCCAGGCTGAACAACCCCAACCTTCATCCTTTCCTCAGAGGAGAGGTATTCCAGTTCCTGATCATTCTTGTGGCCCTTCTCTGGACCTGCTCCAACAGGTCCATATCCTTCCTATGCTGAGGACTCTAGAGCTGGACATAGTACTCCAGGCGGGGTCTCATAAGAGCAGAGAAGACGGGGAAAATCATCTCCATTAACCTCCTGTCTGCATTTCTTTTGGATGCAACTCAGGAAACAATTGGCTGCACATTTCTGGCTCATGTCCATTTTTTATCTACCAGTATCCCAAAGTCCTTCAGAAATAGGTATGACAAAGTACTTTCTGCTGTGTCTTCCTTACCTATCTAAGGAGCATAGATCACAAGGTTGGACTACATATCTAGTTACTGAGCAGCTAAGTAGTTTACATATATAATGTCTGTGTACCTGCACACACACACATATTAATAAATTGCCAGTAACAGATAAGTTAGAAAAGCAAATCTTAAATGCATCTGGTTTCCTCTAGAGAATGTCCTACTGTAAGATATGACATGAATTTATTTCTGTGACAGACCACAAACAAGGATTTTCCAAAATCTTTAAGGCTATCACAAACTGAACATTTTTCACTCTGTTGGACTGGTGATAACAAGAAACTCTTAGAAAGAAAACTGGGAGTATAACATGTTGTCATAAATTGGCTGCCTTCCACTTTTTCTCTTGATTAGTAGCCAATCTGGCACCTGCCACAGGCTGGGAAAGGGGAGGGGTCACATGGAGATTTTACTTAATGAAAGGACAAAAGAAATTAAAAGCTTTGCAGAATTTCCAGAGACACCAGATCGACAGGCACTGTAAAAATAGAAAAGGGAACAAGTAGTAAAAGATGGACATACAGAGGACAAAACAAGAAGCTAGTTCACTATTTTAGTCATCTCCAGAGAAAAATGAAGCATACTTGGCCAAATAATGACTACAGTCCGTAATATAACACTGGGCATGCTCTGTCTGTTGTGTTCAGGTTGTAACTAAAATTGGACAAATAGACAAACAGATATTAACTACCAAGAACAAGCACCCACACATTCAGTTTAAGGTTATGACACACCTATTGTCAAAACCAAAAAGACACATTTGATTGCTTGCCTTGAAGGGCAGTGGAAATGAGATTTCAGTTAGCTTTGTGAGATAAGGATGTCCCTCTGACAAACTACAGTACTAAAACAATAGTTAATTATCATCAGTTGGAGATTTGGCCAGTACAATACTGAAAGTTAGCTGACACTGTGTGCCTACTGGGAGACAATGCAAAGCCTATATTTACAATATATCAATGCAGTGCTGAATTTCTGCCTCTTATCAGCTTATTGATAATAAATGTCAATATGGACTTTACTACTCTAAGCAAGATGGAAAAGTGCTAGTGGCTACTGATTTCCAGAACATGGTAGTAAGGACTTTATAAGTTTAATTAACTGTGGGGGGAGTGACAGCAGGTGTTTTAAAGACATCTCCAGAAGACTAAAGACTAAAGAATTACTCTGTTCTGTTTGGCTTCTGCATTATAAATACTGCCATCCAGTTTGCTCAACTGTGAAATATTCTCTGATAGCGCTACCCTCTATCATGTGGATGATCGAAGTGATTGATTCTGCTGCTTAGGTATAAATAAAATGGTAATCAACCCTCCAACATAAACCTGAGTCCTTTGCTTTCCCAGCCTTGATGTAGAAATGTCAAGAAGTCTGAGTGGCTGCTTGCCCATCTAGTGTGAATGAAGTTGAACAAATGTATTTAATGTACTTCCTGCTGTGAACAGCATGAGGCTTCAACAATTCCACTGAGGCAAGATGACTGTTTGTCAGCCTGGCTGCAAGGTGGTATGCTCTCATGGCAATACTAAATACAGTAGCATGTAATTAAAATCACATGGGAAGTCACCACTGACAAAAAAACCTGAAGCAAACCAATTGTAAGCATTCTCTTCTTATCTGCAAACTTTCAGTTGTGTAGTCATCACATCTCAATTTCTGGTTCTCAAATGTGATTAGAAACCAAGATGCCCACAATGCAAAACAGATTTAAGTAAAAAAAAGTCCAAATCAGCAGCTCAATAACCAAAACAGGAAGAGCAGATGCTTGACTGCAAGCCTTGTTGCAAGGATGAAAGCACTTTCTATCCGATGTTGCACAAAACACAGCAACGATGTTAGTGTTGGAACCAAATTACAGGTGTCCTGTTTCCAGATGACTACTAACAAAAGCGTGCTACCTCTTTTTTTTTTTTTCCCCCTGTACATATTTGAAACTATTTCAGAGTCACAGCTTCAGTTTGGAAACACAGAGAGCACTTCCAGACTGACCTTGCTTAGTTGCCATGAGCCTGGGCATCAAGGCATTTCAATGGAAGATGGGTCTGAGTGGTTTCAGGGTCTGAGATTAAACTCCAGGGCCTCCTCTCTTCAGGGGGAATGAAAAGTGCACAGTAACCTTATCTGCCTTTTCCTAGGTGCACAGAAGTGCCTTTCCTGAATGAGCATTATGCTGATCCATGCTCTCCATTTACAAAAAGTCTGTCTTGCTGACCTCAAATTCTTGAGGGCTTTCTGTTGATTCCCTAAATCGTTCAGATTCATGAAAGCAATTAGCACAACCCATCACTTCTACCTAGATTTTACGGGAAAATGGTTAAAGTTTTTTTATCTGGTTTTGGATTTTATCGTGAACATCTAATGATTTATTGAAATACTCAGCATTCTTGTATTTATATTTCAATAGATTATTCTTTAGAAATCATAATTATTTAATGAAGCAGGAATAGCTATGTATCTCTTCATTGTCTAATGGCATTTCATAGAAGGAGCTATTTTAACATAAAATTAGAAAAAAATTACTGGCAAATTTCTAAGAGTTGAGTTTATATCTGTCGTCAAAAATCATTGTATTCAGATGCACTGGGTACCCACACTGATTGATCTCAACATTTTAGCTACTTCTAGGGTGAGATGACTCCTGGGAGTGTATCTTTTCACTACCTGTAGCAGGTTCCTGGCACATCCTTCTTCAGTGAGTTGTCTGACTGTATAGATGTCCAGCAAAAAGTGAGATTACTGCCACTCCAAAAGTAAATTATTTGCATATTTGCATACTTTCCCCTGAATGCTTTACTTCCAGTGGTTCATGGTTTGTAACTATCACCTCTGACTCAAACATATTCATTATTTTATTTTTCAGTGCTTAAAATGTGGTGACACATGTAACTTTGAAGCCAAGATTTCCATGCACAGCTTACTTTGTTGTGTATTTCATTAACTTAATCCTTTTTTTCCTACCCGTCTCTGACTTCAGGATGTATCAGGAATATTCCTTTCCAAACTAAGAAATGTCCGAACAGCACGACTGATTTTAAAATCACCTTTCACAATATATAAATACATCTATGCATGTTCTACCTACCATAATTGTTTTCTTTTCCAGATTTTGCTTTGGCAGCACAGCAGCACAATTGTATAATCCCTAATTAAAGTGTTCAGTTGCCAGGAATTTCTTTAATATACTCTGGCTCACTAAAAAGTTGAGTACACTTCTTTTATTTTTTTTTGGTCATGATTGTACATCAACTCAAGTATTTTAGTTAGACCCCAAGGGCCTCCTCTAGAAATAAAACAAGAAAATACTCTGATAATAGGTACTGGAGTCGAATGTTTCCTAATTAACTTGTATTGAATGCCAGAGGAGATAAGGTAATACTACTAGTGCTGACTTGGTTTCCACAGGAAAGATCTCATGTAGTACTATTAAACCTTGACCTTAGCTGTTTGTATCTTCTGACCTGAAGAAGTCAATAAATAATGTTAATCCAGTCACAGTATTTGGAGAAATCACAACTTAATGACACACTGTGACATTTGTCCAAAGAAACTTTTTAAGTAGTAGATATCTTTAAACAAACAACGAGAAAGAAATCCATCAGTAGATGTGAAGTAGAGACTAAAATAAACCACAGAATTCAGTATGATAAAATTAATGTAACTCATTGGCTATTATATATGTGCTAAAGCTTTTATCCCTCTCTATCTGAGGCATATTCCAAATTACCTTTTATGGTTAAAAGCTAAAGAAAATGCTTTTATATTTCACATAGCCTACTGCTTTAATCTATTTAAATTAATTTTATATGCTGCAAAAAACAATAACCAATGCTACTTAAAATCCCCTGCTTATTTAATGCAGACTGTCAATCAGAACTCCCAGGGTCTTAACTATTTTATGTTACATATATAGGTCTGCTTATACACTCTAAGTATATAAATGTAGGTATGTGAATACTGAAATAAATATGTAAGGTATAACTTGTGGTTTATCTACTCTCCAGCCTGTACTCTGCTTGTTACAGAACAAGGGATCAACAGATCTTGGAAAAGTATTGAGCATTGTGTTAACACACAAATTAAAGGCATGTGATAGGAAACTTTACTGGTAAGTCAATTGTCAGTGAGTTTTTGAACACCGGAATTTTCTTTGGGAGTACTTTCACTAATACTGAAAGCAAAAATATGAGTTCACTCACACTATTTCAAGTATGACATGCAATATTTTTGGGTGCAAAAAGCAAATCTTTGTAAAAAATGATCCAAGCCTATCCTTCAAAGCACCCTCATTTTTCAATATAAAAATATCGTTTACTCTTTCTTACAAAAAAACGTAGATGTTTTAGCTGTTACATAATGGAAATCTTCTACTCTAATGTCCCAAACACTTCCACAGCTTTTTAAATAAATTCCATACAATGATTATTATTTACTTAAAAGGAATTATTTACATAATTCCTTTTAAGACATTCCTAGCATTGAGGCAAGTTTTGCTCCTAAACACAGATGTAAAACTAAATGGTAGCATACAAATAAAATTACTTCCTATGTTTTCTAATAGCCATGTTAAAATACAGATGTCATGTTAACTTCCTAATATCTTGTGAGATTTTCATAAATTGTTCAAGTTCTATGCATTGTTGTAATTAACTTTCATAACTTCTTATACAAAGCCACTCCAGGTTACTGTTAAAATAATTGTATAAGCCTATGAATAAACCTATTGTATTTTAAATGCTAAAATGCCCTCCCAGGCCCTAAGGTTTCCATTGAATTTACATGCTGTAATGTCAGCTCATCTATGTTTTAAATAATCTCCTGGAGAAACATTTGTCCCACCCCAAACATTCTGCATACATTTTAAGCAGTCAGAACACCTTCAAAAGTTGGGTCATCAGCTTCTTCTTGGATATACTTTTTAATAGCCCTTCTCCCAATATTCTGTGCTATGCTATCTACAAACTGTAGAATTCATCATTTCATCACAATTATTTTAAAAACCCAAGTTGTTGTAAACTCCCTAAACAAATAAACCTGTATTTGCTATCACAGCAAATTCAGATAAACATTCTTCTATTTCAGTTACCATTTGATACATGATCTCTAACCTTACAAGTATTATTTCAAGCTGTTGTATTCATTAATGCCAGATGATTGCCCAAACACTTCACAGACAAAACAAAGTCACCTCTGACATAGGACTACAGGTGAGAAATTTCAGGCAGACTGAGTAGCTATAATGCAATTAGATGGGTGTTAATTTCCTGGCTTTAAGAGCTGCCTTTTATACCCTTAAGTAGAGAGGAATCACTTCTGATAAAATCTACCTTGGCATCAGACTTTCAGTGTCCTGTACTACATAATTCCTCACATTAGTCTTTAGGAAACATGAAAAGGTCACAATAGATGGTTTATGGCCTCATAGACTAAAATATCTTCTTAGTATTCCTATCACAGAATTTACAGTTGAGGTGTCAGCCTCCAAACTTCATGCATAAGTGAGGGCAACTGTACCAGGAAATCTTTTTGCTACCACTCCTAGAGAGCTGCCGCACCATGTATTTTTGAAAGCAGTTGCCAATACAATTGTGTTGATTCTACTCTTTCCTTAATCAGACCCCTCTCTAATTACCACTATAAATGTCCCTTTCAATGCAATGTGTCAAAACTATCAACCACTTGACTAAAGCACATCATTCTGTCAGCACTTCTTACTGTGTCGATTTCTAAAGCAACATTACTGTCTTTTTATTATTTGGTTTAATAAAAAGACAAAGGAAGCACGCATGAACACTTCTAGGCAGAAAATTAAATGCAACACCAAATCAGAAAGAAAGCTTGCCTCTAGCTGCTAGGTGGCTTCTGGTTCATCAGGGCCTCTAATATGGTACTGTGGAGCATAATGCAATGGCTTTGTGGACACAGTCTCAGGATCACACGCACATGGGTGCCCATGCAGGATGATATTTTAGATTGCACCTATTGCTTTGGTAGAATGGAAAGGTGTATCTTCTCACTTCCAGTCACTGCTCACGTGATTTTCTCAAACAATAAAATATCAATACTGAATACTTAAAAAAAACTCATGTAGCTTTCTAATGGTATTTTCAAATCTCAATATGGAACCAGTAAATGTTTTAACCACCAGGAAGAAGTGCAAAAAAATCCAATTTCTACCTGCAGATTTGAGTGTGATGCTATTTGTAGTTTCTATCCTGAACTGGGAATGTCACTTTATTACATGTTATCTCACCATCATCCTTGTCAGGTACAATGGTAATTCGAGTGCTTGGAAATTCTGCACCAATTCTTCCACCCATCGGCATGCTCAGCAAAACATCAAAAGTCTCAGCCTCTTCATACAAAGAATCATCTATGATGACAACCCGACACATTTTCTCTTGTTCATCTTTGTCAAAACGTAGAATGCTGTTGTGATCCTCAGGCCTGGATATGTAGTCAGAGTAAGAAAGCACAGAGGTTGGGGCAGTGCCAGATGCTGTTCCTGTGGCATAAAAGGAAAACAGTCACTACATATACCATGGTTATAATGATCTTCTCACAGAGGCCAGATTTTATTTTCCCTATCTTTTAATTTCTATTTACTTTCAGGTGATAAGATGGGCTGAAACCTCCGACCAGGCTACATTTTGGAGGACTCTGGACAAACTATTGTGTATATGATTCAATGCAAGCACATGGTTCCTCAAATTCATTTGCATCTTTTCAGTCAGAAGGAATATTGCAGTCTATCACAAGAGACAGACTGACAAAGACTGACTCTGTGGGTATTGTGATTACCAGATAACTCCCTTAGTATATTTTACCCACTGAAAGTATAGGTGGACCAGAAATTAATTATTTTAGATAGGATTTGATGAAAATAAAGTATTTTAATTCCAGATTACCTCACGTAAAATGTTGCTTTATCGCTGCAGAGGATAAATAATAACAAAAACACAGGTGTAGAGACCCCATACTCTGTATATATATAATCAGTAAGAGATTGAAAGACAGGTATCTTTAACAAAAAACTTTTTCAAGACACAGGCAAGTAAAGGATATCATAGCCACAGGGCATTTAGTTCTCATGATATGAGGATGCATATAAAAATGTTGCAAAAAAAGTTAACACAGATCCTCCTCAATAAAGGACCTGCTTCTAGATTTTTAAGAAATGCACTCTGGGAACCAGGTACTGAAAAGGAACATACCTCCAAAAACCCTGCTAAAGGGAAAAAAGAGAAAGATGGACTAAAGCTTTGTTTCCCCTCATGTAAAAGTTAGAGACACCTAGAACTGATTTTTAAACATGTTTTGTACAGTGAACACAACTTGTAGAGGTGCTGTATGGCAACCCTTTGATGAAGGTATATTTAAGAATGTCACCAGGGTTTTATTTTGCCCAGAACGCTGAAGTGTGTGTCTGCCATCTGATATGAGAGAAGGCACATTTCAGTGTTCAAATGACAGTGACCTGACATACACTTACTGGTAATAGATACAAGTGATACTTTGCTCGTAATGCCTAATGCCCTTTCCCTTTTTTTAACACCTGAATGATTTACACTTTCTTACATCTTTAGTCCCCTAAATATTAAGAAGTCTGAACCATTTCTATCCAGTCTGTGGTGTTTGTGAAAGAGCCATGTTTGCTTTCTCATTACGTCACTGTGTGAAATGCTGTATTTGTATTTTTGTGAGGGTTATTTACTGTGTTGAACTGCTTCCTTTTCAGCTTCTGAACTTGAACATATGCCACATCTTACTTCGGTTGCCTCTGAGAAAACTGAACATCAAGGGCCACAAGCAGGCAGTTTGGTTTCCCCTCTAAGCCACCATGTCTGGTCAATGGAAAAAACAGATATCTCCAAGGGGCAATTTGTAGTGTCCAAATAATGGAACAGGTTGGGGACAGTCTTAGCAAACAGCACAGGTAGGAACTTCTTGGAATTTTGTCTGCAGTGCTCATCCTTTCCTGCTGACACTGTGAGAAAGAGAAATGTGCTTAGAGGTGGTTGGAGTGATGTGATAGAGAGCAGCCCTGTGGAAAAGGACCTGGGGGTACTGGTGGATGAGAAGCTGGATATGAGCCAACAATGTCCACTTGCATCCCAGAAAGGCAAATGGCATCCTGGGCTGCATCAAAAGCAGCTCTGCTCTGGTGAGGCCTCACCTGCAGTACTGTGTCCAGCTCTGGGCCCATCAATACAAAACTGACAGGAACCTGATAGAGAGGTCCCCCTTTCTTACAAAGACAGCCTGAGAGAGTTGGGGTTGTTCAGCCTGGGGAAGAGAAGACTCTGGGGAAACCTAAGTGCAACTTTCCAGTATCTGAAGGAAGCCTACAAGAAAGCTGGACAGGGACTGTTTACAAGGGTGTATGGCAGTATGACAAGGGACAATGGTTTGAAACTAGGGAAGGGCAGATTTAGACTGGATGTCAGGAAGAAAGCAGCTTTTTACTGTGAGGGTGGAAGAACGCTGGAAGAGGTTCTCCAGAGAGGTGATGGAGGCCCCACCTCTGCAGACATTCAAGGTCAGGCTTGATGGGGCTCTGAGGCAGCTGATCTAGTAGGGGATGTCCCTGTTTCATGCAGGGGGGTTGGACTAGATGATCTCTAGAGGTCCCTTCCAGCCAGCACATTCTATGATTCCATGATTCTATGATTCTATGATTCTATGATTCTATGATTCTACGATTCTATGATTCTATGATTCTATGATTCTCTTCTCAAAAAATGGCAGAATCTTGGAACATGGCAATTTTTCAGCTGTATTCAATAATTATCTAAGTCAGATTGCAAAGATGAACACATTTCGAGTGGGACAAGAAATATAGATGAAACATTAATTAATAATTATAAACAATTTATTGTGCAACGGATGGAACGAATATTTTTGCTTTTTATCTCTCTTTTCTATTTTTGCCTTTGTGTCAATGAGTAGTTTCTGTACCATGTTGTGTGTAGCAGATAACCATCAGCTCCTGGCTCACATCTCCACTTCTTCTGACTGGAATAAATAACTCACCAACATCTTCTTCAATAGTATAGGTGGACTGAGGAATAAAGACAGTTGATTCTGCAAAGAACAGATGCATTTGTTTATGTAGATTTATGGCCTCATAAAATCATCTGCAAAACAGCTCGGAGCATTTTAGGACAATCTAAAGTGAAACAAACAATTCATATTTATCAGCAGTGGCTGATATATTTTTATTATTTCCATAGCATTCCATTATTAACTGTTAATCATGGCGATATCAATAGCAGAGCTCACACACAGGCAAGTCATTCTGCAAGGCCATTCTTTAACTTACTTCCTGAGAATAACAATTTGATATTAAGGATGAAAGACGGAGCTCTTGACAGCTTACTCTGACTTGGACATTTGATTTGAGTTGGCTACATGTCTACACTTCTGATTTACTAAGAGGAGACCAGGAAAATACAGTCAGTACTCTTGAGAACAATTTCACCCTAAAATGTATCAGACCAAAGAATATCAGGAATTTTCAAGGAAAAACTCAACAAAAATGCGCTTTAAACTACTTCATGATTTTCTATTCATATTAACATTGCTGAGTTTTATGGTCTCATAGTTTGAAGCTGGAACTTTAGCCTAGTTCCTAATTGCAAAATAAGAGCAGGCATTTTCCATAGGTTTACATTTTAAAAGTTAAATAAATTACCACTGGACACAGAACAACTGATAGGTATATAGCATTCCATTCATTCACTGAAGAGCTTATACTTGCACAGATAGCTCTTCTTTCTTCTTCTGTCGCTTCTGCTTGCAACTTGTGGCCTTGCCAAGATAATCTCTGCTTTGACTACTGTGTGTGAGGTACTGGAAAAGCAAGGGAGGGAGGGGAGGAGGTTGCTTACGGCCCCCCTGGACTGCCCAGGTGGGTACTTCTGATTGTTGAGTTGTAAATATATGTAAATATATTTTGTACATATTCATTCCATTTTATACTTCTAGATTTTAGCTTACCTTTTGTAAATATAACTTTCATTTTGCTTCTGAGTTTGCTTTCTCTTTGGGAATTTACTCGGGGGTAATTTCCAATTAGTTGGGGGGTAATTTCAACCCACCACATGCTCTGATAGAATGAAGGATAAGTTTTATTCTTGCTCTCGCAAAAACCCATGAACAAAAGGTCATTAATTATATGTATAACTATAAAACACCTTTACAGTTTCATTAATATGACTGCAATCCAAACAACATAATTCAGTATAATATCAGATCAAGTGGTACCAGCTGTCTGCACACAGCAAATCTTATCCTTATTGCTAAGCACTTTGTCAATATTGTAAAAACTATCACATGACATCTTTCCAGGTTTTATTTCTCCAATTGGAAAATACCACTAGCATGACTTAAGGTCTTGAGGTCAAAAGCTTGCCTTAAAAATGCTGTAATTCAGGTTTGATAAGATCTAGACACTTTCACTATTCCAGCAAGTCAAAAATTCCATGAGAAAAAACATTAAATGACTGCCTTTTTCTTTTAAAGTAAAACAAAAGGAAACAATACCCCCCTCAATTTATTAATTTCATTTCTTCCTTCAGAACTAAGTTGGCAAAAGAAAAGCTGTATCATTCAAAAAACCCACATCCCTATGCAACCTCTTTTTGGAATAAAACATTACCTAGTGTCCCATACACCAAGGGATGGTACAGCTTTCTAAATAAACCCACTGTGGTGGTGTAAAGACTACGTTACTCCAAACAATGCCCTTTAAAGTAATTTTCATTGGAAGCAGAATGAAACTTTTGATGATTAGTATGCAGTTATCATCTGAACTTTTTATAACCTGTATTTTAAAGAGATAATTAGGAACGCTAGTCCTTCCCCTCAAAGTTCCTTGATTTTCAGTTGTGCATTTGATTTTCTCCTGTACAACCTCACTTTATCCATAATTACTACAAATTCTCCAGGCCTGTAAAAAAATATTCATATATTTTCTTCTTGCTTTTCAAGTTTTCTCAGTGATTAAATATGGATGCCACATAATCTCTGATTTAACTTGCATTTGGAACTAGGAACTTTGAAATCTCTGACAGTTTTCCTGCTGAGATCTCTTCAAATGTTAATTGGGGAAAATTACATAAAAGAATCTGTTATAGTCATCCAGTACTTGAAAGATTCCTTAAGGACAGTTTTGTGTGACCATGCCCATATGCTCAAGTTCCTGGATGCATGTGAAAAGCAAAGAACTACAGCACGTTCTGATTTTTGCTGGGGCTTGGTTTTGGTTGTTTTTTCCCCCTTTCTTAATCAGCTTCTTTCTTCATTTACATTTAACCATAATTTTATTTGTTCTTGACACAGCTTGTGCTGTACTTTGTCTAGTGAAACTTGCCCTTACTGAGCTTCTCAGCTTGATAGTAAGGACTAACTGATGCAACTAATATGCATGATGGAAATAATGTATCATGGGGAAAATGCAGGTATGTTATAGAAGCATGTTGCCTTAATTACATATTCATGAATCACTTAAAGTGATAGAGGACATATGGCTATCAAATGCCCAAGTCTGTCTTCAGAAATATTCTGAGGAAAGCTAAGCTTTATTATCCACTGTTACTCACAGCATTTGCTCTCCAGTGTATCTTTTGGTATATTGGCAGTACAGGTCTGGAAAGGTTCTTACCATCTCCTGGGTCAATAATTTCCACTGTGGACACATCAGGAAATTCCAGAACTGCCATGACAGGTTCAGAAAGAACAATTTGAAAGAACTCAGACTGTTCATGTTCTCCATCACTCAAAATCCGTACTCGCCATGTAGCTAAGGTTTGGCCAGGATTAAACTGCACCTGCTTCTGGGCCTTTCCTCTGAAGTCTTTATCTTTCTTGGCAGTACCATCTTTGGTGCTAATACCTGCCAAAATCAGAAATTAAGGTCATTAAAAATATAACTTGTAATTTTTCTTTCATTATATCGTCTTTAAAAGAGTAATGTTTTAAAAACATGTTTTTCGCAGTTCAAGACTGTTCAAGCCAATTCTGTTACTCTTTTTTTATAGTGGTGTCTCACACAGAGGTGGAGGCATATCATTACACAAGGCAGTTTGGACAGAATAAGCCAAAGCAAAACTATCCATTAGAAAAACTCTACATTCTCTGAGGTTAATATCAAGCTTTTATTTCTCCATAATTCAACTATGGATGCCCCAAAAGGCAAACAGATTTCTACCTGCGACTTCAACATTCTCGATTTTCTGGTTCCAGAATGGCTAAATAACATGCTGCCTGAAACTCTTGAAAATACTTAGTTCTCTTAGAAAAAAATAAAAAGCACACCTGTAGAGTTCAGCCTTCAAGGGGAAAGCTATGGAAAACAGAGACACAAAGGGGTAAAACATACAGAATGAAGATGAAAGAAGATGTAAAATCTGAACTGTTATGGTCATTGCCACTACAATAAGCATTTTTAAAAAATATTATCCTCTTATTTCAGTATCTGTATAATTACAATCATTAAACATAAGTGGAAACTGTAAAGCCGTAGGATAAAATGCAATACAGCTCATCCCACTGAGACAGCACAGACCTTATAAACTTGGACCCAGGCGGCTCTAAAATGGCTTTTCCTGACAGACCTTCATGGAAATTAGACAGTCTTTCAGAACTGTCTTCAGTTGTTTCTTGTCAACTGGACAATTCTGGCCTTTGTTTTTTCTTGCTTGTGTCTGCTCCTAAGTCATAGCCAATATTTTACATAAGCTGTAACCCTTTATTCTCTTTGGCACTGCACATTGACCAGAAAGACCAGTAAGCATCTTAATCAATAGCTTTCATTTCCAATTCCAATTTCATTTTGCATAATTAAAGTAGTTAGAGGTAAGTTATTAAAACTGCTTTTGCTGGATGTTGAGTCAGCTCAATTCAGAAACTGAACTTGAATCCATAGGTAGAAAATTATGTAAACATTCTATTTGAAGGATCAGAAGTCAAATCAGTACCTGTCAATCAGTAATTAATTTAAACCACACATTCTCAATTTGGTATTTAATTAATTTATTTTTCATAAATATATTATACAAGTTAGTTTACTGTTCAAATTAGCTTTTTAAGTTAGATCCAGCTAGCTGATGCCTATATCCCCCAAATCTTATGCCAAAACAGGTGTTCTAACCACAAGCCAATATCTGAAATTCAGATTCTTAGTCATATTTCTAAGCATGAGCTTGTGCTCCATGTCATGTAAATGCTTATATCTGTCTTCAAAATCAGCTTTAAATTGAGTGTCTTTTTAAAGCAATGTAAGCTCAACAGCGGTTTTGACATGAAACTATACAAGGATAATGCTCCCTGGTCCAAATGCATTACTAGTAAGAGGATGGAAAAACATACAGAAGTCAGAGACAGGTGTGAGGCTGAAGAATGTGAGAACGCAATATTTTTTCACTTTTTCTTTCCCCAGACACTGTAAACAGCTTCCATTTACTGCGAACATTGAAGTAAACAAGCCTCACACTCATAGCTGCTAATCAGAACAGCTCACAATAGCCTTTCTGGTAAAAGATCTATGTTTATTGTTGGTTTTCTAATTGATACAACTGCATATTCTCATTAGAGGAAAAATAAACCGTGGACAGGAATTGTATTTTGCAAGCCTAACAGTGGTATCAATCAAACTAAAGAAAGAAGGACTGGGTCTTGAGTTGCTAAGTCAAAAATTAATTGCTGAAAACAAAGCAAAAAACAGTGAAAATTTAATCATAAAATGAAATAATATATTCAGCATAACAATGGATACTGAGTTTAATAACTCAATCTACTCTTTTGAATCTTGCTTGCTTAGTATGAAACATCAGTAAAATGATACAGCTGTATCGATACATTTTATCAGCTAGCTGTCCTGAGTTTTATAAAAGCAACCAGTAAGGTTAAAATTGAACTTACTTATAAAAGAGGTTTCTGCCAGGTAACCTCGCCGTTTGAGAACAACATCAAGATATTTGGAGTCTTCATTTACTAAATAATACTCTTTCTCTAAGGAGATCCATGCCCAGTTTAGGCGAAAATGTTGATTTTTCAGCTTATTACCTCCTGCAAAACAAAATTATAAAGATACATCTTTTTTTCCTGCCCCCCACCCCTGTTAAATATCACTTTGTCTTTTGAGGTTAATGTAACCGGCATCCTGGGTAAGATGTGTATCTTAGCTGCATATTACAATGCAAAGCTTTTAATGATTTAAAACTAAGAAATAGTAACAGGTATAGAACTTAACTATGATACATTCAGTACACATAGGAGCAAATTTTGTCTTAGGTGCATACAAACTAGTCACAGTAATTCCAGAGTATGCTAATTTTATTCTTTTTCAAGGGAACCAAAAAAACCCACCCAAAACTCAAGAAAGATATTAGTCAGAATATATTTGAGATTACTTTTTCGAATATTACAAAATTTATGGATAATGTAAATTTCTGCAGAACCATATGGCATTTCCAAACATCACACAGAACTTCCTTGATATAATCAGATTTCCAGAAGCACTGGAAAATCCTTAGCAGTAGCACAACGGTTTCCCTGCAGTCTCACTGAACATGGATAGTTTCTGTGCACTCAAACACTGGTAACTGATAGTACAGCACAACAAGCGTTAGACTCAGCTAGGAAAGCTGAACAGTTAACATGGAACAAGTCAGTACCTTTGACTGGCAGCTGTTGATGGCCTTAGTCTTAAGATGAAAACTGTATTTTCTCTCTTCACAGTTTCCAAAGAAAAACATCCATGCATTTATTAAAAGAAGTAGGCTCCCTTTCTGAGGCCAAAGCAGTGCAGGAATACAGGAAGCATTCCGCAAAGTTTTGCAGAGGACAATATGGAAGTAACTTAACTCCAGCTGCAGAACACTAAGCACCAGCCTAAAATCTGAGCATGTCCAATATGTTGCTCCCAGCAGAAATTAAGCTGTCGTGTCTACAGTGTACAGTTTTGTACAATTATAAACCAAGAAGAAGTGTTTAATGAAAGGGCAGGTTTCATGGAGTTGTACTTAGTCTACAAAAAAAGCAATCCATAAATAATGAATGCAAACAGATGCTACTCTAAGGTAGGTACAATACAATACAATAGCTAAAAAGAAATAGCACCCATTTCACTGATTATAAACCAAGCATTTGTACAACAAACTGAACATCTTAAATTATATTAATACATTTCTGATACAATACAGCATGTCCTTACTTACTGTTGTACAATTAACCCATCTTCCACAGGTATTTCTTGTCAGTCTAGGGATTCTGGATGTCACCGATAAAGGGGCATGACAAATCTATTTCTGTAGTATATCACCCTATTAGATGGCTGTGTTATTACTCAGGAGAATTTTCTAACTTCTGTAGCAAGAATAAAATAACCTGATCAGCTCACTGAAGCCAGATGCCCACTCAGCAACTCCACTTTTGGGAATGCTGGCTTTTCTGAAAGGTTGTAGTCTGATTTCCTTCCCACAAGGTGCTGCTACAGAACAACGCTTGCCCAGGTACTGACAGAAGCATGAAAGGAATTTCTTTTAGTAGTTAACACTTCTGTACACAAGCCAGTGAATAAAGTAATTCCTCTGAACAATAGACAAACATATCCAAGAATTTCAGGTCACTCATGACTTAACTACTGGAGAAAGAGTCAAAGGGAGGTTTGCTTTCCCTTTCCAATTTCTTCCATTCTATCCCTTGAAAAAATAGGTACCCCTTCCATATGCTTCCACTCTGCTTCAAAGATAAGCCTTTATAGCTCTTTACTGACCTGTCTACTAGAAAAAACAAACAAACCAACCAACCAAAAAACAACCATCATGCTGCTTGCCTTGCAAACATTCAACACTGGAAATAGATGAAGCATATCAAGTTCGAAAGCAAATGAGAAGATGAAATCCAGGAAGGGAAAAATATAAAAGAGGCAATACAAAATATTCAAGATTGTGTTAATTCTATTAATAATATTTTAATAAAAACATCTATTCTTTCTTAAAGTAAAAACAAACAGACAAATTATTATTTCTAGGGGGCTTCCAGCAACCCTACAGGTCTACAGACCTACTTCTGCCCTGAAATATATATTGTTGACATTTTAGATTTAGATTTAGAATTTAAAGTAAATGGTACAGATATTTTTTAGATCTGGCTTTCTTCACTCCCTGCTTTCTGTGTTCAGAAGAAATGTTTTCTAAATTACACAAGTCATTTCATGGTCCAATGCCTTCAAAGAACAAACCCAATGTTGTTGTAGATGATACTATAGTTATAATTACTGGTTTTATTATTATTACAGACCTCTGACACAACAGAGCAAGAAGCATATGATACATCTTATCCAATTTCTGTGCTAGAAATCCTAAGCCAGGAAAAATCCAAACCCAGGATAGAGGCGTGTTGTAAGTCTATGACTCATTTTAGGGTACAGCCAAGCACCACACAAACATATGATCTGTAATAGTATAGCTTTCAGAAATTATAAAATATTGTAAATAAAATTGCAAATGCCATCTTAGTTTGATTTCTTATTTTATTATTTACCCTAAAATAATATTTCTATAGACAAATGCATTTTGCATTGCACACTAGCACTTCCATTGGGCATGATCAAGCATTCAGCTCCTAGGCAAACAATTAAGAAACCATAGCACAATGACAGGCTTGCTTTTGTTCCTCTCCCAAGGAAGTGCTTGTAATACAAATACAAATACATCAGGACTTCAGTGAGGGAAGCCATTAATAGAGTTCTTTTAAAACTAAACAAAAGGAAGGAGCCTATGTTACAATGAAGTAAATCCAAAGTAACTTTGCTTATACAGTAATGAGATGTGGTTGGCAAGATGTTGCTACAGTGATGTATGGAAACTTGTCTCTTGAATTTTGCCAAAGAACAGAGTGCAGCAGTGTTAATTCAGAAGGGGCTAGATAGGACGTGGTGCAGTGAAACTTTTACAAGAAATGAGATGGTGACAGTTGTGAGACAAATATGTTGTAAGAAGCTGAAGCTAAGGATCTAGATTAAGGTAGGTGACAAAGTGACTTGGTGCCATGGCTTAGTTGATTAGATAGTGTTGGATGATAGGTTGGACTTGGTGATCTCAAAGGTCTCTTCCAACCTGGTCTGGTCTATTCTATTCTATTCTATTCTATTCTATTCTATTCTATTCTATTCTATTCTATTCTATTCTATTCCATTCCATTCTTTTCCATTCCATTCTTTTCTATTCTATTCTATAATTGTGACTTCATGACTGAGACTTCTGGGGACAATATCCTCTGAGAAGATTTGCCTGAATACCACAAGTCATGGTGGATGTCACCTAAAATTGGTCTCTGCAGGATTCCTGTCAGCAAACTGGTCACCTGTCTTAAAACAGTAACAGATTATTTTTGCATAGCTCATCAAATAGAAATTCCCAGAAAGATCAAGTCATCCAGAAACTCCAGTTTCAGTTACTCAAAATGAAAAAAGAGGGGGTAGAAGAGGCCTTGGTCAATAAACTGGTTAAAGGGAAGATATTAAAGAGAGAAGGAGAAGGAATCAGTTGCAGTATTCTCCACAGATCACTGGGCAATGTGAAGATAAAAATCTATGTCTACACCAAATAATGTCACTTGAGCACTGTTTCTGTCCCTGAGAGCTGCCCCAGAACCCTAATTCATAAATGAAAGCATACAACTACACCAGAGTTCACTTACTGACACAATACAAATTGATTTATCTTGATGCAGATATTGGCTTTCCTGTATGGTGTCCATAACATAACCAGACAAAGATGAATCAGTTCAAGGGTGCCTAACCTGTATAAGCATAGCCACGCAGACTCATTGTGTTCACAAGTTATGTCTGTACAAACACATGTCTGCTACTTGGAGAGCTTTACAGATATAGTGTGGTTTTTTTTTAAGGGTAAAAACCCCCAACCTATAAAGTCTTTGAGGGCAAAGAACATCTATCCAACACAAGACAGACAGAGATAAAAAAGAGGATCCACTGAATAAAGAACTAAGAAACAAGTTTCTCTAAAATTGTATTATTAATGTCTTTTCTCCTTTCTCTTCTTATTCTGCTTCCTAAGTAGACTGCAAAAGGTTGTTAGTAAGGAGACCAAGAGCAACTGTGAAATATTAACAGTCCACCTATAGTTCCGGAATCATTGTATGGCAAAATTAAAACCATTGCAAGACATTTTAAAAAATCATGTTTCCTCCCTCTTCCTCCAGCTATTTCAAGGCTCTGCCACTGCTTGCTGATTTGTCTGCACGTCTGCAAGAGCTGCAGCCTTTCTGCACTAGTTCAAAACATTTGACCCTACATTCAGACAGAGTTACTGATGGCTGCGTTATTCTATCCCTCTTCTTGCTACTGATCCCCTAATTGCAGCAGGTACGTGAATCATCAGAAAAAGGAAATCTACTCCTGAATTTGAATTCCGTGTTTGGAGAAAACACAGAGGGAGAGGAAAGAATCATCTATTTTTAGACATGTGTTTCATCCTCTGATTACCCTTTCTTTGTGCCAAGCCACCTTAATATATACCAGGATAAAGTTACTCAACAGTTCTATTATGAGTAAAACTCATGTGAAATATAGAAAACTTAGTTCCAAGCATCAAGATTTCTCATTTAGCTGTTAAGCTCCTTGTCAGCCTTAGCACTGCCCATGTTTTCTGATGTCCACATTTTTTGCTAGTCATTATTTATGTTTTGTACAAACGTGTTTTTTGCCAAACTAGAGGAGGAACATACAATCACATGGTTCTGCCAGTCAAAATAAATAGAAAAGATATTATAGGTTTAGCTCAAGACAGATTGAACAACTGGTTTGCCATACTGTGTCAGACCCAGTGCATTCCAGCTCCAGGTTAAAAAGGCAAAGGTCTCATGTAAATCTTTTGTCTGAGCAACTATTAAAAAAAAAAATAAATATTTAAAGTAGATAATAAATGTTCTCTATTCTGTGCATTGGGGCATCACACCACTGGACTAGACACCTTTAAAGGCCCGTTACAATCCAAATTATTCTATGATTCTACATATGCTACTCCCTTTGCTATAATCATCAGAAAAGGCATATTTTGTAAGACTGTCTTAAATTCATAGAGAAAACCTATGTATTTGTAGAAGTGAAATGCTTAATTAAACCCAGCATGCAAAACATACCATTATAAGGTTTCAAATTTGCTTCAACAGTGAATAAACTAATTAGTAATTTTATTCAATCAGAAAACCATTAAACTGCTTCACCTTTATAAATTTTTTTCAAATGCACTCAAGTCCCTAAAATAACTTGCTTAACTCTGCACCCTTCTGCACTCTATCTGCTACTGTAACTCAATATATTTGCAGAACAACCAAAACCAACCCCCCAAACTAGCCCTTAGTGATTATGGAGTAAAACAATGCTTTCTCTGGCTTCTCATGAGAAAACACACACTTCCTAGCATTATGGACTTGGCTAGCCTGGTGTGTAATTGCTGGTATCCAATGAACTGCAGACAGTTTCCGTCTTTCAGTAGTTTCTGTAACTCTTTTTCACTCTTGCTTTATATCCCCCCATGAAACAAGTTGGAATGACTGCACTTGCCAGGGCTCAGACTAAGCAAATGCTTGAAGTCACATAGCAGAAAAAGTATCTGAAGAATACTGTATAGTTGCTTTGTTACAAAAAGTGAAGGGGAAGTGAGAGAAGAGACATGAATGTAAAGGCTAGCTAGTGCATATTAAATTTTGATCCTAGTAAAATTCAGCTAAGCGTAACTAAGGATGTCTGCAAGAACAGACTGGACATTCATGCTGGGTTAATTTAAGTAATTCCTAATTTAAGTCTATGAACAGTTCTTCTGCAGGAAATTAACCAGATTTTCATGTATGGAAACTGTGGAAGCAAGCATGCACTGGCTTTTCAGTTTAATATCAATTAATTTCAGCTTAAATCAGTTCAGTAGGAATTAGTTCACCAGGAGCCAGGATACCTTCACTCTGTTGGTTGCATCAAGAGGCTGTGAGCTTTTGAGGAAAAGAGCAAAGCAGATAAAGAGAAACTCAGTTTGAATCAATATAAAAAAAAAAAGGAGCACTGCGTGTGTTTGAAAGCCTTTAGAGATAGAAGGTGGTTAGCTATGCTGAACACACCCAATTTTGGCCAGTATTTGAGGTCAAGCAGTCACCAGTGGGCTGGTATTTGGAAGGTAGAGCTCTAAGAAAATCTTAAGCAAGAGGCATAAGCAAAAGTTGGCATCATAACGAATTTATGGGATGACAGATAATGAAGCAGAAGAAAGACAAGTTGAAGATATGACTAGTCCTGAACTGTAATATGGTAAACTTGTAAATTCAAACATTTTAAAAGCAATCTCTGGAATATTTTAAAATAACAACAGAAATTCTAGAAGAATTATTCTGTTATTATAAAGTTATTTCCAAACTGTCATTAAATTAAATAGCACTTTGCATAGTCAAACAAACTTTACATCAGAAAAATAATTTAAACTTCCTTTGAGTAGTACTAGAGAAATCCCAAACATACTACTCAAGCTGCCAATGCTATCATTAAACAATGCACCTATTACCTAAAGCAGAATACCTTTTTAGCTAAAGATCCACACCCTGCAACTCCCTCTGAAGGAAAAAACTCAACACCTGGATTAGCAAGGCTTCATGTATGCATGGCCTGCAGCAGTAAGTAAATTTATTAGATTTTTGGCAACATATTCTTAAAATAAACTTAATAGTCTTCAGGTCTCTGCTTACTAATGTGCTTTGTGGCGCCAGACAACTTCTCCCAAAACTAAGCTCCAGCTGAACTGAAGCAAGTTTCATTTCCTTGTCTCACAGAATAACGGGTTTAGCTCCACTAGCTTCCTCACTGCCGCATATGGGACTTTCTTCTGGTTTACACCTTTAAAGCAGTGCTGCACACTGCACACATATTAGCCTGTAGAAAAACTACATTTAAAGCCAAATCAGACAGTGTTAAATTTGAGGGTCGTGTAGCATCGTCAGCATGAAACTAATGAATAGTACCAGAAAAGAGCACTGCAACCTCACAAACAAAAGACACTCCAATAGGATATGAACCAGGAGAAATATAATCAAAACATTATCATAGTATCATAGTATTCTCCTGATGCAGCCCAGGATCTGATTGGCTTTCCGGGCTGCAAGTGCACATTGAGAGCTCATGTTGAGCTTCTCGTCCACCAGCACCCCCAAGTCTCTCTCCTCAGGGCTGCTCTCCAGCCAGTCCCTGCCCAGCCTGGATTTGTGCCTGGGATTGCCTCGACCCAGATGCAGGACCCTGCACTTGGTCTTGTTGAAGCTCATGAGGTTGGCTTGTGCCCACCTCTCCAGCCTGTCCAGGTCCCTCTGGATGGCATCCCTTCCCTCCAGCGTGTCCACTGCACCACACAGCTAGCTGTCATCAGCAAACTTGCTGAGGGTGCACTCAATGCCACTGTCCATGTCACCCACAAAGATGTTGAACAAGACAGGTCCCAGGACTGATCCCTGAGGGACTCCGCTTGTCCCTGGCCTCCACTGGGACATGGACCCATTGACAGCCACTCTTTGGGTGCGGCCATCAAGCCAGTTCTTTATCCATCTAGTGGTCCATCCATCAAACCCATGTGTCACCAGCTTGGAGACCAGGATCTTATCTTGTTTAATATTGTTCTACTTTTAAAAATTCTTTTATTCTGGGAAAATAATGGGACAGCAATGTGTGCTTCTGGCCAAGAAGGCCAATGGCATCCATTAAGAACAGTGTGTCCATCAGGTCTAGGGAGGTTCTCCTCCTGCTGTACTCTGTTCTGGTGAGACCACAACTGAAATACTGTGTCCAGTTTTGGGCTCCCGAGTTCAGGACAGAGTCCAACAGAGAGGTATGAGGATGATAGTGGGAATGGAACATCTCTCCTATGAAGAAAGACTGAGAGAACTGGGACTCTAGTGTCAAGAAGAGAAGGCTGGGAGGGGATCTTATCAACATCTATAAATACCTGAGGGCTGAGTGTCAAGATAAAAATGCCAGCTTCTTTTCAGTGATAGGGAACGAAACCATGGGTACAAGCTGGAACACAGGAGGTTCTACCTCAACATGTGGAGATACTTCTTTATGGTGAGGGTGATAGAGCAAAAAGGGTAAGAAGGAGGAACCAGGGAACTCCAGGCCAGTCAGTCTCACCTCTGTGCCCGGAAAGATCATGGAGCAGATCCTCCTGGAGGCACTACTGACTCAGAAGAACAGTGAAGAGGTGATTTGGAACAGTCAGCATGACTTTGCCAAGGGCAAATCCTGCCTGACAAACCTGGTGGCCTTCTATGAACAGGTAACAACATTAATAGATGAGGGCGAGCAACTAATGTCGTTTACCTGGACTTGAGCAAAGCCTTCGACACTGTCCTGCACCACATCCTGGTCTCCAAGCTGGTAACACATGGGTTTGATGGATGGACCACTAGATGGATAAAGAACTGGCTTGATGGCCGCACCCAAAGAGTGGCTGTCAACGGGTCCATGTCCCAGTGGAGGCCAGGGACAAGCGGAGTCCCTCAGGGATCAGTCCTGGGACCTGTCTTGTTCAACATCTTTGTGGGTGACATGGACAGTGGCATCGAAGGGGGGCCTACAGGAAGGCTAGGGAGGGACTTCTCAGGATCTCAGGGAGTGATAGGACTAGGGGGAATGGAATGAAGCTGGAGGTGGGGAGATTCAGGCTAGATGTGAGGAGGAAGTTCTTCACCATGAGAGTGGTGAAGCCCTGGAATGGGTTATCCAGGGAGGTGGTTGAGGCCCCGTCCCTGGAGGTGTTTAAGACCAGGCTGGTTGAGGCTCTGGCCAGCCTGATCTAGTGTGAGGTGTCCCTGCCCATGGCAGGGGGTTGGAACTAGATGATCCTTGTGGTCCCTTCTAACCCTGACTGATTCTATGATTCTATGATGCAGCACTGGAACAGGCTGCCCAGAGAGGTTGTGGATTCTCCTTCTCTGGAGACTTTCAAACCCTGCCTGCATGCATTCCTGCCTGCCCTAGGTGATCCTGCTTTGGCAAGGAGGTTGGACTCGATGATCTCTGGAGGTCCCTTCCAACTCCTAATGTTCTGTGATTCTGTGACATCTTCATTTAGAATCTGGTACTGCAAACTCCCTATGTGCCTAATAATTTACAGCTCTCCACATCATTCTCATGCTTATAACCAGGGCATATGAGTGGATGCCACCTGAAACGGAGGTCTCTATTTTTTCATAATGAATTTGAAACTGGCATTTGTGCCAAACTGGCAAACTTCTGTTGAAGAAGTAGTTTAACTTTTTGATTCTAAGTGTTGAATACTGTTTTTGTAGAGAATTCTCCTCCATTTCAGATGACAATTCAGAATCATAAAACTCAAATTTTACAGATTTTCCTTTAGAGGAAAATGCATGCCAGAAGGATTAAAAAAAACCCTGTTGTTTGCATAAATTTAAACAAAACGAACCAGCGTTTCCATTTTATCAACTGGACATGCTGCAACTCCCTATAAACTGACAGGAAAACTATTCTTTTAACTCCACGTCAAAGTGATTGAACTGTTTTTCTTTATTAAGAATTCTCTTCCACAGACTTGAATTTTGGGTCCTTTTCTGTTCTGGCAATGCAACAAATAAAATGCCCGACTGACTGGAGGAGAACAAATGTCAGGCAGGTTCCTTTAACATTTACTTTTAATTAATTTCAGAGTAATTGTACCAGGTAATCTCAAATACTTAACTTTTAATATTATTTGACCAAAGAAACTTTGATTCTTTTTAAGCTGTGCCAAGCCTATAACCTTTGCAGGTGATTTAGTTCTGTTCAGGAAGGGCAGAATGAAAAACTGAAAATGTACAAAATTGTTGATATAAGCAAGGACAAAAAAAAGGATTCCTTTTTAAATTACTGTTGCTTTGCCTTAAGACAAGCCGTGGAAATAGGTATTCAAATGCTTTAGTTCTGCTGAGGAAGGAAATTGTTGGTTTTTTTTTTTAATATCATGACAAGATTTTAGCCTTACTTGAGGCCTATCTTATGGAACATAACTGTGTATTCCTAAGGCAGCAATTATATTACATTACACTCTGGTATTCATATCTTACCTCAGATTCCTATGCTGCAGTCACAATATATATTGCATGACAAAAACTATAAATGTGGAGAAGTCAAAAATTCCTTATGAGATTCATGTTAAGATGGCAGAAGTCTATTTAAATATCATACTTAAGAACAGGAAACTAGTTCTGAAATGAAGAATAGAAACTCCAGAATAATACGACCATTATGCATTTCCCAAGAGAGAAACTCAACAGACATAAAGCAGAGGGACAGAGGACAGAAGTGACCATGAAATTCTGACAACTTAATCCTGATAGCACATTGCTTCCAACACATTATTTCTACCTCACCTTCTCTCTGCAGATAATCTTCACTTATGTGGTGAGATAAGTAGTTAAATTAAATTAAAATTGTCACTAGAAAAATTGCATCTTTAGAATTATATTTATGGTTTTAGCACACAATAAATATTAACAACTCATTTATTTATGCATAGTTCACATTTTACTAATTTGAAAAGGGATGACTGTTTTAGGTATTATTCCCTGTCTTATTGTACTAGAAGTGTTCTGCAATGTCTTGGTAAGTGAAGGGCATATTTACATAAAAATCCCTTTCTCTCTAATAGGTTTGGGAAGATTTCTTTTAAAAAATTACATGTTGCCCTTCAAATACCACAGTGTGTTTTCTGGCATGCCAAGTTGAAGCTTATTTGGCATTACTCAGGTTTTTGAAAAATCCTGGATCAAGATTTCCATAACCATTCTCCCACATGTATTCAGAAATTAAAATCCTTCAGCTTTTCCCCAAAGGTCAGGGAGGCAATGATTTTGTCAAATCAAGCTGAGCTCCCACCCAACCTGCTGGTTATCACATACAGGCAGATGAAGGCCATGTATCAGCGCTCTTAATTTTACATTTTTTGTCTTAACAGTTTATAGAGAAATGTGTGGAAGTGCAATCACAGCAGTTTTAACATGCCAGCTAGCACAAATATTTCTCTGTTTTAAAGAAAGGTGTTTCCCATCCTTTCTTGAAAGGGAGCTGCATAGCACTCACATGTCAGGACATGACCTCAGCCTCCTGCGTGTCGCCTGCTGCTTCTGATAACATCACTGACACACAAACCAGTGCAGTTGCTTGAACTGCAGCACAACTAGGGGGCTTGGGAAGTCTCAGGGAAAGCTTCTTTCGCTTCAGCCTGAAGCAATGTGAACGATGTTGATGACAGTGCTGAGCTGCCATCACCTACCTCCACCTTTTGGCTGGGGGTGTTAAAGTTATTATTTGTAATTCATTTAATGGCTGTTGAAAATACTTGTTTTCTTTCCCCACTAAATCTGACAACGGCCTTGCTACCAGTTAGGATCCCTACTCCTTGTAGGATGCAGCAACATCCTGGACATTGACATTCATACGTTTGGTGCTGGTGCTGGTTGCCTGGGAGAAGAGACCAACCCCCACCTGGCTACAGCCTCTCTTCAGATAGTTGTAGAGAGCAATAAGGTCTCCCCTGAGCCTCCTCTTCTCCAGGCTAATCAACACCAGCTCCCTCAGCCTCTCTGGACATGTTCCAGCAAATCAACATCTTTCCTAAACTGAGAGGCCCACGAGGCCATCAAGAACAGAGGAGATGGGAGCATAGGTCAGAGGTTGCTCAGTGAGATTAAAAGGACATCGCAGAACAAATCAACCTGGCAGCCTTCCTGCTAGATAAGTATAGATGACTACTTGTAGCTACATATTGCTCTTAAAGTATTTTGTGAAAACATCACTGTTTAGGAAGATGACCGCTCCTCTGTCTGTCTTTTGAGGATACATCTTTCACTTCTTACTATAATTATAGAAGAAAATTTGATTAATGAGATGCATAAGAGTTAGAGTGTTGGATGATAGGTTGGACTCAGTGATCTCAAAAGTCTTTTCCAACCTGGTCTGGTCTATTCTATTCTATTCTATTCTATTCTATTCTATTCTATTCTATTCTATTCTATTCACAGGTCATCTTACAATACAATACAATACAATAAACCAGGTTGGAAGAGACCTTCAAGATCATCACGTCCAACCCATCAAACAACTAGATCATGTCACCAAGCACCCCATCAAGTCTCCTCCTGAACACCTCCAATGACGGTGACCCCACCACATCCCCAGGCAGCCCATTCCAATGGGGAATCACTCTCTCTGTATAGAACTTCCTCCTAATGTCCAGTCTAAACCTGCCCTGGCGCAGCTTGAGACTGTGTCCTCTTGTTCTGGTGCTGGCTGCCTGGGAGAAGAGACCAACCTCTGCCTGGCTACAATCTCCCTTCAGGTAGTTGTAGAGAGCAAGAAGGTCACCCCTGAGCCTCCTCTTCTCCAGGCTAAGCAACCCCAGCTCCCTCAGCCTTTCCTCATAGGGCTTGTGTTCCAAACCCCTCACCAGCTTTGTTGCCCTTCTCTGGACACGTTCCAGCAAGTCAACATCCTTCCTAAACTGAGGGGCCCAGAACTGGACACAGGACTCAAGGTGTGGCCTAACCAGTGCTGAGTAGAAGGGTACAATGACTTCCCTGCTCCTGCTGGCCACACTGTTCCTGATACATGCAAGGATGCCATTGCCCTTCTTGGCCACCTGGGCACACTGCAGGCTCATGTTCAACCTACTATCAACCAGTACCCCCAGGTCCCTCTCTGCCTGGCCGCTCTCCAGCCACTCTGACCCCAGCCTGTACCACTGCATGGGGTTGTTGTGGCCAACATGTAGAACCCGGCACTTGGATGTGTTCAATCTCATGCCCTTGGACTCTGCCCATCTGTCCAGCCTGCCAAGGTCCCTCTGCAGAGCTCTCCTACCCTCTAACAGATCAACTGCTGCCCCCAGCTTGGTGTCATCTGCAAATTTACTGATGATGGACTCAATGCCCTCATCCAGATCATCAATAAAGATGTTGAACAGGATGGGGCCCAGCACTGATCCCTGGGGGACACCACTAGTGCCTGGCTGCCAGCTGGATGTGGCACTGTTCACCACTACTCTCTGGGCTCAGCCTCCAGACAGTTCCTAACCCAGATCAGAGTGCTCCTGTCCAAGCCAGGGGCTGCCAGCTTGGCCAGCAGTTTGTTGTGGGGGACGGTGTCAAAGGCCTTGCTGATGTCCAGGAAGACTACATCCACAGCCTTCCCCACATCCACCAGGCAGTCATGTGGGCGTAGAAGGAGATCAGGTTGGTCAGGCAGGACCTGCCCTTCCTAAATCCATGCTGGCTGGGCCTGATCCCTTGGCCATGCTGTAAGTGCTGTGTGATTTTGTCTATACCCTTAGTTGCAGGAGGGAATACAAGAAGGAACAGGTCAGCAGCTGTAGTCAACAAGTGGCTTAGACGTTGGTGCAGTCAGAAGAATTTTGGGTTTTTCGATCTTGAAAAACTTTCTACTGCACCAGGTCAGCTGGTAACAGATGGAGTACATCTGTCCCAGAGGAGGGGAAAGGTCACAGTACACAAGAATGGCCTATCCCCCAAAGGTAAAAAGATTCTGGGAAGGGAATTAGCAGGTCTCATTGACAGGGCTTTAAACTAGCTTCGAAGGGGGAAGGGGCTGAAACCAGTCCCCCCAGACAGGAGTCTGAGGGTGGTAAGCTGGAGTCAGAGGCGAAACCAGCAGCCCGGCTGAAGTGCATGTATACTAATGCACGAAGTATGGGCAACAAACATGAGGAGCTGGAAGCCTTGTTGCAGCAGGAAAGATATGATGTAGTTGCCATCATAGAGACGTGGTGGGACGACTCGCATGACTGCAGCGCTGCAATTGATGGCTACAGGCTCTTCAGGAGAGACAGGCAAGGAAGAAGGGGTGGAGGGGTGGCCCTGTACATCAGGGAGGCTCTTGATGCCATTGAGCTAGAGATCAGGGACAATCGGGTTGAGTGCATGTGGGTGAGAATTAGAGGGAAGACCAGCAGGGCAGACATCCTGGTTGGAGTCTGTTAATAGACCACCCAACCAGGAGGATGATCTTGATGAAGCATTCTATAGGCAGCTTAAGGCTGTCTCAAGATCGCCTGACCTTGTTCTCATGGGTGACTTCAACCTGCCTGATATCCGCTGGGATCACAACATAGCAGAGAGGAGGCAGTCTAGGAGGTTCTTAGAGTGCATGGAGGACAGCTTCTTATCCCAGGTGCTGCATGAGCCTAACAGGGGTAAGGCTCTGCTTGACCTCCTCTTCACCAACAGGGAAGGGTTGGTGGGTGATGTGGTGGTCGGAGGGTGTTTAGGCGCCAGTGACCACGAGATAATTGAGTTTTCAGTATTCAGCCAAGCCAAGAGGAGGAGCAAGAAGACCTCCACTCTGGATTTCCGGAGGGCAGACTTCAGGTTACTCAAGGAACTAACTCAGAAGGTTCCTTGGGATACAGCCCTTAAAAATAAAGGGGTCCAGGAGAGCTGGACCTTCTTCAAGGAAGAACTCTTGAAGGCACAGGAACAGGCTGTGCCAGTGTGCCGGAAGATGAGCCGCTGGGGCAGACGGCCAGCCTGGATGGTCAATGAACTTCTAAAGGAACTAAGGGAAAAAAAGAGGGTGTATTATCTTTGGAAAAAATGGGAGGCAACCCATGGAACGTTTAGGGATGTTGCTAGGTCTTGTAGGAAGAAAATTAGGGAGGCAAAAGCACATTTGGAGCTCAGACTGGCCTCTGCTGTGAAGGACAACAAAAAGTCCTTCTATAAATATATTAATAGCAAGAGGAAGGGCAAGGACAAGCTCCACTCCTTGGTGGGCATGGAGGGGAACATTGTAACAAAGGATGAGGAAAAGGCAGAGGTACTTAGCACCTTATTTACCTCAATTTTTACTAGCAGGGCAGAACATCTTCCAGACAGCTGGCCTGCAGAGCTGGCAGAAGGAGCCAGGGAGCAGCATAGTACCCCTCTGTTCCAGGATGGGATTGTTAGAGATCTTCTCAGCCGCTTGGACCCCCACAAGTCCATGGGACCGGATGGGATCCATCCTAGGGTGCTGAGGGAGCTGGCAGATGAGCTGTCCAAGCAGCTCTCCATCATTTTTCAGCAGTCCTGGCTCACTGGAGAGGTCCCAGAAGACTGGAAGCTGGCCAGCGTGGTGCCCATCCACAAGAAGGGCCGGTTGGAAGAGCCAGGGAATTATAGGCCTGTCAGCCTGACCTCAGTGCCAGGCAAGATTATGGAACAGGTCATCTTGAGTGCGATCACACACCACTTACAGGATGGCCAAGGGCTCAGGCCTAGCCAGCATGGATTTAGGAGGGGCAGGTCCTGCCTGACCAACCTGATCTCCTTCTATGATCACGTGACTGCCTGGTGGATGTGGGGAGGCCTGTGGATGTGGTCTACCTGGACCTCAGCAAGGCCTTTGACACAGTCCCCCACAGCAAACTGCTGGCCAAGCTGTCAGCCCATGGCTTGGACAGGAGCACACTGCGTTGGGCTAGGAACTGGCTGGAGGGCCGAGCCCAGAGAGTGGTGGTGAATGGTGCCACATCCAGCTGGCGGCCTGTCACTAGTGGTGTGCCCCAAGGATCAGTGCTGGGCCCCATGCTCTTCAACATCTTTATTGATGATCTGGATGAGGGCATTGAGTCCATCATCAGTAAATTTGCGGACGACACAAAGCTGGGGGCAGGAGTTGATCTGCTGGAGGGCAGAGAGGCTTTGCAGAGGGACCTCGACAGGCTGGACAGATGGGCAGAGTCCAAGGGCAGGAGATTGAACACATCCAAGTGCCGGGTTCTGCACATTGGCCACAACAACCCCAGGCAGTGGTACAGGCTGGGGTCAGAGTGGCTGGAGAGTGGCCAGGCAGAGAGGGACCTGGGGGTGCTGGTTGATGGGAGGCTGAACATGAGCCTGCAGTGTGCCCAGGTGGCCAAGAAGTCCAATGGCATCCTGGCCTGCATCAGGAACAGTGTGGCCAGCAGGAGCAGGGAGGTCATTCTGCCCCTGTACACTGCACTGGTTAGGGCGCACCTTGAGTCCTGTGTCCAGTTCTGGGCCCCCAGATTAGGAAGGATTTTTTCTTGCTGGAGTGTGTCCAGAGAAGGGCAACAAAGTTGTTGAGGGGTTTGGAACACAAGCCCTATGAGGAAAGGCTGAGGGAGCTGGGGTTGCTTAGCCTGGAGAAGAGGAGGCTCAGGGGTGACCTTCTTGCTCTCTACAACTCCCTGAAGGGAGGTTGTAGCCAGGCAGAGGTTGGCCTCTTCTCCCAGGCAGCCAGCACCAGAACAAGAGGACACAGTCTCAGGCTGTGCCAGGGCAGGTTTAGGCTGGATGTTAGGAAGAAGTTCTACACGGAGAGATTGATTGCCCATTGGAATGGGCTGCCTGGGGATGTGGTGGGGTCACCGTCATTGGAGGTGTTCAGGAGGAGACTTGATGGGGTGCTTGGCTGTATGGTTTAGTTGTTGGGTGGGCTGGATTGGTTGATGTGTTGGACACGATGATCTTGAAGGTCTCTTCCAACCTGGTGTATTGTATTATTGTATTGTATTATTGCAATTCTATCACTGTCACTGCCCCAGATAGCAAGTGCAGTTGTATCAGCTGAAAGTGCTTATCAGCTCAGGGTAGCTTCACTTATTCTTCTATAACCATTTAGCTTTTAATCATGCCATTTATTCTTTAGGTATCTTTCATATCCAAAGAGAGTGGAATACAGTAGTAGAGTAACCTCAATGTCTGTCATCTTACTTTTAAGATTCTCTAGTCCAAATTCATTCAGTCTACCCCATCAAGTTTCACATCAGGAATGATATGGGATCTCTCTTCTGCTGTTTGACTGTAGGAAATCTAGCTAAAAGACATCTTCCAAGTCGCTGCTTCCAGTCCCCTGCTGCGACAGAAAGCCTAATTGCTATTCCACATCATGAACGCATTAATCTCCAGTTACAAAGCTTAAGATTCTTGCTCTTCTCTTCATCTTCTGTGGTGAAGCCCTTCAAAAATTGTTGACTAAATCCGTGAGACCTCCTCTGGACTGTAGAGTCCATTAAATCTTTTTAAGCACTTTAACTTAAACATTACAAGACCTTGAAAAATCTTTGTTCAAACATATTTCTAATCCTTTGAACATGACTGATCGCATGCTATTAAATTCACAAATGTTATGGATTCCTTCGCTGCTTAAATAGGGAAAATAGCTCTGTTCCTCACATCTTCACATACTGAGTAGCTTCCTGGAGGGACAGTAAGCCAAATACATTCTAACACAACCATGGGAAAGCACTTTCCCTTCACTTTCTAGTTAATAAGCAACTTTCAGGATAAGCATGATGAAAGGCCTTACGTTAAAGAACATGAGAGGGAACAGTGAAATGAAACTTGAGAGTGTACTGTCTCAAAAAGTACTTGTCCAATGCACATGTGCTTTATTCTGTGCTTATATTAAAGAGGCCTACATTGTAGTCTCCTTGTTCTTTTATTGACAGATATTTCAATCTACAGTCACCAAGATACCTTAATGTGGCTTGGCACATGAACATGAGGCTAAGACACAATAAATGCCTCCTGTTAGAGCCATGCAAAGAAGTTCCAGCTGAGCTGGTACATCTACATGGCACAGAGCAATGCTACTGGAGTCAACCACTCAAGAATCAAAGCCTTACCAGTTTGATGCTCTGCTAAGGCTACTCAGCACTGATGACTGCCAACTCCTGAAACAGTTAAGCTCTGTCCTGAATTACTCAGTAAGGGACCACATTACTCTGAAGACAGAAAACATTTATTTTTGGCTAGTGGGAAGTAAATGAGGAAGGTAGATTTTAAATTGAGTTCTATTAGTGTTCTTTTGCAGTGCACTCTACAGGTTGCTGGATACACTTGTCTCTCTCTTTCCTACCCATGTGTGGCTGTAGAAACCATTTTTTCAATCTGGTCTGTCACTTCATGCCTTTGTGGTTAAATATAACAACTGCTTGCACAGAGGTATAATAAAGGCCAAGTCTTTTAATCTTTAATGTTATTCAACAACTAGAGACAAGGATAGTGCTAGCAATATGTCAGACAAATTTCACAGCCAGTTTTCACACCAGTGTCTTCAAAGTGTCCTCAGCTTTCTCTGAGTCCCATTTTGATAAGCAGAACAGCAGTCATTTAAATGTATTGGAGAACAGTGTGGCAAACTTCATTGCATGAAAGTGAGCCTGACATTTCATTCAGACTATGTCCTTCAAAGCAAATACATGGTATTTTCCTAAATTCTATAGTGCTGAGCCAGGCTGGATTTACAACATCAGCTTTCCGTTTTCTGAGTACTAATATACTGCCTGTAAACTGGAATTTATCAGCAGGGAAGTCCTTATGCCTTGGGAAATTCTGTGATTTATGCAGTTGTTAATGCTAAAAGAGATGCTGAAGAGAAGCTGTAGTAAAACCAGTGATCAATGACAAAATCATTAAGGAATTTCATTAATAACACTGACTGGGCATATCAAGCATTTTTCATGTGTTCTGAAAAGGATTTGCTTTAACTACGTAGTTATTTAATATTCTTCATCTGGCAAGCAGGAAGATTTACTTTAGCAATGAAAAAAACACTGTACATTTTAGAGCTAACCAAATCCTCAAATACGTGTTCTCTCTGCTCTCTGCCAAAGATGGCATAGTTTGGTATTAAAATGAAAATAATTTCATCTCACTCGTGGCCCTATCTGCCACTTTCCAAAATAAAACTACTACTCTGCAAGGAATTAGTAAGACCATTCATCTCTTTTGTGTACATACTGTACCATACTTAGAATTGTAACACTTGTTTGCTCCAGAAATTTTTTTAGATCTCACATATTTGACTTTCAGACAGATTCTAAATTTTACTTTCCTCCATAACTCTTAGTGTTGATCTGATACCCCAGCGCGTGGCTGAGAGCAGGCAGCAGCGAGGAGCTCGGCTCGGAGAGATTGCTTTTCCCTTTGCTTTCCTTGCTTTTCGGGGTAAGGGGCTGGTGGCTCGGGACCTCCTGGAGAGGGGAGGAGGGGCGGCAGGCTCGGGTTGCCTACGTGCCTGAGGGCAGTGACGTAGCAGGGGTAGGGGTTGCCGTAGAAACCGCGGCAAACCAAACAGACCCCAGCGCGTGGCTGAGAGCAGGCAGCAGCGAGGAGCTCGGTTCGCCTCCTTACTGACCGGGGAAAAGAAAAAAAAAAAAAGCCGGGTGGCGAGGGTGATTCAGAGGGTGATTCAGAGGGTGGCTACTGCAACATGGTTACTACTAGAAGTAAGGCCAGTAGAAGAACAGTTGGCACCCAAACAGAGGCCACTCACAAGCATGCAGGTGTTCAGGCAGGTGGCTGCAGTGAGTGCTGGGACCTGGCACTCGATATGGAGGATGGAAGGAACAACTCCTGTGTGAGTTGTGAGCAGATCAGCGATCTGATGAGAATAGTGGCCGAACTAAAAAAGAGGTAGAAAGGCTTAGAGCTATAAGAGATAGTGAAAGGAACACTGACTATCCCCACAATCTAACTTCTACCAAACCAGAACAGGGGGTAACTCTCAGTGGAGCAGGGAGTTTGATACCTACCCATCAGCTAGCCTCTCAGCCTCCCTGCAGTAACCCACATGAGCAGGGCCAATGGGAGCAGGTCTCTGCCCGACGGAAGAAGGGCAGACGGAGCAAGCGTGCTACTTTGAGCAGCACGCTGCCTACAGTGCAGGTTCGGAATAGGTATGAGGCTCTGCAGGAGGAGCAGGTCATAGGTGAGGATGAGGACTCAAGGAAGACAGAAGCTGCACTAATGACAGGTTCCCTCAGGCCAGCTATCAAAACTAGTCCAGAAAGGAAACCTCGTAGGGTCATCGTTGTAGGAGACTCCCTACTGAAGGGGGCAGAGGGCCCAATATGCAGACCAGACCCATTTCATAGGGAGATCTGCTGCCTCCCTGGTGCCCAAGTAAAGAACATAGTAGGCAAAATTCCCAAACTTGTGAGCCCTTCAGACTACTACCCACTGCTGGTCTTTCAGGTGGGTAGTGACGATGCAACAATGCGAGGCTCACGGTCAATTAAAAGAGATTTCAGAACGCTAGGGCACCTGCTAAAGGGGTCAGGATCTCAAGTAGTGTTCTCTGCTATCCCTCTAATGTCAGTGATGGATGAGGGAACATTGTGGAAGAGCCAACAGGTCAATTCATGGCTCAGGGACTGGTGCCATCGGCAGGGATTTGGGTTCTACAATCATGGTTTGGTTTTCAAGGCAGCAGAGCTAAAAACAACTTATGGGACACACTTGTCCCAGAGGGGGAAAAGGATCCTGGGGCAGGAATTGGCAGGGCTCATAGACAGGGCTTTAAACTAGATTTGAAGGGGGGAGGGGTTGGTGGTCTCCTGCTGGCCTGTGACAAGCAGAGGGGCAGCTCACCTGAGGTGGAGGGATGGAGAGCCAGTAGGGGCTCTCAGCTTGCTGCCCTGAGGCAAGACACAAATGACACACCAGGACACCCTGTGGAAACCAAGGGGAGTTGGCACAAGAGAACGACAGGGCCAGCCCAGCTGAAGTGCTTCTATGCAAATGCACGCAGCTTGGGCAACAAACAAGATGAGTTAAGGGCCACCGTGCTGTTGGGACGCCATGACATAGTGGGCATCACCGAAACTTGGTGGGATGACTCCCACGACTGGAACATAGGGATAGACGGGTATAAGCTTTTTAGGAAGGATAGGCAGGGAAGGAGAGGAGGAGGTGTTGCCCTCTATGTCAACAACAAGCTGGAATCAGCAGAACTCCACCTGGGGAGGGATGATGAGTTGGTTGAGAGTTTATGGGTTAGAATTAAAGGCAAGACAGGGGAAGGAGATATTACTGTGGGGGTCTCCTACAGGCCACCTGACCAGCAGAACCAAGCAGATGAGGCTCTGCACAGGCAAATAGAAGCGGCTTCCAGGTCACAAGCCCTGGTCCTCATGGGGGATTTCAACCACCCTGACATCTGTTGGAGGGACAACACAGCAAGGCATCAGCAATCCAGGATGTTCCTGGACTGCATAGAAGACAACTTCCTCCTCCAAATGGTAGAGGAACCAACAAGAAAAGGTGCTACGCTGGACCTTGTTCTCACCAGCAGGGAAGGGCTGGTAACCAATGTGAGGCTCAGAGATGGCCTTGGCTGCAGTGACCATGAAGCAGTTGAATTTAATCTCCTCAGGGCTATCAGGAGGACATATTCTAAGCTTAGGACCCTAGACTTTAGGCGTGCAGACTTCGATCGCTGCAGGGATCTGCTAGCCAAAGTGTCGTGGGATGAAGCCCTGGAGGGAAGAGGGACCCAGGACAGCTGGTCAGTATTCAAGGACCACCTCCTCTGTGTCCAGGAGCTATGTATACCTACAAGGAGAAAAGCAGGAAGGAATGCTAGGAGGCCTGCCTGGATGAACAAGGAGCTGCTGGACACACTATCACTTAAAAAGAAACTCTACAGGAAGTGGAGGGAAGGACAGATAGAACAGGGGGTATATAAGGAAGCTGCCCGAGCAGCAAGAGGCCTGGTTAGGAAAGCCAAAGCAGAGTTTGAACTGAATCTAGCCAGGGAGGTTAAAGGGAGCACTAAGAATTTCTATAGGTATGTTAATGGAAAGAAGAAGACTAGGGAAGGTGTGGGCCCCCTCAGAAAGGAAAGTGGTGAATTAATCACAAGTGATGTGGAAAAGGCTGAGGTACTCAATCACTTCTTTACCTCAGTCTTCACTGCAAGGGCCTCCAGCCACACTCCTGGTGTCATGGCAGATGATGCCAGGGATGGGGAGGAAGAACTGCCCATCATAAGTGAAGCTCAGGTTGGTGATCACCTGAAGAACCTGAAAGTGTTCAAGTCCATGGGACCCGACGGGATACACCCACGGGTGCTGAGAGAACTGGCAGATGAGGTTGCCAAGCCCCTCTCTATTATATTCCAGAAGTCATGGCAGACTGGGGAAGTCCCCACAGACTGGAAAAGGGGAAACATTGCTCCCATTTTCAAAAAGGGCAAGAAGGAGGAACCGGGGAACTACAGGCCAGTCAGTCTCACCTCTGTGCCCGGAAAGATCATGGAGCAGATCCTCCTGGAGGCACTAATGACTCAGAAGAACAGTGAAGAGGTGATTGGGAGTAGTCAGCATGGCTTTGCCAAGGGCAAATCCTGCCTGACAAACCTGGTGGCCTTCTATGAGCAGGTGACAGCGTTAATAGATGAGGGGCGAGCAACTGATGTCGTTTACCTGGACTTGAGCAAAGCCTTCGACACTGTCCCGCACCACCTCCTGGTCTCCAAGCTGGCGACACATGGGTTTGATGGATGGACCACTAGATGGATAAAGAACTGGCGTGATGGGCGCACCCAAAGAGTGGCTGTCAATGGGTCCATGTCCCAATGGAGGCCAGTGACAAGCGGAGTCCCTCAGGGATCAGTCCTGGGACCTGTCTTGTTCAACATCTTTGTGGGTGACATGGACAGTGGCATCGAGTGCACCCTCAGCAAGTTTGCTGATGACACCAAGCTGTGTGGTGCAGTGGACACGCTGGAGGGAAGGGATGCCATCCAGAGGGACCTGGACAGGTTGGAGAGGTGGGCACAAGCCAACCTCATGAGCTTCAACAAGACCAAGGGCAGGGTCCTGCAGCTGGGTCGAGGCAATCCCAGGCACAAATACAAGCTGGGCAGTGACTGGCTGGAGAGCAGCCCTGAGGAGAGAGACTTGGGGGTGCTGGTGGACGAGAAGCTCAACAGGAGCTCTCAATGTGCACTTGCAGCCCGGAAAGCCAATCAGATCCTGGGCTGCATCAGGAGAAGTGTGGCCAGCAGGTCAAGGGAGGTGATTCTCCCCCTCTACTCAGCTCTGGTGAGACCCCACCTGGAGTACTGCGTCCAGTTCTGGAGCCCCTATTACAGGAGGGATGTGGACGTGCTGGAGCGTGTCCAGAGAAGGGCCACGAGGATGATCAGAGGGCTGGAGCACCTCTCCTATGAGGACAGACTGAAGGAGTTGGGGCTGTTCAGTCTGGAGAAGAGAAGGCTCCCAGGTGACCTCATTGTGGCCTTCCAGTATCTGAAGGGGGCCTCCAGGAAGGCTGGGGAGGGACTTCTCAGGATCTCAGGTAGTGATAGGACTAGGGGGAACGGAATGAACCTGGAAATGGGGAGATTCAGGCTAGATATGAGGAAGAAGTTCTTCACCATGAGAGTGGTGAAGCCCTGGAATGGGTTATCCAGGGAGGTGGTTGAGGCCCCGTCCCTGGAGGTGTTTAAGACCAGGCTGGACGAGGCTCTGGCCAGCGTGATCTAGTGTAGGGTGTCCCTGCCCATGGCAGGGGTTGGAACTAGATGATCCTTGTGGTCCCTTCCAACCCTGACTGATTCTATGATTCTATGATTCTATGATAGAATTTATCTGATTTAAAATGCATCTTCTTTCATAGCTTACAACAGTATGCCAGAAGATAAGTTTTTCAGAGCAGTAAATCACAATAAAATGTGACACAAGAAAGGAGTTTTAGGGGTGAAAAGAAAACCAGTTGAAAGAACAGAGTAACCTTGAAGAATAACTCTAACAGGTAGCAAAAGAGTGGATTCTGTATCACTTTTGGTATCAAAAGGAGGAGTAACTAATACACTTTTGCCAGATCTAACTTGCAGCTTACATCAATTCAAATTTGATGATAAAAAATGCTGCTTGACTTAGTGTTCTAGAAAACCCACTGCAAATTTTTTTTTTAATCCTCATATTAATACAAATAGTGCACACTCACTGTGAATTAATCATATGAATGCCAGAATGCTCTCTGCATTCTGCTATTTTGGTTAAGATTTTTTCATCTGTTTGGCACATAAGTGAACTCTTATAATCACCTACAAAGTCAGCAGCAACCAAGTATCCTATGGAAAATTTGCAAAAAACATTTCACAGAAAGAATCATAATGTAGCATGATGGAAAGAAATAGTCTGATACGACAGTTAGATAAAAGGAAATGTAGTCTAACAGTGTTTTGAACACTGTATCATTAATATAATTTAAAGATACTTTTGTAAAGTACATGCACACATCTAAGTTATTTCTAAAAAGAAATTTAATATAAAATTTGTATAGAAAATATTATTGGTTTTCTGATACTCCGAAACAAAAACTAAATTTCAGCATATGTTTAGGTAAGCATCATAGATCAATTAAAAAAACTATCAATGAGCATAATATTTAAAATATTACTCAGTTTTATTCATTCAAGTATCCATAAATTTTTTTGTCATCTCCACACATATAATGAGACTCTTTCAGTGTAAAATCTGAAGCCTAGGTAGCAGTTCTTATGTGTTAACTGAATACTGAATTCAGAGGGGCAAAATGGCCACTTTATGACAATGGGAAAAGTACTTTGCATGCTTTTATATCTCTTAGGACCTATCCCCAAGGAATTCAATGCCTTCTCTCCACCGTAAGGTTTTGACATGTAACAGTCAAGAATGCCTCAGTGAGGTCACACCTTGAGTACTGTGTTCAGTTTTGATGTCCTTACTACAAGACAGACATTGAGGTACCAGAGTGAGTCCAGAGTAGGGCAACAGCACTGGTGAAGGGTCTGGAGAACTGGTATTACAAGGAGCAGCTGAGGGAATTGGGGTTGTTTAGTCTGGAGGCTGAGAGAGACCTTATCGCCCTCTGCAAATACAAAAAAGGACGTTGGAGCCAGGCAGGTGTTGGTTTGTTTGCCTTGGTAACAAGTTACAGAATGAGAGGAAATGGCCTAGAGTTGCACCCAGGAGGGCTTAGGTCAGATGTTAGAAGAAACTACTTCAATGAAAGAGTTATCAAAAAGTGGAATGGGATGGGTTGAATTCCCATCCCTGGAGGTGTTTTAAAAGATGGAAAAGTGTGGTGCTGAGGGACATGATTTAGCACCAGATTTGGTAGTTAGATAATGGTTAGATTCTATTGCAAAAGCCTTTTCCAAATCAAACAATTCTACAATTCCATGATAAGAAATGTACAGTATTTGGCTCAATAAGCG
This sequence comes from Picus viridis, assembly GCA_033816785.1. Classification (NCBI taxonomy): domain Eukaryota; kingdom Metazoa; phylum Chordata; class Aves; order Piciformes; family Picidae; genus Picus; species Picus viridis. Next base: position 93,117,151 of record CM066566.1, on the reverse strand, counting down.
AACAGTGTGTGAACTTTTATTGTCTCTCTATGAAATCTCAATGGTGTGCCAAGGAAATGGCTTACATACAGCTCTTTCAGAGACGTATTCAACAAAGCATGAATTTCCTCACTGTAGCAAGTATAATATTTAGATGCTTAAACATTTATGAGACTATTACTATTCACAGGAGATGAAAAATTCTAAACACTTATGTTTTAGAGAATATAATTTTTACAGTTCCCTCCACTCCTAGAGCTTCATCACAATATTTCAAAGAGCAACAGTGAACTAAGGATGAGCCTTCATTTTTGTGGTCTCAACCTGCCCAACAGGCACTGTGAGGTCTAGTTGCCAGCAAACAACCAATTAATGTTAAGGATGATTTGTGTGGAGCATAAAGAACATTAATATTGCTGAAGAATTTTACACTTGATATGTGCAAAAGATGGACATAAGTTTTTTTGACCATGCAGAGTTATTTTTTTTGTGTACGTTTTGGGAGAAATCTGGATTTCTTTCCACTAGGTATGTATTCTATAGTTTTAAGAAGCCATATGCATTTGATGAACTTAAGGCAGCTTTCTTTGTACATTGTTAGAATTATAAAGAAAATCAAATCATAATATCATAGTATCAGTCAGGGCTGGAAGGGAAGGGACCACAAGGATCATCTAATTCCAACCCCCCTGCCATAGGCAGGGACACCTCACACTAGATCAGGCTGGCCAGAGCCTCATCCAGCCTGGTCTTAAACACCTCCAGGGACGGGGCCTCAACCACCTCCCTGGACAACCCATTCCAGGCCTTCACCACTCTCATGGGGAAGAACTTCTTCCTCATATCTAGCCTGAATCTCCCCACCTCCAGCTTCATTCCATTCCCCCTAGTCCTATCACTACCTGAGATCCTGAGAAGTCCCTCCCCAGCCTTCCTGGAGGCCCCCTTCAGATACTGGAAAGCCATAATGAGGTCACCTCGGAGCCTTCTCTTCTCCAGACTGAACAGCCCCAACTCTTTCAGTCTGTCCTCATAGGAGAGGTGCTCCAGCCCTCTGCTCATCCTTGTGGCCCTTCTCTGGACACCTTCCAGCACCTCCAGATCCCTCTTGTAATAGGGGCTCCAGAACTGGACGCAGTACTCCAGGTGGGGTCTCACCAGAGCTGAGTAGAGGGGGAGAATCACCTCCCTTGACCTGCTGGCCACACTTCTCCTGATGCAGCCCAGGATCTGATTGGCTTTCCAGGCTGCAAGTGCACATTGAGAGCTCCTGTTGAGCTTCTCGTCCACCAGCACCCCCAAGTCTCTCTCCTCAGGGCTGCTCTCCAGCCAGTCACTGCCCAGCCTGGATTTGTGCCTGGGATTGACTGTAGTTCCCAGGTTCCTCCTTCTTACCCTTTTTGAAAATGGGAGTAATGTTTCCGCTTTTCCAGTCTGTGGAGACTTCCCCAGTCTGCACTGCTTTCTTGGAACACACTTTAATGTAAGCACCCATGGATGTGGGACATAAATATGTTCTTAACTACAAGGTTTTTTTTCTCTCTTTCTCTCTCTGTATCTTCTCTCTGTATATATCTTTAACAAGAGAGTTATATATGTATCTTGCAGGGGGATTGGACCAGATGATCTCCAGAGGTCTCTTCTAACCTTCATCATTCTGTGATTCTGTACATGCAAGTCTCCGTAGGTATACACACACACAAAGACTTATGTAGGAATGCACGGGGCCTGAATGCTCAGTTAAACTCTTTGTTGTGTATGCTGCGTTCACTCTGTATTCAAAATCAGACTCATTCTGCAGTTCAGCTGAAGCAAATGGAGCAATGATCGTTCATTAATGAAGAAAGACCTTGTCAATATTTGTTGTGCCCCTCCTGCCACCACAGGAGTGCATGGACATCTATACCAGGTACTCACCAGTGAGATGTACTTCATATCAGCAACATTATGCATTGGGATGTATTTTTCATCTCACAGAAATTACAAGTCTTTATTCAAAGCTAGAGGAATGTATGTAACAGGCACGATTAATTCTCTTTGGCTGTCTGAAATAATAACATGGGTGTATGAACCAAAATTACATACACTGCAGATCTCTGAGTCACATTTAACATATTGATTGTTCCTTTCTATCTGCCTCCAACTTCAGTCCCAGGGAGTGTTTCTATGAGGGATTCCCCATGAATCTTATCTGCAGCAGACTCCCACAGCATATATGAGAAATCAGTTCATACTGTTTCCCAAGACACACAATTAAAACTTCCCATTCTGCCAGTAAATCAAGACCAAGCACCCTGCTCTTAAATGAAAATTATATACTGTTCCAAACACAGTAATGTCAGGCAACCTCTCCTACCTCGAAGAACACACTTTGAGTTGGTATAACACACTGAGCTGTCATTTTGCATGACTCAGACTTTCACCTGGAGAGTGTCAAAGCCCTGGGCTGGACACTATCAAGCCCCTGCTGGTTCCACACAGCTTGACTCATGAGAAACACCCCAATAAGTAAAGAGATCGAGGAGGGTGTTGTCCTGACAAGAAGAAAAAAGAAATATCCAAGCAGAAAATTCTTTTTGGTGCCTATAGCACTCTTTCATCTGTTGTCTCTACTGAACTTACTACTCATGCAACCCTTTAACATCTCATCACAGAAGGCTTTGTCAGGTAAGTGTACTTAGCTCACAGCTGAAACCACAGCCTAAATCCTTGCCATTTACATATGATCTAGGCTGTATACCTGTAGCCACAGTTCCTTTACTGCTCTTGCCAGCAGCAGCTGGAAGCTTTCTCCCACACTCTCTAGGACTCTCTATGTAGGGAGACATTACTGCATTGAATTACACTCATGCTACATCAGGCAGGGTTTTTTTGAAAAGCATTTATTGGGATTTGTTTCACCTAACTTTGGACACTGTAGATCTCTGCACCCTAAAATAGTTATCCTAAGCATCCAATACAATAACACAATACAATAAACCAGGTTGGAAGAGACCTTCAAGATCATCGCGTCCAACCTATCAACCAATCCAACCCATCCAAACAACTAGATCATGGCACCAAGCACCCCATCAAGTCTCCTCCTCCTGAACACCTCCAATGATGGTGACTCCACCACCTCCCTGGGCAGACCATTCCATTCCATCCATTATAGGCAGTGAAAGTCTAGTCACTGGATTAGGATTCTGCTGCCTAAAGACAGGTATTCAGAACCACTGGAGATCCTTTGAGGTATCTGGAACATCTGCAGAAGCCTGGCAAATATAACACAGGATGGACAGGAAATCCATACCCTCCAGGACTGGGGTTGGATAGAGGTCAGGCAGGTTAGGTGGAGACCCTCGCACTGCACTCAGTCCTGCACTGAGGGAATTGAATCCTGCCCAATAGTGTCTTGAGAGCTATTCAGCTTATCCTACAGAAGACATTTGCATCAGCTACATGGTTTTGTGATTCCTGACTGTACCATCTATATTGTCATGAACCACAATGGAACCTTAGACAATGAGACACATTCAGAAACATGCATTTATATCTAACTTTGTATGTCTTCAATATAGCACAAATTTCCACACATAACATTTAATTCAATTTTTTTCCCCCCAGGGCAAGGAGTGTGCAGACTGAAAAACAAATCTCATGTTACACAGCAGCTGACTCTACTGCTAAAAGAGAGATTTGCAAACCCTACTTCTTGGCACTATATCTTTGAGATGAATGTGTGGATAAAAGTCTGCATTAAACAGGCAGCCTGAAGCAATACACAAACTGGGTAGGACAGTAATATGTCACATGAAGGAGGTAGTATCAATTTTATAGTGTTGGTCTCTGAAACAGAGAATCACAGACTCACAGAATGTTTTGGGTTGGAAGAAACCTCTAAAGGGACACTTATTTTTAAAAAGGGTAGTAAGGAGGACCCTGGGAACTACTGACCTGTCAGCCTCACCTCCATGCCTAGGAAGAACATGGAACACATCCTCCTAGATGCCATGCTGAGGCACATGAAGGACAGGAAGGTGATTTAAGACAGCCAGCATGGCTTTACTAGGGGCAAATCCTGCTTTCTATGTGGCTATGTCAGTGGATAAGGGATGACCTATCAATGTCATCTATCTGAACTCCTGCAAGGCTTTTGACATGGTCCCCCCCAACATCCTACTTGCCAAGTTGGAGAGATATGGATTTGATGTTCAGTAGATAAGGAATTGGCTGGATGGTCACATCCAGAGGGTAGTGCTCAATGTTTTGAAGTCCAGATGGAGAGCAGTGACAAGTGGTGTCCCTGAGGGGTCTGTACTGGGACCTGTGCTGTTTAATATTTTCGTCAGTGATATAGACAGTGGATCAAGAGCACCATCAGCAAATTTCATAGTACCATAGTACCATCAGCAAATTTGCAGATGACACCAAGCTTGAGTAGTGCTGTCAATATGCCAGAGGGATGGGATGGCAATCCAGGTCTGGAGCCCTCAATGTAGGAAAGACAAGGAGCTGATGGAGTAGGTCCAGAGGAGGGCCATGAAAATGATCAGGGGTTGGAGCCCTTCTGCCCCTGCTTACTGCAAAGGGGGTTGGACTAGCTGACATTAGGAGGTCACTTCCAACCCAGACCACTCTATGATTCCATGACATCCCTTTAAAGGAACATTGTCAACTAGATCAGGTTGTCCAGAGCCCTGTTGATCATCACCTTGAGCATCTACAGGAATGGGGCCTCAACTACCTCCCTGGGCAGCCCATACCAGTGTTCCACCACCACCATGGGAAAGAATTTGTTCCTAACATCCAATTTAAACCTGATCCTCTCTTGTTTGAAACCATTGTTCCTCATCCTATCACTGCAGGCTTTTGTAAACAGTCTCTTTCCATCCTTCTTGTAGGCCCCCTTAAGGTACTGAAAGGCTGCTATTAGGTCTCCCTGGAGCCTTCTCTTCCCTAGGCTGAACAACCCTGGCTCCCTCAGCCTGTCTTCATAGTAGAGGTACTCCAAACCCCTGATAATTTTGGTGGCCCTCTTCTGGACCCAATCCATCAGGTCCATGTCCTTCCTGTATTGAGGGCTCTAGAGCTGAATGCTGTACTCCAGGTGAAGTCTTACCAGAGCAAAGTGGCAGAATCACCTCTCTGGATCTGCTGGTCATGCTTCTTTAGATGCAGCCCAGGATGCGATTTGCCTTCCGGGCTGCAAGCACACACTGACTGCTCATGTCCGGCTTCTTGTCCATTAGCACCCTCAAGTCCTTTTCCTCAGGGCTGCTTTCTATCACCTCATCCTCCAGCCCAATCCAATGAATAGGTTAAACTAAACCTAATGAATAGGTGAAACCAACTGAAAATGCATCCCTGAGCCATGGCTTCATTCAACAAGTATAGATGAAGCTGTGTGGCCATTTAAGGAACCACTCTGGGAAACTACCTATAGTAGAACTAAATGCAGAAAGAAAGAGTTCAAATTGGATGATTTGTCTGACAATGGCAAAGCAATAAGAATGGTTGTGCCAGTGTAAGGGAGCAGCATAGCACAGCAGTACAGTGACAAATACCTGGAGTGGAGAGAGGCCAGGACTGATGCACTGGACAGCAATTCTGTCTCTTGATGCTGAGATTTCATAAGCCCTTAGGCTGTCATTTCTTGCTGGTATAGATTAATGTTAGGGTGTAAATCTGGCCACTATTCCAAAAAGCGAGTTTCCATGTCATTTCCACTAAGAAACAATTTCATTGCGGAGTCCTATACCTAACTGCCATGGACTGAGTTGAAATCTGCAGATGTTATAGAAAACCATCTTGCCACAATGCAACGTAAGAGGCTTCCTGTTCTGATTGCTGTTGGTTTGGTTTTTTTTTCCCGTGGGGATGGCAGTGAGATGGGTGGGAGTGGGTTAGCTTGCTGGCTTCTGCTTGCTGCTGCTTTCTGCATTTTGCTGTATGTTTTCTGCAAACAGGCTAAGGTAATTGTGCATTGTGTTATCACATCTATTTTAAAATCTTTTAATCTCAACTCTTTCTTTCAACCCAGAGTTTTTTGTGTATTACTTGCCCTCACTTCAGTGTTGTAGGGCAACAACAGGTTTAACCCATTACACTAATGCAGGGTGTCATAAAAGAACACACACTTTGATGCTGACACAAATCACATCACTTTTAACAATGTGAAAATGATTCCTGATGGAAGCCTGGAATTGTTGTGGCAACCGTTTAACGAGGTCATAAAGGTTCCAGCCTTACAATGCTTCCCAAAAAAAAAAAAAAAAAAAAGCCTACAGATACCGAAGCTTTCTGTTAAGTGTCCTTTCCGTAAGATTTATTGGCCATGACACTAGATGGATAAAGAACTGGCTTGATGGCCGCACCCAAAGAGTGGCTGTCAACGGGTCTATGTCCCAATGGAGGCCAGTGACAAGCGGAGTCCCTCAGGGATCAGTCCTGGGACCTGTCTTGTTCAACATCTTTGTGGGTGACATGGACAGTGGCATCAAGTGGCATCAAGCAAGTTTGCTGATGACACCAAGCTGTGTGGCTCCCAGGTGACCTCATTGTGGCCTTCCAGTATCTGAAGGGGGCCTACAAGAAGGCTGGGGAGGGACTTCTCAGGCTATCAGGTAGTGATAGGATTAGGGGGAATGGAATGAAGCTGGAAATGGGGAGATTCAGGCTAGATGTGAGGAAGAAGTTCTTTACCATGAGAGTGGTGAAGCCCTGGAATGGGTTATCCAGGGAGGTGGTTGAGGCCCCGTCCCTGGAGGTGTTTAAGACCAGGCTGGACGAGGCTCTGGCCAGCGTGATCTAGTGTAGGGTGTCCCTGCCCATGGCAGGGGTTGGAACTAGATGATCCTTGTGGTCCCTTCCAACCCTGACTGATTCTATGATTCTATGATTCTAATGTGACTGAAGGATGGAGCAATCTGAAATCTTGCAGCTTGCTCTGTAAATCTAACCCTTTCAAAATAAAGTCCCTTAAACTTATGTCTTATGCACATTCCCACAGACACCTACCTACAGCAGGCTAACATGAAGCATGTAAAGCATCCACAAGAATCAATTTTGAAGTCAATGTATGATTTAAAACATAAACTACATAGACAGAAGTCTGTTTTGTTTGCTTTGCAGACTAATCCCCTCCCCTCCCCCAAAACAAAAAAAAAAAAGGGACATTCCCTGATTAATAGTGTATCACTTGTAACAATGTGCTAAACATGAAAATCTAGACAAGTATGAAGAAATGTGAGCTCACAGCCCAGAAGGCCAATTGTATCCTGGCTGCATCAAAAGAAGCATTTCCAGCAGGTCAAAGGAGGTGATTCTGCCACTCTGCTCTGGTTAGACCTCACATGGAGTACCGTCTCCAGCTCTGGCATCCTCAGCACAAGTAAAGCATGAACATATTGCAGCAGGACCAGAGAAGGGCCACAAAAATGATCAGTGCACTGGAACACCTCTCCTGTGAAGGCTGAGTGAGTTGGGGTTGTTCAGCCTTTAAACAAGAATAAAAGATGAAGAATATGGGTCTCATCTGAAAACTAAAATCTGTGTGTTAGCAGCTTTATTCTGCAATGCTTCAAGTGAATGCTCCTGTAAACACACAAAGTGATTTTCTTCAGTCTAGTACTCTTATGAATATTAAAGGTATTCGTATATATATAAGCATGTGAATGCTTGAGCCAGTAACATATACTGCCTGGAAAATAATTTTTCTGCATTGTTTACAATACAATACAATACAATACAATACAATACACCAGGTTGGAAGAGACCTTCAAGATCATCGCGTCCAACCCATCAAACAATCCAACCCACCCAACAACTAGACCATACTTTTATTTACATACTAGAGAATTAACAGATATGCCTGACTGTGACAGACACCAGTGCATATCAGTGAAGAAAATGTACTCCAAGTTCTTTAGTTTTTTTGTTCCTCTTGGTTGTGTTACAGTCAATACAGTACACAAGACACACACACAAAATAAACTTCACGTTAACCTCTGGCACCAATTAAAGTATCTCAGCATTTCATGTTTGCTCAAGTTCATTGAGCAGTGATGTTTTCATAGTACTTGACAGTGTATGCAAGAGAATCACCACATTCCCTTGCATGAAGTTCATGGAGGGCATAAAAAGAACCTCAGATCAGACTCAGTTTCACTGTGTTTTAGATTAATCTGCACCTAGAGTAAAGCAAGGCTTCCTGCTTACACAGTCAGTAAGTGCACATAAAAATTCATCTTTAAAATATGTACAATTTGCACACAAAAGGTGATGGCATTCATTCCAGACACATAGAAAAACAGGTCCATGAATGAAAAATAACCAGCAATGTAAACTGAAGGAGGTTTAGTCTCTCACTCCATAATGAAACCAAGCATGGCATTCCATAATGGAACCAACCATGGCATTTCAGGGCCTTACTGTAAGAGACATAATAATCAACATCTAGACCAACAGATTGTATTATTTTATCATCTCATTGGCTGATTTACTTGCAGGAATCTTCTCAGGTGTTTATCAGTTTCTCTATTCACTAACTACAGAGAAATAATAGCTTGTGGTACCAACTTTTGCTTGTTGTTTCTTTTAAGCATTCTAAACTTAGCCAGTTTGTATTTTTAAGTACAAGACACCCAGTGAAATGTTTTCTGGTCTATATTAAATAGTTAAAATACTAAACATAAACCACAGTTAGCTAAAAAGGCAAAGCACATTTTAAAAGGCTCCTTTGTGTTCACTTTCTGCTTTAAATGGGGAATTTTCTACTTGTTTCTGGCAAGTGTCACACTACACAAATGGGTCTTGTCTTACACAACAGCCTTGTGACAGAAGTATAACTGTAGGAATCTCAGATATCCCCTGAACAAGAATGGAGAGAGAATGAAAAAAACCTTGCTTCCAGCAACCCAAGTGCTTGTAACGTCACGTAATTACCATCATACCCATCAAGTAGGTAGAATCTCAATACAAAACTCTGTGTAAAGTACAGCTTTCAAAATCAGCATCAGTAACATGAGTATTAACCTAAAAATACAAAGAAGTTGTGACTTTTTTTGCCATTTAGTGACATTATGTGCTTTTTTAGTGATTAGCAGTATTGAGTAAAATGGCTTCACTTTGCTTTTTCATCAGTTTTTTAATTTGTTTAACGGTTTTCAAGCAGACTTTCACAGTCATGCCTATCCTCAAGAAAGGTAAGAAGGAAGATGCAGTGAACTAAAGGCAGGTGAGCCTCTCTTTGATGCTGATGGAACAAACACTCCTGGAAACCATTTCCAAACATACACAAGACAAGGTGATAGGGATAAGCAAGTATGGAGTTACAAAGATGAAATCATGCCTGATGAATCTGAGACTTAAGTGAGCAGGCAGTGTGATGGGTTGAAAACTGGGTGAATGAATAGGCTTAAAGTTGCAATCAGCTGTCTGAGTCAAGCTGGAGACCAGTCACTAATGGTGTACCCCAAGGGTACACTAATACTCTTTAACTGAGATGATTAAACACCTGGATGATGGGACAAGGTGTACCCACAGCAGGTTTTCAGATGATACAAAACTGGGAATGGCTGATACATTAGATGTGTGTGCTGCCACTGAGGGGCTTTGACAGGCTACAGAAACGGGCTGACAGAAAGCAAATAAGGTTCAATCATGTCATGCCCCTGGGAAGGAATAACCTCATGCAAAAGTGCAGGCTGGGGACTGACTGGCTGGAAAGCAGTTTACAAAAAAAGATTTGGGAATACTGGTGGCCAACAAGCTGTCCATGCACCCTCGAGGCAAAAAAGGGCAAAAACATCACAGGGTGCACTAAGGAGAGCATTGCCAGCAGATAAAGAGAGAAAATCTTTCCAAATACTCAGCACTGTGAGCAAATGGCCACAAGGATGATTAAGGAAATGCAGTATGTGACTATGGAGGAGAGGCTGAGAACAGGGTATTCAGCCTGGAGAAGAAAACAAAAGAAACTTAACAATGCAATGTGCAAGGAGACGGACCCAAGCTGCCCACTGAAAGTGCAAGAAATAACAAGGACAAATTGAATTACAGGATGCATGCAAATATGAGAAAAAAGACACCAAGCTGTGTGGTGCAGCAGACACACTGGAGGAAGGGATGCCATCCAGAGGGACCTTGACAGGCTGGAGAGGTGGGCACAAGCCAACCTCACGAGGTTCAACAAGACCAAGTGCAGGGTCCTGCATCTGGGTTGAGGCAATCCCAGGCACAAATACAGGCTGGGCAGTGACTGGCTGGAAAGCAGCCCTGAGGAGAGAGACTTGGGGGTGCTGGTGGATGAGAAGCTCAACAGGAGCTCTCAATGTGCACTTGCAGCCTGGAAAGCCAATCAGATCCTGGGCTGCATCAGGAGAAGTGTGGCCATCAGGTCAAGGGAGGTGATTCTCCCCCTCTACTCAGCTCTGGTGAGACCCCACCTGGAGTGCTGTGTCCAGTTCTGGAGCCCCTATTACAAGAGGGATCTGGATATGCTGGAAGGTGTCCAGAGAAAGGCCACATGGATGATCAGAGGGCTGGAGCACCTCTCCTGTGAGGACAGACTGAAAGAGTTGAGGCTATTCAGTCTGGAGAAGAGAAGGCTCCGAGGTGACCTTATTATGGCCTTCCAGTATCTGAAGGGGGCCTACAAGAAGGCTGGGGAGAGACTTCTGAGGATGTCAGGTAGTGATAGGACTAGGGGGGATGGACCAGGCTGGATGAGGCTCTGGCCAGCCTGATCTAGTGTGAGGTGTCCCTGCCCATGGCAGGGGTTGGAACTAGATGATCCTTGTGGTCCCTTCCAACCCTGACTGATTCTATGATTCTATGATTCCTGTAAGGACGTTTGGCCTGTGGATCAGGTTGTGTAGATAGGTAGTGGAGTTTCCGTCCTTGAAGTTTTTTAAAGGTTCTTTCCAAGCTAAATCATTCGATGATTCTTAGTCACTTAATCTCTCTCTAATGTGTTTGAAATCCAGAATCACAGAATCAACCAGGTTGGAAGAGACCCCCAAGATTATCAAGTCCAACCTATCACCCAACCCTACCTAATCAACAAGACCATGGTACTAAGTGCCTCATCCAGGTGTTTTCTTAAACATCTCCAGGGACAGTGACTCCACCACCTCCCTGGACAGCCCATTCCAATGGACAATCTCTCTTTCTGGGAAGAACTTCTTTCTAAAATCAAGCCTAAACTTCCCCTGGCACAGCTTGAGACTGTGTCCTCTTGTTCTGGTGCTGATTACCTGGGAGAAGAGAACAACCCCCACCTGGCTACAACCTCCCTTCAGGTAGTTGCAGATGGCAAGAAGGTCTCCCTTGAGCCTCCTCTTCTCCAGGCTAAGCAACCCCAGCTCCCTCAGCCTCTCTTCACAGGGCTGTACTACAAACCCTTCACCAGCTTTGTTGCCCTTCTCTGGACACGTTCAAGTGTCTCGATGTCCTTCTTAAACTGAGGGGCCCAGAACTGGACACAGTACTCAAGGTGTGGCCTAACCAGTGCTGAGTACAGGGCAGAATGACCTCCCTGGTCCTGCTGGCCATGCTGTTCCTGATGCAGGCCAGGATGCCATTGGCCTTCTTGGCTGCCTGGGCACACTGCTGGCTCATGTTCAGCTTTCTGTCAACCAGTACCCCCACATCCCATAAAAAGGAGGGGAGCCACTATCTTTAGTTTAGTCCTATCTACTTATGAAAATGTAATCTTGTAGAACATTTCAATGTCACAGTGCTGAATATAGTGGAAATTATAGAGACCGGGTTTGCTCTTCCTCCTTTCAACACTGTCTTGATCTCTGAAGACACCTAATAAACCTTACCGAGGAAGCTCAAGGTGGCTAGTGTAGGTGAGATAACTTTCAGTGACTCAGTTGCACTAGATTAATCTGGACTGCAATGTCCGCCAGACATACAAACATAAAATATACAATACAATACAATACAATACACCAGGTTGGAAGAGACCTCTAAGATCATCGCGTCCAACCCATCAACCAATCCAACCCACCCAACAACTAGACCATACAGCCAAGCACCCCATCAAGTCCCCTCCTGAACACCTCCAGTGAAGGTGACTCCACCACCTCCACGGGTAGCCGATTCCAATGGGCAATCACTCTCTCCGTGTAGAACTTCTTCCTAACATCCAGCCTAAACCTGCCCTGGCGCAGCCTGAGACTGTGTCCTCTTGTTCTGGTGCTGGCTGCCTGGGAGAAGAGGCCAACCTCTGCCTGGCTACAACCTCCCTTCAGGTAGTTGTAGAGAGCAAGAAGGTCACCCCTCAGTCTCCTCTTCTCCAGGCTAAGCAACCCCAGCTCCCTCAGCCTTTCCTCATAGGGCTTGTGTTCCAAACCCCTCACCAACTTTGTTGCCCTTCTCTGGACACGTTCCAGCAAGTCAACATCCTTCCTAAACTGAGGGGCCCAGAACTGGACACAGTACTCAAGGTGTGGCCTAACCAGTGCAGTGTACAGGGAGAGAATGACCTCCCCGCTCCTGCTGGCCACACTGTTCCTGATGCAAGCCAGGATGCCATTGGCCTTCTTGGCTGCCTGGGCACACTGCAGGCTCATGTTCAGCCTACAATCAACCAGTACCCCCAGGTCCCTCTCTGCCTGGCCGCTCTCCAGCCACTCTGACCCCAGCCTGTAGCACTGCCTGGGGTTGTTGTGGCCAATGTGCAGAACCCGGCACTTGGATGTGTTAAATCTCATGCCATTGGACTCTGCCCATCTGTCCAGCCTGTCGAGGTCCCTCTGCAAAGCCTCTCTGCCCTCCAGCAAATCCACTGCTGCCCCCAGCTTGGTGTCATCTGCAAATTTACTGATGATGGACTCAATGCCCTCATCCAGATCATCAATAAAGATGTTGAAGAGCATGGGGCCCAGTACTGATCCCTGGGGCACACCACTAGTGACAGGCTCTTTTTTGCTGGAATAACAGTGATTTTTTAAAAGTTAACCTCATAGGGGAACCCCAAGAAAATTATATATTTGCATATATAGCAAACACACACTAAATATGCTGATCAAAGTTGACTGCTGTAGGCAGACAATATTTTTTTCTTAAGGGCCAGAGAGAGGCTCTAGGAATGCTGACATTTTTCATGAAAGGAAAACTATATCTAGACACTTTTAAGTGGATCTGTACATATACTGGGCGTTACTGACTGACTAACTAACTAACTAACTAAAATCCCTCTCAAAAGTCTGAAGCCAGACATGCAAACTTCACACTTTCCTGTGAACATTTTTTTAAATGAAGGTACAATACCATAAAAAACCCACCAACAACAAACCTGCTTCCTTTTTCAGTAGCAGAATTCTAAGGTTACCAGCCACTGGGTTTTGAACTTGTATATTTGTACTAAAAAAAAAAAAAAAAAGTGGTTGCAGGTTATTCCTATAGCAGAATTTGTGAACATATCTAAGTAGCTTTAGTTTTCATTAGGAAACAGAATTGGTATCCTGTTTTATTTCAGTCTCAACAGGAATAAAATACATGTCTTTCTCAGATACAGTTCCAAGTACTTTCTGAACCTAGCAGGAGCAAAGTATTAACAATGGTTTTATACTTCCAAATATTGGTTGCAAGTGTTCTTTTGCAATAATGAGGACTTAGTCAAGTAAGGAACTACAAGACAGTTCATCCTTTTTTTTTTAAACACTGACTGACTAATGGATAAGAAACATGAAGTTGTGAAATCTTGTAGGTGATATATTCTGCCATGAATGGAACTGCAGAGCAAGAAGTTATCCAAAATTTTTTCACTTGTGCATTTAGGATATGTGACGTTTTATCTCCAGTAACATCCCTGTGGCCGCTTGATAAGGATAGAGGACAAAAGAATTTATTTTTTTTTTCCTCTGAAGAAATTGTCACCACTAATGCAGACTCCATCTCTGCACAGGAGACTTCTCTCAAAACTTCAGTCGGCTAATAGAAGTGAAAAGCTTTGTAGCTGACATGCTCTTGGGTATACTTTCAAATCTGGTTTACGTTCCTGAATATCTGCTTTTTAAGAACAGACTGCATCTGCAAAATAGCTATCCTTGCATACTCAGTGAGTAGAAAGTAATCTAATGTCATCCTTCTCCATTTTATGGATATTAGCCTTTACAGACAACAGCAGTCAAGTCTGAATATTTGGCCCTTTGCAAGAATAAATGAAAGTTAATCTTATGACTATGAAATCATAAATAGGAATCTCCTCACCTACTTCAGAGTTAAAATCTCTACACTAATCAGTTTCTTCTTGGAGACAGATATGTATGTGACAGATAGATATGTGATACAACATACCTTTCTTAAACCAGAGACTAATTTATCATGCTAAAGGTATGGAAGAAGAAGGTCTTGTGAGCAAGCAGATGGCACGAAGCACTGCTTGTAGATATTATTGTGTGAGAGGTGGCATCTCTAAAGAAAGTGGAAGCAAGCATATGTTGCACTGAATTTTTAAGAACAAGTGTTTCAACAAAAGAAGCTGTATTGTGACTGCTAGCTTTAAATCAAGTATTATGACTGGCCAGGAATGAATCTAAATTTCATCAGGTCCAAGATATTAGCTTTGAAAAATGAATGTTGGTCCACCTCTGATTTTGATGATGGAAATTTAGGTACAGATGGCTTACTTTTGTTTTGAATTGTTGTATAAAGAATAGGCTACTTCAGAAACAGCTTGGATTGTTCTATGTTTGAAGGCAAAAGGAAGGATTATGTCACTGGGCAAGGCTTTGTTTTTATCAGTAAATGCAGAAGAAACATTTATACTTGTTTTTATCACTTCTCTCATGGTCACAGCGATGTGGCCCATCCTTAACACATGGCCTTCAGTCCACAAGGCATAATGTCAAATGATAGCAAACACACCCATTCATCTGACCAACTGTAATGGGTTGAGGCAGACCCCTTCCCCACTGTGGGCAGAAATAACGACTCAGACAAATGGATTGCAAAAGTGATGGAAAGGTTAAATGGAAAGCAGTGAATGTTTACAGAAAGCGAGAAGCACAGTGACAAAAGAAATCCCAAATCAGACCCAGAAACATTCCATCCCCACCTGGGGGTACATCCAAGACCCCCAAGACCCCCAGGGCTCCTTCTTCTCGCCCCCCCCCCCCAACCCCGCTAGGCTAGTCTCAGCTGGCCAGATCTGAGACTGCCCATTCCCCCATGGCCTTGGGCCTAGCCAGGCCCATGGCTGGGAGACATCTCCCCCAGTTACCAGGTGATGGTGAGGAAGAAAGAGGAAGTGTCAGATCCTGCACTGGACCTTATAGTGGTGCAGAGAATTATGGTATGAAATACCTAATTTCCTGTGTCCACCTCTCTGGGCTGGACTTCTGGACACAGGAAGTAAACACAGTAGAGGGCACCCAGCCCAAACTGCTACACCAACAGAGACTTTAAAGGTTAGGTGCAGTCTTCTTACTAAACACTCTTTTTGATGACTTCTTGTTTTGGTCTATAAAAGGATATATTAATGTTCAATAAGCAGAGCGATTAATCAAATATTAATAATTTTATTAATCACAAAAAAATTTCCACAGAAATATTAAATAAAACCTATTTACAAGTTTGAGGGGTTTTGGTCTTGGAACAGATACCTCACCAGCAGGAACAAGTAACAATTTAAACAATATGTACAAAAATCCAGAAACAACAAACAGCACTTTAAACTGTAAAGAAAAGGAATCTCGGCAATGAAGCCGGCGGCTGCCCACAACGGGGTGGGGGGGAACCCCAGAATTCCCCAGGGCAACAGACCTTCAATAGATGCTTATAAAAATCAGGTATTGTAATTACTCACTGATCCTGATACCTCGTGGCACATGTTAAGATCTAGGCAAACCAAAATGGCGCTGTCCACGTGGAAGCTGCAAGAGCAGAGTTTCACTTTCTGTTGGTGTCTGCAGCTTATTGCTGAGGCAGGATTTGCTCCCAAAGGGTTTGTAGCTGAAAGCTTTGTAGACAGGAGATTTCTTGGCTGTAATCCTTTTGCAGCAGCGCTCGCTCCTTGCTCCAATCAAACGAAACTGTCCCAGGGACTCAGCTCCTCTGGGGTTTTGCCTCTCGACCCGGCAAGACACCTATCTGTCCTCTGGGCTTTACAACGCTTTCTTTTCTGGGTAAACTGAAACACAGTTCAGCTTCCAAGCGAAGCTTGTGGTTCCTTTCAGAGCATGGACAATGGCAAGACAATGCTCTGGCGCTTTGGGCTGGTACTTATAGATTTCCCGAGACAAGGAGGAGTATTTTTTTTTGCTTCCTGAAGGTAAAGCCTGTCTGTGCAGGACACATGACTTGCTTGGGAGGTATCATAGTATCATAGTATTAGTCAGGGTTGGAAGGGACCACAAGGATCATCTAGTTCCAACCCCCTGCCATGGGCAGGGACACCTCACACTAGATCAGGCTGGCCAGAGCCTCATCCAGACTGGGCTTAAACACCTCCAGGGATGGGGCCTCAACCACCTCCCTGGACAACCCATTCCAGGCTTTCACCACTCTCATGGTGAAGAACTTATTCCTCACATCTAGCCTGAATCTCCCCACCTCCACCTTCATTCCATTCCCCCTAGTCCTATCACTACCTGATAGCCTGAGAAGTCCCTCCCCAGCTGTGCCTGGTTTAGGCTGTGCCTTTAAGAAAGAGACAGTTGCTGAAAGACTCTGGCTGAATGTTTTTGATATTTGAATGAAAACATGATATTCTAAACTAATTTCATTGGTAGATTGGTAGAATGCAACTTGAAGTTTTGGGTTCAGTCTGTTTCTGTTCAGTCTGTTCTACTCTGTCCTGTGGGTCTGTCGGCTTCTCTCTCGCTGAAGCAACAGCTGCTGAACAGAGTGACCTTGAATTAACAAAGCTAACCAGATAAGAAAACTAATTCTTGCATATGCTTTAAGCTAACAGAATTTTCTCCTAAATTGCCTTTCTTTCTCTCTCTCTAACCCTTTTTGGGAAAAAAGGGGAGGTAGGGAGGGAGAGGGGGAACAGAGGCCTGGGGGGGGCACACCCTCCGGCTCTGGGTCTTCTGTATTACATACATTGTTGTATATTTCTGTATATATTGTAAATATTGTGTATTTTTGTACATATTCATTGCATTCCATTCATTCTTGTAAATACAGCTTGTTTCATTTGTTTTTCCGACTGAGTTAGCTGTGGTATCTTGTGTGTGTGTGTGTGTAACTTTCTCATCCTACCACACCGGCCTTCTTCTAGATCCCCTTCAGATACTGGAAGGCCACAATGAGGTCACCTCGGAGCCTTCTCTTCTCCAGACTGAACAGCCCCAGCTCCTTCAGTCTGTCCTCATAGGAGAGGTGCTCCAGCCCTCTGATCATCCTCATGGCCCGTCTCTGGACACGTTCCAGCATGTCCACATCCCTCCTGTAATAGGGGCTCCAGAACTGGACGCAGTACTCCAGGTGGGGTCTCACCAGAGATGAGTAGAGGGGCAGAAGCACCTCCCTTGACCTGCTGGCCACACTTCTCTTGATGCAGCCCAGGATCTGATTGGCTTTCCGGGCTGCAAGTGCACATTGAGAGCTCCTGTTGAGCTTCTCGTCCACCAGCACCCCCAAGTCTCTCTCCTCAGGGCTGCTCTCCAGCCAGTCACTGCCCAGCTTGTATTTGTGCCTGGGACTGCCTCAACCCAGATGCAGGACCCTGCACTTGGTCTTGTTGAAGCTCATGAGGTTGGCTTGTGCCCACCTCTGCAGCCTGTCCAGGTCCCTCTGGATGGCATCCCTTCCCTCCAGCGTGTCCACTGCACCACACAGCTTGGTGTCATCAGCGAACTTGCTGAAGGTGCACTCAATGCCACTGTCCATGTAGGTAGTCCATGTCCAGGTAGTCTGAGTCTGTGAAATGAACTCCTCTGGGAATGAAGAACCATCACAAATCTTCCACCCTGAGTCAAAGTATACACCTTTGATTTTTCTTTAACAAACGTGTAACATATACATTTTTTAAAAACCACAAAATGTGCTAGGTTACACTGCACACACCATTTTGCCCCAAGGAGAGAATGAAAGAAAGAACATTCTGTGACAGATGCTAATTGTGCTTGTTCATGTACTCCTGAAAGGCGTTTGAATGCTATAGGAAGGCAATGGGGGAAGTGCAGTAAGAAGCAGCACGAAAGAGAATAGCCACACCATCACTCATGTCCCAACATGTTCTGCAGGACTGCTTCCCTGTCCCAGTGCAATGCTCTGTGCTTTATCAGGAACACATTTTGCTGTCTCCACAAGCTCACGTTTTAAGTAAATGAAGTTGACAGTTTATCCATCAAGCCAGCCTCCTAAACGTAACAACTTTACAATAAACCCTGTAAATGTCAACTTTGATTCTCAGCAAACAAAAAGTGTGAATGCAAAATAATACTGACAGCAGAGGGAGACTTCAAAAAATTCAATTTTAAACATGACATTCCACAAAATTATACAAGGGCTTTCTGTGAGGCATCTCTGGTTTTCAAGCTGTTTCCTAGTCCTGAGTACATTTCTATAGGTTCATCAATTCCTCCATTCTTATTTCAAGTCATCTGAATGCCAAATTGGGCAGCTGTTCAGATGTAAATTCTTTTAAAGCTCTTGATGCCATTTCAGAATCATGTAATGTCTAAAACTTTCAGAAACCCATCCTTATTTAATAGGAGATTGCATTTTTCCTCAGCCAGAAAACAGGTCCTAAAATGCAGTCTCCATTTGCCTTGTGCTGACAGTTACATGGTTTTACCACAAGCAGTATCTGTGTACTTCTTATCCAACTGCAGGCATAACGTAAGGGTTGACTTGATTTGATTGATGAGCGAAACTAAACACAGCGCACAAAGACTGTGTCTTGCAAAATAGCCATGAAGCAGTTTTACACACTGAACAAACTGAAAATAAAGCTTTATGCAAAGCATCTGTCATATTGACCTTATAATCTCATCCCATTTCTCAAAGTGACAGCTTCAATTGCAATAATCTGCACTTTAAAGAGATTTTCTGATGATATTTGTACATTTAGAACCAAAGTCTTTACCAAATAACCAAGTCAGGCACTGAATTGAATGTGGATTTTGCGAAACTTCAGTAATTATGATAAAATTGGCCTCTAGAAATAAAAAAGAAGGATTACAGAAGGATTTTGACAGAAACCATTTGTTTATATACACAAGAGGAATTATCACCAGTAGGTTATCGTATGGTCTAAACCAATCTGGAATAGCGAGCACCATGAAAGCAATTTGTGGCAAGTAACCAGTAAACCTGTGTTTTATTGCAGCATTTATACATGTGGTGCTCTACTGCTATAACAAGCTCCCCTTCGCAGCTGATAATTTCCTCCCGCCAGGATACTTTGCCTCTTTTTGCTGTGTTGTCCTTACTACAGCACTGGTTTGGGCCCATTCTCAGCTCGCTTCAGATAACCAAAGTAGTACATGAGCAGTCATCTCACTACTGTGGACTGGATACCCTTTAAAACCTTGTCCTCTTGCAAAGGGAATGACTCATGCTACAGGGCAGAGTACAAACCAAACATCGAGAGAAGGTAGCTCCTGCCTGCCCTCCCCACTGCTGGCAAAGCTGGCTGAACAAGAGTTCATGCCAGAAAGCTATTGGAATAGTTTCTCTCTTTCTCTGAGCCAGAATCCCTCTGGCAGCTCTCCATGGGCCCTGATGCTTTCCACAGGACTCATCATGGGCAAATGTCAGTAAGCAAAAAGCTGCACACTTGAAGGGAAATTGAACTCACATGCTTCAAGGACATCCCAAACTACTACAGACAGGTGGAAGATCCACAGCAGACAGTTACACATCAAAAGTCTGAAGGCAGTCTTGAGTTCAAGTAAACTCTAGTGAGAATCAATACGACTTCCATTTTATGAGATTATGATGCAAAAGGCAGTGTATTTACTGTTGTACCTGCATTTCTGGCTTCAGAGCATTAAAGTAACTCCAGTATCGATCAAAGAGGGCAGCTGGGTAACCTGAGAAATAAGCAACTAGCAAGCCAGAGATTTTGGTGTCCAGTTATTCTTTGATGGGGGCAATGCTGTAAAGTACTGGAGTGAGCACATGAAGATTAACTATATCACTGCAGCTATTTAAACTGTTATATTCAGCTTTAGGCTGCAGACAGATACTCGCTAAAGAAATTAATAAAATGGTATTAGAAGCCAACATATCTTGGCTGTCCACTTCTGCTTCTCTGCTTGAAGCTGTCATCCCTCTAGCAATGCAGATGAATCAATATTGTAAGCCTGCCTCATCTACTCTAGTACAAATGAATCATCTTATTTTAGAACCCCTTCCTCAGAAAATTAAAGTAACTCACATGTCATTATAGCGAAGCAGAAAAAGAGAGAGTTCTGTTGACTCTTCTTTGGAGTTGCAGCCTTTAGCAGAGATTTAGTAATGAACAGCTGAAGGACAATGATATCTCAAATCACCACAGCTGTTTCTGTGATGATTGTCTAAGAGACCCTTGGTGTTAACTTACTGAGATGCATGTGTGGGAAAGGTCATATGTATGCTAGCTGCTACAGAATGTTTACAGATTTCAGAAGAAGAAAAAAATGGTATTTATGTGATTCAGATGCCTAAACACTGGCATCTAGTGTAATAGAAGATGGCTATGGAAACCAGATGTCAGTGCAGGCTGGCAGGGATGATTTGGGATCTATGGAAAAACTGCATTGTTGTGAAAGGGCAGCTAGAGGCCAGAAGGTCACCTCATGGTTCTACTTGCACTATTGCAAGATACTCAGTTTTAGACAACCCATTCTTAAAACTCTTTTCTTGATTATAAGGACCAGGAACATTTTTTTTTAAATTTAAAATTCAGTAAATTTCCTGAGTCTTCTCTTTTTTGTCTGATAATATCAGTGGTAAATATCCTATGTGTATTCACCAAGGACAGAATTAGGCTAACATTGGATGCTTTTGTATATCATACCCTTCCATTGTGGAACACAATAGACAGGCTGGATTCTGCAGCTGTACGTGTATGGAATACCTGCAACCTTGCCTACAAGACACTTGTCTTACATTACTGAGTATATTGTCATTGTTATTTTCAAATTCCCACAGTCATCATTGTTACCTCCATCAACCAAAAAGAGTCTTTCAAACACATCTTATGTGCTACCAGCAGAGAAGGAGAATCAGTACTTCAGAAAGGTGTCTCAGCAAGTGCCAATTCCTCTGTGTAATGACTTTGAAACACTTTGTTAGCCTACACATGCCACCAGCCAGAAGATACACATGCAAATGTTGCAGTCATTTCTGGCAGTCCTGAGTTGGCAAGGCTATGAAAGATTAAGGAAGAGTGCTGCAGAACTTCTGGACAAAGAGGCTCAGTCTTCTGATGACATCTACTGGCTGAAGAGAAAGGCAGTAAACCACCTGTAGGAAAACTCATTCCAATATTTTATTTTCCTGAGCAGTTTAGGTACATGATACCTCTAACCTGAGAAAGAGATTAAAATGAAAAGAAAAATAAGGGCCCACTGAGAAACTCTGCCTCTTCTGCTGATTCTTATTCTGTGTATTTTGCCTTCTCCCATGGATGCAAAATAGATATATGTGCTGAGCTGCATTTGAATGTATTGCAGATAAAAATTTCCCTACTCTGCTGGTTTTCCAGGTTTGCTTTTTTCACTCCTATCTCCTTCTCTTCCGTAAACTTGAACCCTTTCTAAAGTATCTGGGGCTACATAAGTATTAACTCCCATCTCTAACCTGCCAAATGTGTACAAACCTAACTATCCTTTTACTGGATATTTTTAGAGAAGTACATTTACATGCTTCTTTTTCTTCCAATCCTCATCTGCTAAAGCATGTAGACATCCTCTTCATTTTCAAACTTTTCATCTTAGTTCCCAGCATGAGTTTCACATCAACCACCTCCTATCAGCACTGTGAGCTAAAGGCCACATAAAAATCATTCATTCAAAGTATCATCAAAACGCTCAGTCCTTGTGCAACTCTAGCACAAAAACTGTTTCTTGTCACCACAACCCAGTTCCTTGAAGCTTTGTGCCTTGCGGTAAACATTCTCTCTTCTCCCTTACCAGTCAAATGCTGAAAGGGCACAGCCTGCACTCAGTCTTGGTACAGACATGGTGCAATCCCTGACTTAGTTCAGCCTCTACTGTACAAGGATGCAGGCACTACTCCTCTGAGCAGCTGACTTCTTAAAGATTGTGTTGGAGTGTAAGGTGTTAGCCTCTCTTAACACCTGTTCTCTGCCAATTCAGCCAAGATGATACACTGCAAAGGAGGTGGAATGCAAATACTCAGTGTTTTTCCTTAAGTTCACTATCTGCATCGCGAGCTAAAAAGGATGTTATTAGCCTTCGTGTTATCATCTTCAATACAACAGAAAGAATTCAGAAATAATACCAAGGAGAATGAAGAAGATGAAAAGGTTATATAGATAGGATGCAAAACAACCCGAGTCTTGTTTTGCCAGTCAAGCTAAGCGAAGTGTAAAATACAAACAGGCTAAGGTTTTTCAGATACTCTCATTTCTACCTGCAGTTTATTATCTTCAGGGGAGCAACATAAGAATGTCATTCAAAGGATTGACCAAACATCCCTTTTAAAATGCCCATATTAAACCTTCCAAAAGCATCATTCATTATAGTTGTAAGGTTATTCCGTGACATATCATTAGCAGTATAATTGAGTTCACTCTGTTCAAGTCAGTTTAGGCTAAGTGAAAATGGACAAACCAAGGGCACTCTAGAGTGACTCTCCAGAACAAAGACATTGGATTAGTAGCTGATGAGATGCACTAAGTAGATTTAGAAAAGACTGCCCTTTGCCAAGGCAGTGAGCTCAAAATAAAAGCACTAACCTTCTGCATTTAGCAGATTTTGTACATAGGCAAGACAAACTAAAAAGAATTCTAGAGTCCTAAATTGCAGGAAAAGCATTTAAGTAATTTAACTAAAGGGCAAAGTTTGCTGTTAGCAGTCTGGTATGCCTGTAGAAAATAAACTTCAGAAAAATTATCTTTTTCTGACTCCCCACATTTTAATTTATTCAGAGTCCTCTAATATTTTTTTCTCCAGCATAAGCACTAAGATTAAAGATTCAGCCCGCTAACTAATAAATATTCCTGCTTTTCAACAACAACCTTTTAAAGGCTTAAGGTAAGAGACATCCCTGTGTAACATAAAAGGTATTTCAAACTATGTCACATGAACAGAAGCATTGCCAGAAGCCAGCTATTACTCTGGAAGAACCCTTCAGTGGTCATTCACTCAGTCTGTGTGGTTTCTTTCTTCTTTTCTTCCCCCTAGGTAGGACCAATTATTGGACACAGATCTGAAAGCACACAGGCAGCTCTCTCTGAGGTCAGGAAACAACTACTTAATGTAGCCTGCTTTCAACTTCGCTAATGAATGGGTAACTCCTAGGTTAAAAATTATCTTTCAAGGTTTATGTAATTTATGCCAGAAAGTTCAGTGGGGGGAAAATGAAAACAAAATAAAAAAGAAAGGTGATTTAAAACCATTGCTTAATGTATGTTTAGCCTACATTCACCACAATAAATGTGTAAAATTGTGGTAATCAGAAAATATCCGTCAGTTTGCTAACAAATATTTTTGGAGCTTATGCTAATGTCATCATCTAGAAAAAAAAATGAAAAAGAAAAAACAAAAGGTGTATGAATGTTAATGTACCACCTAAAAGGATTTAAGTATAATTTTTGTAACAAAGCCCAAAACCTTCCATGTAATTTTTATTTCATTGCTTTACAAGATTCATTCCACAATTCTGATTCTGAGGAAAAAAGGCAGCAATGCTTAGGTTTTTTAAATTCAGGTAATTATCTCTTTCATTTTACCTAGCTGCCTAAAAAATTGGCCCAAATAGAGTACACATCCCAGTACTTGAGTCTGAATACAGCACAGTGCTGTAAGTTTAAAGTTCCCTTTTCCAGTGGCCACAGACATACACACCAAACAAAATACAGGGAGAGGGCAAGGGAGAGGCAAAGGCAATAGGAAAGTATGTTTGTAATGTGTCAGATCTGGTGCAAAACCAATGCAAACTTTTATACTGCAGCCTCACTTTAGGGGGCTGTTGAGAACTTCCTAGCTATTAAGGGTGGTGCTGTTTTACTGTGAGAACAGATCTTGTCAAGTGAGTAGAAAATAAATACATGTAAATCCTGTTCCATGAGCCCCGTGGTTGAGCCTTTACCTTGAACACCTGCAGTACCATGCCCTGGCTGTTTTTCTGCTTCACACCACCATGTCCCAGAGGTGAGCTGCAATCAAGGACTGACTTTGGCTTATTTTGACAGAGCAGGAGAGAAGTTATGTTACATGTCCACAAGGATACAATCAGCAAGTGAGTCATGACCAACAGAACCCTGCTAAAACATATGTTTTCCAGCAACAACTTAGTGTCATAGTCCAGGCACCATAGGATTTGGCCTTTCCCATCAAGCAACAGGACACAGCCCATTGGCAAACAGTGCATTAAGCTGTGAACAGGCACCACAAGTGACTCACGTGCCTTGAAGCTTTGCAGTTATTAACCCTCTGCTAGTTCCCCAAACCACTCCTAGATTCCAAATTAAATGAGAATTCCTTTGAGAGGCCTGCCAGTAATAAACAGCACAAAGGTGTTCACCATAGCCCTTAAGAATTACACTAAGCAAATCAAACACATAGTCCCAATGCAGTTCCTCAGGGCGGTCCTGTCCAGGAGTACAAAGGTGAGGTTTCCTGGATTAGTGCCATGTGTGCTCCTCTCCAGTTTCAGTAAAGCACTGTTCTGAAGATTCCCTACACACTGCTCCCTGCACTTTGGTCATCTTTTGTGAAGCCCCCTGTGGAGCTCCTATGTTTGTCATGACCACCCGTGTTTCCACTGCTAGCTTACAAGTTGCAGCTTTCCAGCCCGCAACCCATCATGTCAGACCTCATCTAGTTTTCTTTCTACAGTCTACATCAGTACTGGCAACTACACAATTTTTATGTGTACAGATCTATAATACAAGTCCAAGACACTGAAGACACCTGAAGACATGACACAGCAGTACAGTCAGAATGTATGGCAAGCACTGCAAGCAGCCTGAGGAGTAGTATTATACTACATTTTACATTTGGTGCTTGTTTTCCCCCAGCCCACCATTGGATTTCACTGGACTGAATAACAATTTACACACACACAGAGCAAGGCCAAGAAAATCTCAAAAGGATGCAAACAGGCTATCATTCTCTACTTGTGATACATTAGCCATATTCCAAATCATAAGTAATTCTATTCTGGGATAGATCAGAATGTTATAGGATACATTAAGAGGGAGAACAAAGGTGGAAATCTGCAGTATAATCATCATACTTCAATTCCTTAAAGGTCTGTCTCTAGTCAACAAAGGGTAGGATTCATCTCATCCCAAAACAGACACCTAAAATAAATCAAAATTAGATTAAATAAATCCCCTCCTTAAAAGACAGTTTTAAAATGTTGTAGGCTAAATAAGGACAACAAAAAGGAGATGGAGTTTGTTTCTACCAGCATGAACTGTGACAGCAAGGCTAAGGGTTATATCCAAGATTACCATCCAGCAGAGACATGACTGAAAAACTACACAGAGATTTTAATCTCAGCCTGGCCTAGTGCCTTATTCCAAAACTTATTTTCTACTCATGCACAGTAGATAAAGATTTTCTCAAGTGACCATAGAGGGCTATGTGTCTCTGTGACCACACTGAAGGGACTTGAGAAGAAAACAATTTCTCAGAATTATTTTGTTTTAAATAAAGTAGGATCAGTTTTCTTTAAAAATGAAAACTACATTTTTACATGCCTCCTTAGTCAGGTCACTGAAAAAAATCCTATCCTACGAAGGATGCGTGTAACTGTATACACTCTTGTGATAAAAGACCAGTCTGCTGGCATTTCTCTCACCAGGAGAAAAATCAGATGGTGTAAAGCTGTAACACTTTGGACTGGGCATAACCAGCATTGTATTCTTTCTTGTACATTTTGAAATAAAGTTCTAGCAATACAGAATTACACTTAACTCTGTATTATCCAGGGTTAAGGTTAAGGGGCCTGGGAAAACCCAGGACATGGAAGAATAATAATAAGGGAATTATGAGACATGCTGGGGAGGATGATGTGCGAGAGGCAAGCAACTATACAGGGCATCAGGTCAAGTTTAGTACAGGGTGGAAGCAATTAGTTCAGCCTGCAAATAACTGAGTTTGCTTATATAATTAATCCTGAATTCCTCTCCAAAGTTCTCCCTTACCAGACAAAATTTTCAGAAACATCAGAATGAGTCAGGAGTCACTGCTTTTTTGGTGAAACTTCACATGCATCTCCAGTGCAATGAGGCTAGGAGAACAGTATCAAGATCTCCAGTTATACAGCACAGTGTCAGCTCCACTTTATGGCCACAGAGGTGACAAGCTCAGCAGAGATGATTGTTTCAGTGACAGAATTCAAGTGGCATGAAGACAAAAAAATTAGTTTATATTTCCAGGACAACATATCTTGCAAGGGGTTACACTGTTTCTGGAGTTTATATATCTGCATTCACATTTAACTTTTCCCATACTTGATTTCATAATTTCATCAACATTTATTTACTAGCAAAACTTGCTGTTTTTTTATTCTTGAGATGAACATAAGATTGGAAAAGAAACAAGATTTTATTCTAAATTTTAATGAATTACTAGAATTTCTTCAAATCTCATAAAACCAAAAGCACCTAAATGGTCAAATGTCTAACAGCATCACACATCTATATTGCAGCAGCTTCTCTTCCTCCTGCCATGCAGGGATGTGAAAGCACAAAGTATTCTGTAGGCTCCTTGCTGGCTAGGAAGCAGCCTACATGATGACAACAGTATGTTCCCAGCCCTCTGTAATGGCTATAGAAATCAGTATACTATTGCCCTTACTATTACATAACAAAAGCTATAGGCCTCATCCTCAGTGACTGCAGCCAAAGGAGCAAACACTTCCCAAAATCCCAACTCTATACTGGACGCCTACATTTTAATTGATGGTAACAATCTGATCAGCCACAGCTCTTGGCAGACTAGTGCAAACTAGCATTCATGTTAGACTCCCAAAAGTTCCAGTTGAATGTATTTCCATATGCACAAATTCTAATTATAATGGTTTATTTGTTTCAGAGATGCCTAATACTGCAATCACTTGGTGGAGCATTAACAAAAGGGCAGTCTAGGGAACCGATCTGGTTAAGCAGTCATCCATCTGAACATATGCAAAGCTTAAACCTCTTCAGAAAGAGGTAAGTGACTCAAAAGGAATAGTCAAGAACAGAGGCAGAGACTAGTTAAAATATCTGTATGTCCATTTGCATGAGATGCTCAGCTCCCCATGTAGAGAACATTCAGTCATTGCTTCATGAAGTATCTGTCTCCACTTTGCTGCATCCATACACAAACTGTGATCACTGTGCTAAATCTTACTCTACCTCACATCATGACACCAAACTTGTGTCACTGAGTTTCCAGGTCTCTGACTGAAGTAGTCATTGGAGCGTGTTGGGTGCTGGCACAGCTCAAAGAGACAGAGCAGCACACTCCTGTGTAAGCCAAGAACACCACTTCAACACTAGGGTTTGTTCAGAAACCCTAACAACTTTGAACAAAACGCCATCTCAGAGCATCTCAGTGAGAGCATAAGAATCTATACTGTGCTTCAGAAAAGCCATCTGCAAACTCAGCTCTGGCAATTTCAGCACAAATGGCTACACTCCAAGTTGAGTGCAGCCCTGCGGTATGAACACTTAGAAGCAGACCTGAATCACTTGCATGATGAGACCAGCTCTTCAACTTAGGTCACAGCTGCAGTGGTAATAGACCCTCAGGAACTTCTAGTGGCCAGCCTTCATTCCAGCAAACATTCCAATCAGCTTCATGGAAACCCCACTAGTTTTATCTAACGAAGGACTTCTTGACATACCAAACAAGCACATAATAGAAGAGATGCAAGTTGAAGGCAAAGGATAGTCTGTTATACATTTTTCCTTTTAAAGTAAAAGTGTCAAGAACATATTTCTGCCTGAATTCAGAGATCTCTCATTAAAATACACAAGGAGAAACAAAGGGCATATGTAAAACAGTAACCATGAGGAGTGACATTTCAACTTGATATTCCAAACTAAACCCTTTTTCTTTAAAAGAAAAGAGAATATCCAGGTAAGCACACAATGTAAGTTATGGAAGTCTGACACTCCCACATCAAGTTCAGAGAAATCAGACTTTAGAACAATCTGTTAACAGGTGAACTTGAACTTATTTTACTTTGTTAAACTACACATTTTAAAAATCCAGTTAAAATTTGAAATTTTCTGTATATGCTTATTAAAGCACAGGATTGCTTTTCATAACATGCTATTCATAACCTGTACTGTACTAACATGCAATAATTTCCTTAATTGCAATGAAAAATACAGAAAGAGTACAATTAGGAGGGTGGTGGATTCAATGACAATTAGACTGCCAATCTGGTGTTTTAAATCTGTGTGCAATCAGGATAGCAGTCAGTACCAACTTGGGCATGCCAGACACATCAACATATATTTCAAATGAGGTGTGAATAAAGCTTATTAATTAATTGCATGGTACTGTACATTCTGATACAAATCTTGACCTCATGACCATATCTGAGAAGCAAGCCCCTGGCAAATCTTGCTTAGCAGCTTTAAGACACTACTCCCCACAGCTGTCCACCCCCTTCCTACAATACTGGCTGACTTTTAGCAGTTAGTGAAGAAGAGTATACATCCCTGCCCCTAAAAAACCTATTCATAGTTCGGCATCTTAACTGGCAGTTCCACAGAGCTGGACTAACACTGGAGTTACTAACATATGCATACCACACTGCTAACTCTGCAAAAAGGCACCTACCTCTGGCAGAGGGTGATTTAGTAACATATTAAACCACCTCAGCTGTTTCCTCAGTAAGTGACAGTCAAAACTTGTTTTTCAAATATGGTCATTACTTCAGCTATCCTAGCACTCACTTCAAGAGCTTACAGGCAAAATTTGTGACAAGTAGCATCAGCAAGCTTAGATTTCTTTGATCAAAGGCAAAAATGTTAGCTTTTAACCAGAAAAGAGTTCAACCCAACAAAATAATGTCTAGATCCTTGGCATCACAAAGATTCCTTTGCCTTACTCATATCCCAGTCAGTTCACTGGAGCAGAATGTCCTATGATGCTGAGGGATGGTGGTTCATACATAGCACCTACCCTGAGCACAGAGAAAGTGAGGGTGGCCTACCCATCAAGCTTTTGGCACTATGTGTTGGCATTGTGCACTGAAATCCAAATAAGCAATTGCAGCACATACAGATAAATGGCACCCTAATCTAAACTAGTTAAAATATGTGTATGGCAGTGGCAAGGCAGAACTGAGCATGAATAACTGCACCTAAGATTACAGGCTCTTAACAGATGAAGCTGAATTCCATGCTGTTGTGGCTACAGTGTTACCAGTATCTGATCCAGATGTTAAAGCCAGTTCAGTTACCTCTCTACAGTCATTATTCTACCTTACAATTATGCTGCTGTGATTTACACACAGCATCCATCATGTATAGAGAGTTTAGACATCCTTTGATGCAGCCCAGAGCCATTGTGGATGGTTTTAGAAATCAGCTTACCATATCACCTTCCCCACAAGTGAAAAAAAGATTACATTTCACCTCTACACAAAAATAACTGGGTTAACTGCAACACTGCCATGATGTTTTTTTCATCAAAGTCATCTCTATTAAGCCATAAAACAGGTCATTATTACACTGTTTGGGAAAATAGAAACACCTCATCATTCTTGCATATGAAAATGTAAAACACAGTGATTTGCTGTACAGTATGGCATTATGTTTGATTCCAAAAAAATGCAACACCAAGCACAAACCAAAACAGGAAATTTGGCATGCACCTGCATGTGCTGTTTCTAAACAGAGACATTTTCAGAAAAAAAAATCTCCAGAGGCAACATTTTCTTTGTTACGCAAAAGGGATAGTAAAATGTCAGAGTAAATTGGCATCTCTAAAGACACTGCATGTCTGAACACACATGCTGCAATTTCTTGGTTTATTACAGCAACATCTCTGGATTTTTCCCAGCAGTGTTAGAGACAGCAATGGATGGGTACTGAATGAAAAGGAGGTCACACAAGAACAGTCAGTTTGCGCAAAATTAGATTGCTCAGAGCTTCTGTATTAATTGTTTTCCTTGTTCATTGAACTGTTAACTTAAAAATATAATGTATATATTCATCACTGTCAGTTAAGCCTTCCAATATTTGAAAGGGGCCTCCAAGATAGCTGGAAAAGGACTTTTTACAAAGGCATGTAGTGACAGGATGAGGAGTAATGGCTTCAAACTGGAAGAAGCCAGATTTATATTACACATTAGGAAGAAATTCTTCTTATGAGGGTGGAGAGGCACTGCAACAGGTTGCCCAGAGAAGTCGTGGAGTCTCCAAGCCTGGAAGTGTTCAAAGCCAGCTGAAATGAGGTTCTGAGCAACACGGTCTAGTGGGAAGTGTCACTGCCCATAGCAGGGGTTGGAACTAGATGATCTCTCAAGGTCCCCTCATACCCAAACCATTCTATGAATCTATGAACATTAATTTCCTTAT
The DNA here is from genome assembly GCA_033816785.1 of Picus viridis. NCBI lineage: Eukaryota > Metazoa > Chordata > Aves > Piciformes > Picidae > Picus > Picus viridis. The sequence continues at coordinate 93,086,517 of CM066566.1, read as the reverse complement.
TTCAGTTTACCTGGGACATGGGTAACCCTTCACCCACCAGCCTCCACTGTGGAAATGCTTGCATAGCCTACCTTGGGCAGCAAAGCTAAGCTAACTCTTGAAAAATCCTGTGATGTAGTGCTCCACTAGTCTTTACTCAAACACTGAAACATTTACCTGATGACCTGGTTCGCCACTCTTTGTATGTTTTAATGTGTCAAAAGGAGATACTGTTTCGATTGTGTATTCTTTCCATAGGTGCCACGCTCAACTTACTAATCAAACAGTTGGTGTAAGGGATGACATTTTGCAGATACGGCCAGTTGGATCTTTCTATTGCACAAGTTTTATAGGATTATAATATTAGAACATACAGGTACACGACCTGTCATTTCAATAATCAAACTGTACATTTCCTACAACATGCAAACCACCATCTTCTGTAATGTAATTAAGATATTTAATCTACTTTTGGTCTAGTGATAATCAATTTGCAGGAAAATGTTCCTTCCACAAGAGCAATTGAGTTATGTTTTCATCACTTGTTACCTCAATTCTAAGCTAAATCCATCACTAACATCAATGCAACACTCTAAAGAAAAACAGAAGTTTCCTTTATTGAGCATTTAAAATTATTTAAACATTTAATGAAAGTGATTAGAATATTATGAATGAAAAGATATAAATTATGTCTCTATAATGTGTATAATGCCATACATAACATTGTTGGGTTTTTTTATGTGCAGATTAAGAATTTTTTTCTCATAAATATCACAGATGTGTACAATTTTCCACCATTTTCCTGGTTTATTCATTCTTTTCTCATTTAATTTTTATCACATTATTCATAAATATACTACCTTTCATGATACTCAAACTTCCAAAAAGGCGTTTTCTGTCCAGAAGCAAAACTTGTGTAGATGCTAATGGAGATGTGCCACCAGTCAGCAAAATCTGTAATAAAAGTTCTATAATGGTAGTTACAGAGCTGTTTGTTAATTTAACTATTAAACCTTAGCCTGAACCCAAGAGTGTAGTAGCAAAAATGGTCTTAATTATGAGATGCTGTAAACAGAGGAAATCCATATTTTTGTGTGTGCCTGCAGTCACTAAAACAAGGAGCAGGTACAGCCAGATGCGAAGGGGAGCTGGAACTTCCCCTTTCGTAGGCAGCACACTTTCTGTTGCCTCAAGCAGTCTGTGAAGCCCCATCTGAACTAAGCCTGAAGCAGTGCAGATGGACAACTGAGGTGAACCAATCTGACAGCTCATTAGCACAGGTGACAAGGGAGGTGGTGGAGTCACTGTCCCTAGAGGTGTTCAGGAAACATGTGGACATAGCACTTCGGGACATGATTTAATGGCCAAGATGGTGTAAGGCCAATGGTTGGACTCAATGATCTTAGAGGTCTTTTCCAGCTGAAATGATTCTGTGATCCTTCGATTTTTTTGAATTAGGAATAAAATCTATATTAACAACTTCATCTCTAAACCATATAGTTTCTCCATTTAAAGATACAAAAATACTGAGATATCACCAGATTATTTTCTAATCATATTATTTATTTGTACCTAAAATCTTAGAATACTTAATATAAACTTGTTTTTTAATTCAGTGTAACAGTTTCTTGCATTTCTTGCATGCACATAAGCATAAACAACATGATCAAGACATTATTCAAAAGTATTTAGAAAAATGTTGTTAAATATTTATAAAGCATTTGTAGTATTTTGCTCAACTCCCTATTTTCTCTAATCCTGTGGTGTATTAAAAGATTGAACATCGTAGATAAAAAAAAATTTACCTGTATCTCTAAGCATTTTATTTTATCTGAATCGTAACTTCTTGGTATTTGACTTCAGCAAAATTATATCTATATTCTTTCCCAACTATTTAGATAAAATGAATGGCCATGGCATATGAAAGTGATTACCCAAATTTACAGTGAAGACAAAGATAACACAATCATACTTCTATTAACTCCCTCAGCTCATTAAACCTGTAGCCAGTATCTACAGAATATATTATAGCAATTATGTTTATAAAGAAATAAAGTGGAACTATGACCATCTCTAAGCACCAGGAATGGCAAAAGGCAGAATCTGAATTTTGATTTTATGATCAACACATATTTTAAACTTTTTAAAAAATGCACTCAAATTACTGCACAAACAAATTAGGGAGGAGCAGTTTAGATGACACAGATTAACTGTGCAGTTACCAGTCTCTGACAAATGTTAATAAACAGACACGTCCGTTTATTAACGTCTCTGAAATTCAGAGCACACCATGACAATACCATAAAGGAGTTTTCTGAGCTAGGGAAAGGTTATAGAATTTTACAGAATCCCTCCATGTGTGATTCCAATTTACTCAGTGTCAAAACCTGCATATCTACTTTTAGCTCCATTTAATGTTATACCTCTTTTAAATTAGGGCCTCAATTATTTGGCCCAATCCTTTTTTTTTTAAAAAATTGCTATTTATTTTTATTTTTAATGTAATTCACACATTTCTCCACACCATTAATTTCAGCAAAGGGAACTCCATGTTGGAGTTATGGAACTGTGTGCATAGAAGCAACTATTTTCTAACTTCCACCAATGACCAAGATGTACCATGAAGGTTTTTTTATTAACCACAACCAAAAGAGGATCCTAGATAATTAATTTTAGATTAACTTCCTTATGAAGTCCAGCCTTTCAAAAACATTTAATGATTTCAATGTAAAATGTGTAGAACAGTGTTGTTCTCATCAATCTAAAATATTTTTGTTCTTTATTTCGCCTTTCGTAAAGAAAATCAGTAGATGAGGAGCTCTAGTAAACCTTTTCAACAATCACTGTCCTTTACAGGAACCATAATCTTTTATAAAACAAATGTCATAATGATTGTCCACAATAATGTTCAGGAGCTACATATTTTGAAGAACTCCGCAACTCAAGTGAACAACACTACTGCACATCCAGGCACCCATAGATGGATGGATCCTGTAGACTTCCTCCACAAGAAACACTGTGGTGAAACAGACTTCATCTGTCTTTGTTCAATGACCTGTTCAAAATAAGCTGCACCCTGATTGTTTGCAGGTTCCTCTCTCTCATGCTCAACAAGGTCTCACTCTCACATGGTGTAAGAATATGGGCACGAGGCACCTGGTAGATTGAAAGTGAACAATGCCAGCTATCATGGCTGTTCACTTTGGGATATTTTTGGGCCTCCTACAAGTCTCTGGTTTTCTCTAGGCCTAAAGACTCTGGGATTTTTTATTTTCAAAGATGCCCCCTTGCTGCTCGTGCACATTTACAGATTACCACAAACTCCTCATAAAAAAACCTGCAGCATCCTCACTACATCCTGTTAATGACAGGTAATTAAAAAGTTAATCTCTACTAATCCTTACTGTTGGCTAACCCACATCTTATTTGCAAAACCTTTTGAGCTCTGAGCTCAAACAACTGCCCAGTGAAGTATGCTACTAGCCCACTGTGAACTTGGCCAAATCTTATTAAATAAAGACATATCTACAAAGCAAGATTAAGATATTAGTACAAGTACATGATAGTGTACCTGTGCTAGCTTGATTTAGCTACCACTCAAACTTTAGCAATTAAGGGATTGTAATGTGGGTTTTCGCAATGCCTGACATTTATTTAGCATGTATATCCAGTGGGTTATGACACTCTAAGATATGCAGCTAGCTTGAAGCAGAGCAAATATGTTAGCACATACAATTAATCATACTTTTGTTCCTCTCACATATCCTTTTCAATGCCATTTAGTAGACAGGCCTTGTATTTTGGAATGGATCTGAGTAACATTGCCCAAAGGGGAATTCTCAGAGAGATGTATTTACGTAGAAGAAAAGAAGTGATTGGTTTTTTTTAACCCTAGAAAAGAATAAGATTACTAAAGTGTACAATAAGTAATTAAAGGCTTTTCAAATACACCCAGAGAAAAGGCTACTTTAAAATTATAATTAAAAACAATTATTCTGAATTTACTCATGAACACCACTTTCCACTTAAAGCCCACCCCAAATATTTCATTTTGTTCTTAATCCTTATGCCTGGGGTTTTCACCTTTTTGAGGAACTCTTATCAGTGCTACACTGGAAAGGTGGGTTGGGCCTGAGAGCAGTAGATACTGGGAACAATGAGAGATAAAAGTTGATCTGATAAGTATTTTGTAGAAATGTGAAAAAAAATCTCCTGACCGTCATATCCCCCAGATAATTCTTTTTCATAGGAACTAGAGTATTTCCTATGCAGAAGAAATGTGCATTTTTTCTGTATTTTAACACTGACTGCTGCTTGAGGCAGTATGCTCTTTCTCCTTCCAGTGCAGCTAGATGACTGGATAACAGTATCTATAAGCAAAGGTCAAGGTAAAGGCCTGTTTATGTAAAGCTAAGTACTGAAAGAGGAATACTTGTTTTTCTTCAGGTAGAAAGCCAGTTCAGGCATGTCAGGAATTCAAAGTTCAAGATTTAACTGTGAACCATGCTACTCACCAAAGCAGTCTCAGCATAATACAGGAAAGCACAGAAGTGAAGCAGGAAAGAAAGATACCCCATTAGAGTATGTCACCTGCTCTATGAACTTAACAGACTAGTTGGCTTAAGGACTATATTCAGCCCTTTATACATATAGCTAGTTATGCACACATATATGTAGTCCTTTTATAGCGGACTACAAAACATTTACTTACAGGCTATTGGTTCAAGGCGTAATAGTTAAGCAACAGGCAACTGGAAAGCTGTCAAATCTAATCACAGCAGAAAGTCATCCATATATCCTTGATTTGGTAACATGTTGCAGGGCATCCAGACAGAAACTAGGCACTAGTACGATGAACCGGAAATCTAATTCTGATCTGCTGAAGTCTTCTGAGTAACACACTAATCAGGCAGAACATGTTGGATAACCTTTGTGGAAATAATTTCTCTGAGGAAGGGATGGAAAGCTTTCTTTTACATTAGGATGGAGTTATTTCACTTGATTATGTCAGAATAATCCTTATTTAGAAGAACAGGATAAACAATGAATTCTAAAAAATATTTCACCTATATTTTACACATAACATTATTTTAAGAAAAGCCAGCACAATCAGTGGTTTAGAATGTTAAAAAAATAGTTAAAATTTGGCAAATTCCAGCTTTTTAATCATTAAATTAAAAAGGTTCATTTAAAATTCAGCAAGACTAGTAAAAACTTTTCGCTTTGGGTGTTCTTTTTTGTTGTTTGGGTTGTTTTTTTTAAACTGCTGCTTACTTTTAGAATTTTTTGTGAAAACTTCCCTGAGGTGAAAAATGTTAAGATAACATTAAGATTAAGAACATATACTTTACGAGAATGTGGGTGGGTGGGACAGGGATAAGACTGTATGTTGAAATATTAAGCAAATAATGTTACTAGTGACTATATGAAAAGACATAATCCGCAGATTTTGAGAGCCATACCATTCAGCTTTCATATCATCTTCTTTAAATTCTTAGCTTTTCAGCTATGTGATTTAAAGGTCCTTCCATGACTTTCATAATAGCACTGCCTAATTTACTTGAGGATCTTGTAGAGAGTTCAGGGAGGAGGAAGGATTGTTTCTTAAATATACACTTTAAAAGAATGGCACCCACAAGAACTTACTGCAAATTACATGCATTTTCTTTCCAGTTTTTCCTTGCTGAGCTCCAGGTGAGCTTTGCTGCTGACTCTAGTTCCATTAGTAACAGTTGAGGGCTTCTATAAACTCCTTCTCCATAGATTTCAAGGCCCAAAGAAGTATCTATAATGGTTTAGCTTGAGCTTCTGTATTACGAAAACATGAAGTCACATCAAGTAACTTTGTGCAGGATATAATTTGATAGGTCATTTTTTTTCAGTAAGATACTTGTTCTTGAAGACTTCAGGAGAATTCACCACTTACCAGTTAAGTCCATTCACTCTTAAAAACTACATTCCCATCTCTAATTTGAATTGCAATTCATTCAACTTCCAGTACTGGCTCTTGTTACTCCACTGCCTATCACAAGTAAACTACAGAAACCAAGCATTCAAAAACTGCCAGTAGACCAGAAGCAGCTTAAGACTCTTTATTTAACAAAATCGTCACTATTGCAAAGTTTCATGAAACAAGGCCTGTCAGGAAATCACACTTCCCAGCTTTTGTGAAAGTTGACAAGATGCATGATCCTTCAAATAAAACATTTCAAGCTGTCCAAACTGTCATTCTATGAAATTCAGTGTTGGTTAAATGTTTAAGCTTGTTTTGTCATGTGTTGCTATGTCAAATGCTGTGAAGTAAGCGCTGTATTAACTCTTTGTGATTATCTTCCTACTTAATACTCAATCACACCATAGATATACTTATTCTAGAGTCATTAAACAGGATAAAAAAAAAAAAAGTAAAAGTAAAAGTGGACTTAGGCTGAAAGTACTTGCAATTCAGTTCACTGAATGATACCAAAGAGCTAAGCTACACGAACAGCATTGTTTCAAAAACTCCCAAGTCAAAATGAATGCTATTAAGAAACTAAACCACATGAAAATTATTACTGTTTCAAAAGTACTCAAAAGGTATGAAAACATGACATTTAACTAAGCCATACAATAGACATCTTGCAACATATTCTGCACCAATGTGTACCTATTCTGTGCAAAGAAAGAAATGTAGTACTGCAGAAGAGAAAAAAAAAAGGGGATAGAAGTTTTTTTTCTTTTTTTGGCAGAATAATACATTGCCCTTCAATAAGAGGATCAAGCAAAGGCATGTGTGGTCAAATCAGGGCACACCTGCATTTGCAAAAGTATGTCCCAACTAGGAAGTGCAGTTCTGTCCCAAACAGCTAACACATTTGCACATACTCATACTAAAAATATAAGCCAAATCCACAGAAGATGTGGATTTTTTTTTTTTTTTCAGTTGTGGAAACCAAGGGAAGACCGTGCAACAGAGAACAGATTCATCACACACAAGAGGAACTTCACAGAATCACAGAATGTAAGGGGCTGGAAGGGATCAAGAGATCATCCAGTCCAGCCCCTGTGCCAAAGCAGGATCACCTATACCAGGCCACACAGGAACTCAACCAGGCAGGTCTTGAATATCTCCAGAGAGGGAGACTCCACAGCTCCCCTGGGCAGCCTGTTCCAGTGTTCTGTCACCCTCACAGTGAAATAATTCTCCTCCTGTTTCCATAGAACTTCCTATGCCTCAACTTCCACCCATTGCCCCTTGTCCGGCCATTGGGCATTGCCAAGAAGAGCCTGGCTCCAGCCTCTCAGCACTCACCCTTTACATATTTATAAACATTAATGAGGTCACCCCTTAATCTCCTCTTCTCCAAGCTGAAGAGCCCCAGCTCCCTCAGTCTCTATCCGTAAGGAAGGTGTTACACTCCCTTTATCATTTTCATAGCTCTGCACTGGACTCTCAAAGCAGTTCCCTGTCCTGAAATGTCTTGAGTTAAGCAAGGTTTCCCTATAAACAGGCAGCTCCAGAAGGTATGAAGTTGACTGAGATTCAAATAATTCAGTAATTAGAGATAGTTCCAGGGCTGACTGTGATAATCAGTTACACATCTCAGATGTTTATATGAATGGGAGTAAACCCATAACAGACTTGAAAACTATGAGTAAGGTTGATAGGTAACAATGCTGATTTACAATCCCTTGGGTTTAGGCCCCTTCAGTCACTGCAGTTTACATAGTTTAATGCCTAATTCAGTTTAATGCCTAATGTCTGTCTATTTCAGGTACTCTGAAAGGTGAAAGACTTGGTCCTCTCAGAATGTATTCAGGAGGATCAAGCACAGCTCTTTTTCTCTGTGCTTCTTCATTGGTGGCAAAACAGTGCGAAAAGCAGTTCCTTGATTTAACTTATTTCAAGTTGCCACTAGTACAGAAACCACAGGAGTCTGCAGGAGCACAGGGAAGCTCATTTTTTTTTTTCAGTTCCTTCTAAGAATAGGTATCTTTCTATCCCTATCCAATCTAGTCATCTGGTAGCCATCTGATTAGCTTTCAATGATTCTTGATACAACCAGGCTATAGCAGCAAGCAGGAAGCAGAAAAGGACAAGAGAAAATAAAGTTTGGATGAAGATGGAGGCCCGGAAGCTCAAAACTTAGCTGGACAATCTCCCACACAGGTGTTAAGTGGAAATAACTAGAGGCCCAGAAAAATAGGACGCTAGGCTTTCACATAATGGAAGATGGTGAAGGAAGAGACTTTTCCACAATAATGGGTGGAACAGAGAACCCACAAGAGTTGAGAAGTAGCCCAAAAAAGCCTGGTTTTGATGCCATGGGATATGAAGCCTGACCTGTGCTCCTCAGTGAGCAATTACTCGTTTCACGTAAAATGAGTCTGCTTCAATGAGAGGGATTCGCTTCACATTTCCCATAGCCTAAAGGCTACAGCAGTTCTGTAGGAAATATCTATTTACGCTTCCTCAGGCAGCAGAGAAAATTGAGAACAGGTCTCAGGTATCAGCAATGAATATAGTATACAGTGATTAAGTAAAGCAAACACTGAGAATCTCATATACTTTCTTATGCTTAATGTAATACCCAGATCAGTTTGAAAACATTCATGTCACCACCTAACTGGTAAACATGCCAGCCAGTGCTGAAAGCTGTTCTCTTTAATAATCACATGATTTATGCAATTCCAAATACACAAGAAAAAGGAAATATGAGTAAAACTGAATTAGAATTCAGAGCAAGTTATCCTGTACTGCATCTAAACCTACTCACCATCAAGGTATCTCTTATTTTGTCACTGGTTATGGAGGGAGCCTAAATTTATTACCGCTACAAATTAAGCACTTTAAGGACCTCCACTTGATTAGAAATAATGTAGGACACAATCACACTCAAGGTGCCCACTAAATAAGTCCTGCCATTTGGATCTTAAATGTACCACACCACATCACCTATCCCTGAGGAATGTGCTGAGAGAGATACACTCGTGCATCTGCCGGGGGGGGGGAAAGAAGAAGAAAGAGAAAAAAAAAAAGAAGAAAGAAAAAAAAAAAAAACCCACAAAAAGGTTTCCATCTAGTTTTCTTTTCATTAAGATCTTTTATCTGTGTTCAAAAAGACTCTCAGTGCAGTTTACAATACAATACAATACAATACAATACAATACAATACAATACAATACAATACACCAGGTTGGAAGAGACCTTCAAGATCATCGCGTCCAACCCATCAACCAATCCAACCCACCCAACAACTAGACCATACAGCCAAGCACCCCATCAAGTCTTCTCCTGAACACCTCCAGTGAAGGTGACTCCACCACCTCCACGGGTAGCCGATTCCAATGGGCAATCACTCTCTCCGTGTAGAACTTCTTCCTAACATCCAGCCTAAACCTGCCCTGGCGCAGCCTGAGACTGTGTCCTCTTGTTCTGGTGCTGGCTGCCTGGGAGAAGAGGCCAACCTCTGCCTGGCTACAACCTCCCTTCAGGTAGTTGTAGAGAGCAAGAAGGTCACCCCTCAGTCTCCTCCAGGCTAAGCAACCCCAGCTCCCTCAGCATCTCCTCATAGGGCTTGTGTTCCAAACCCCTCACCAGCTTTGTTGCCCTTCTCTGGACACGTTCCAGCAAGTAACATCCTTCCTAAACTGAGGGGCCCAGAACTGGACACAGTACTCAAGGTGTGGCCTAACCAGTGCAGTGTACAGGGGGAGAATGACCTCCCTGCTCCTGCTGGCCACACTGTTCCTGATGCAAGCCAGGATGCCATTGGCCTTCTTGGCTGCCTGGGCACACTGCAGGCTCATGTTCAGCCTACAATCAACCAGTACCCCCAGTTCTCTCAGGAAAGACATATTAAAGCACACAGTAGTAAAAATCCTCTACCATAATGACAAGACAGCTTAATGAGCCTTACTGAGATCTGACAATGTAGACAGTGACTGAATTCAACACAAAGTCCAGAAAAGTCTTAAAGTAATATGCAGAGTACTCCAGTCGGTCTTTGAACTAGTGGACTCTTGATATCACCGGAGATGTCAGAATAAGAAATTAAACACTTTAAGGGATCTAAACCAAAAACTTTTAGGGTAGAAGAGCTTATTGACAGTAAATAAAAGCAACCTGCTCCTGAACATCACAGTACTAAGTGAAAAAAAAAAAAAAAATTTCACAGATTTTACTAATGCACGATCAAACCACAAACCTCTAGGTAAAAAGAGTCTCACTGGAGGCATTGAATTAGGCTTCAAATATTTCTTTAAAGGTATTCTTACAATTCCCTCTCTAATTATTATGTTGCACCCTAACTGCAAAGCTTTAAAGAGGCATCAAGGTGTGTGGTAACAGCATTCCTACAGTCTTGAGGAAAATGCACATTACACAGCAGAGCGACAGAAGTGCTACGCTGGTACTTCAGTTAAAAGTTACTGAGACAGGTATTCTGGCAAACATTCAGGGCAATGCTGTATCAAGCTGAATGAATTAATGTTTTACTAATGACTTGAAGTTAAGCTAAAATCCGTCTTTAGAATGGGGGAAAAAAATAAAAATCTGCCTTTTCAAAGAGCTTCCTAAGGGCCTACTGCTAAATTAAATTCTTTCCAGTACTAAAACCAAAAACTAATTAGTTAGATCTGCAAAAGAAAGATTAACTGAAGAAAACCCCAGAGAAAATAAACCATACTACAGTGACTTAAGAAATTCTCATCTAGGCCAAACTCAAACAAAAATCAACACAGCTCAAATTAATTCATTTTCTCATATAATATCAGGAAAAACCTCAACATCATCCAAACACAATTTGGGTTCCTGAAATTAATGCCTTCATTTTTCCAGAAAGTACACAGAAACTGATGAAGCAAGAATGGTCTTTGTAAAATTTAGTAGGTCAAACAGAATCTTACAATAGTGAGAACACTGCAAATTAAAATGCACAAATTGCAAAAACTGGATGACAAGGTATGATATCATTATGTTTTCACCATTTTTAATTTAAATGGATTCTTTGTGTATTTTCATAGGTCAAGACTTATTTTAAAGAAATCCAGAAACTTGTTGGATACATTTAATCTGTTTATCTGAAGCTCAATGGGAACTCTAGGGACTCTATACAGTTAACTGGCAAGTGAAGGGATAAATGCCTGAGTAGTCCTGAGGGCTATTTAGAATCCCTCCGTGAAAACGGGTTGGGAAATCAAACAAACTAAGCTGCTGTAAGCAGGGTTCCTCGACAGCAGTCAGTGTTGCTTCTCTCATTTAATTCTTCTCTAGACCTCTTTACTCTGTCCAAATAAAAAATATGTGAAATCAACCAATATAATTTCCCAGGCTTATTATAACTCAGTTTAGGAATCTGTGTCTTTCTGCAGGTTCTCATGTCAATCCCAATCAAAATTACTCCTGAGAATTTGCAATTATTCCACTTAAGCCTAGTGTGTCTCCTTAATCCCTTTAGTTCTTACATTTTGACCTAATTTTACTGCTCATTGTTATGCTTCTTTTGCTTCTAGCTGGGCCCTATAAAAAATATAAAGTCAAAACTTGTGTATTATTTTTGAGTAAAAAGCCTGCAAAGTACTTATAGCGCTATCCTGAGCATTATCTTTTTGCTTCTCACCTGACCAAGTCAAATAAAATCAATGACACTATTCAGATTGATAAAACAAGCAGGATTCAGCTCCAAGAGCTAAACTATACAATACAATACAATACACCAGGTTGAAAGAGACCTTCAAGATCATCGCATCCAACCCATCAACCAATCTAACCCACCTAAACAACTAAACCATGGCGCCAAGCACCCCATCAAGCCTCTTCCTGAACACCTCCAATGAAGGTGACTCCACCACCTCCATGGGCAGCCCATTCCAATGGGCAATCACTCTCTCTGTATAGAACTTCTTCCTAACATCCAGCCTAAACCTGCCCTGGTGCAGCCTGAGACTATGTCCTCTTGTTCTGGTACTGGCTGCCTGGGAGAAGAGACCAACCTCTGCCTGGCTACAACCTCCCTTCAGGCAGTTGTAGAGAGCAATAAGGTCACCCCTGAGTCTCCTCTTCTCCAGGCTAAGCAGCCCCAGCTCCCTCAGCCTTTCTGTTGGCAATACATTGTTCTTTCAAAGTGTTCAGCAAGAGATCTCATCCTAAAACTAGAAAAATGTCTATTACCAACTGATGGTGTAGTGAGATTTTCCTTCTATCCAACAAAGCCAACAGTCAGGGTTATTTGACATGGAGGACAAGACTATTAGCCCTTACTCAAGGAGTGCTGGAACCAAGATCCCCCTGCCCTAAACCTTAATCTAAACCATCAGTCTAGGGGTTATTCTGAAATACACTGCCCCAAATAGGCCAGCTGGCCTATTCAAGTCATTTTATACTGTGCAATATAGCAGACCCTTTTCTATGTATGTATTTGGGGGAGAAGGTGATACTCAAGTTAGAAATGGAAAATTCAGTAATTTCCTGCAGTCTAAAACACCAGTACAAAGAAAACAATATAACTGATACAGAAGACAATTAAAGTCTTTCCACTGAGATTAGTAAAATTTGTACTAGATTTTCTAGATATTAACTCTGCAATGGCTTTGCAGCCACATTCATAACAATGCCCCCAGGAAATACTTTTTTATTTACAGAAAGGTTTATTTTGAAGGTCTGTTTGGTTTGTTAGGGTTTTATATAAATCATAGTGTCAAGCTACTATTTACATTCCCTGGTAATACTTACAGTAAGGAGTGTGACATGCGGAACATTGTTTGGACACTAACCTGGGGTGTATCAAAACAGCAGCAACAAGCCTGGCAACAGACCAGAATCCAACACAGTACTTGGCAAATGATGGCAAACATACTGGCAGCATGTGATGCCCTCATTTTTAAGCCAAAGATACATGCAGTTGATATTTCTTGCCAAGTCTACTGTGTTCAAATGCCGTGTGTGAGGTCAAGCAAGGATGCTACAAATAATTCCCAATGATATTTTACTAGTCTGCTTCTTTAAAAACCATCAGATGTGGAGTCCAAAATGTCTGTTCCTACACTGTAATTATAGCTCACTCCAGAAAGCACATCAGTATTACAGTTTTGAAAAGCAGCACTGACAACTGTTTTACTTTAATAATTATACTCAGTAGTGTAGTATTACTCTCTCACAAATAAATAAACTATACCAGAACTGTGAAATTCCTAAAAATATATTTTTTTATTTACTAAAATGAAGGATGACAAATTAAATAATTATATTTTGCAAACTTAATGGAAGTTTTCTCTAGCAGTAGAACAAAATTTTTTGCCTAAACACACTTGGAAAAATTTAGGACATTTTCCTAAATAATGTTTAAAGAAACAATGTTTGAAAGATTCTTAATTCAGTGGGGATTTAGCCAAATGTTAGCCCAGGAAAATACAGTGCTGTGTTAAGGCATTCAGAGATCTGTAATGAAATGTTTAAATGAGATTTAGCTAATGATGTAAATCACCAGTTTCAGGGTGCCTTGGCTTTGCAATGCTTTGGCTTTAAGTCAGAAAGGCTGCCCCAAGAACCTGAAATAAAAAACCCCAAAAAATTCTTTCTTTCCTTCCCTAGGGATCCTCTCATTATGAAAACAGCCTTGAGAATTTGTCATTACTTCCCCTTTGAAACCATTCTACCCCAAAGGCACTGCATTGAAAACCCAATTTGGCAGTCCTAAAGAAAAAGGACTTAAGCACTAAACAGAAAGGAAGTTAGGTAAGGGAGGGACAGATTATCATTCAGAATAAGGCTGAAGAGGGAAATGACCTCCTTGCAAAATCTATCTTTTTTTATTGATTTTTTTCCCCAAGGTTCCAGGTCAAAAAAGCCCAAATAAGGGTTTTATATACATTTACAAATATATATATATATATATATTTTTTTTTTTTTAACCCCCAAATAGGAAAATTTAATATAATGCAAAACATTGTTAGCATGGCACCAGTCTCTTGACACAAAAAATACTGAGGCACGTAACAGAGCTCTTACAAGAGTGCTGCAATCCTGGTTGACAGTTTCCCAAGCATTAAAAGACAGACAGGGGAGGAGGAGGAACATGGAAGGCAGACTACTGTGATGAGAGAACTAACCAAGTACAAGCAGGTCAACAACAGGATCATATTTTTAAATATATTTTAGGGTAGGTCAGTATTTAGAAGAGATGAACATTGCTTCGCTGACTTTACATTTCAGAGTTATCAAAACACCTAAAAAGAATAAAGAATTGTTCTTACGTGAAGCAAAAGTGGAGGCAACAACAGTCCTCTATAGGGAAGCACTGATCTTTCACTGGCATTTGACACATTGCTATAGTATTGCTACCCCAGTCCCAATACCCATTGCTGGACAAGGGAATGCATTTGACTCTGGTACTGCCTCTGGAGGTATGGCATTTGTGCTAGGGTTTGAGTTTATTTCCAGCTTTGGGGTATGTTTGCTTTACTCTCTACAATCAGTAGAATCTGGCAAAAACATACAATAAACCAGTTAAACCAGTTTCTCTTTATTTGAAACAGCATATTTCATGAGAAAATACCTTCCACAGATTGGGTAGTTGGGCATTTAGATCCATACTCAATTATTACGACCTACAGCAGTGACATTAACACACCTCAGACAAGCAGAGCACAAAGTAAAGCTAGACAATGAACTTCAGCTTTAACAGTGCAATTTCAGACCTAGTTTCCTATGTAAGGACTAAAAATTCCTCAGACAGTTCACAAAGAATATTGTGTGAAATTCTAACATGCACTGTTCTGACACAGACACAAGAGTGTAACACACTGGAGCTAATTTCTGTGTCAGTTTTCATTCTAAACAGATTAGTCACATTTTGAATAGCTGAAGCACTAACTCTATGCATATACGTGGCCATACGCATCCAGCTTCCTTGAGCTTTCAGCAATATGAAGTTACTGCAGACACTGCAGCTTCTCATCAAATTTACTGAAGTTAGTCCATAAGTCTGTTTTTCACTAATTAAAGGGTTCAAGCATTTTCTGATGGATTTTTTTCTTCATTCCAGTGAGTCTCCCAATGGTGTGCCAATTTGCATAGCACAAATACATCCATAAGTAAGTTCAACTATCAGTCTGGATTTCCTTCTTTATATTTTCCTCTGCACAGGAGGGAAAAAAAAAATATCCTGTTTTCCTTGCCTTCAGGTAATTTTGGTTCCTTTACTAATCACTGAGTGAAGAATTTAATAATAAAAACATCAGGATTCACCACTGTCACATGCTTGCACTTGCTGAAGAGGCCACTTCTGAGGAAAGAGATTCAATTGAAACTATTTTGCAACCTTTGTGAAAAAAAACCCAACAACAAAAAAACACCCACCCACAAAATTCCACACTTTGTTCAAAGTTTTGCTAAAATGGACTCATAACACTTTCACAGTATCAACAGGTCTCCATGTGATCAGTTTAAGATCAAAATTCAAAAGAGAAAGAAAATTGTTAATATGGACTATGGTAGTTTCTTTCAAAACATCACACAGCTAACTCAGCAGCATCCAATATACTACGTCTTCTTGTTCCAAGTATGACAGAAATGTGAGGGCTCATCCACTTAATAGCAGATTGTCCTGAGGATGAATCCCTAAACATAGAGAATAAAAACCTTTTCTACCTTTAAATATATTTGTGCTAACTAATAACTGAATTGTGTTCTATTTATTTCACTTTCTAAAATTATGAAACATGCCATTTAAAGACAAAAAAATGCTACATCCATACATATGTAGGTAAACGATGGTGACAGTAAGACTCTTTCAGAACTTAAAACCAGTTCCCTCTGCAGTTTTCTCCCTTATTCAGTATGTAAATGAATTTGTACCACTACCATATTTCGTGCTTTTGCCTAGGTCAAAATTTTGTATGCAGCATGGCACTCACTTTACTCCCACTGTGAGAAATTGAGCAGGCAAGGGCCAGAAGGTGGCAGAGTGCTGATTTGTCAATTTTTCCCTCACTAACCCGCCTAAGTCTGCTCTTGTTCTAATTTGCTTTCAATCAATTTTAGACACATGTAAGTGTATAGATGATATTCCATACCTGCAACAGAATTCACACTGGAGCAGTTTGGTGATTCCTTGTACATGACCTCTAAGCAATTTCCTGAGATAACAGACTCAGGGCCCCATCAGACTATGACCATCTAAGAGACAAACAGAAGAGCTTCTGCATATCCTAGTATAAGACACCATATAATGAACAGGACAGATCAGCCATCAAAAGATGGAGCCAGAGAAAGTCATGATTTTCCTCTATTTGCAGGTCACAAACCATGAGCATATATTCCAAGAAACATAGTGAAGCATTTTTCAGTCAACACAAGGCATGTGCCAAAACCAGCTTTCTAATTCCTGTTATTTGAATAGCTCACGGACTGGTATTGCAGGTTCCCCTCACTGAGGCATATTCAAAATAACATTAGCTTAACCATATGAACATATATCAATACAATACAATACACCAGGTTGAAAGAGACCTTCAAGATCATCGCGTCCACCCCATCAACCAATCCAACCCACCTAAACAACTAAACCATGGCACCAAGCACCCCATCAAGTCTCCTCCTGAACACCTCCAATGAAGGTGACTCCACCACCTCCACAGGTAGCCCATTCCAATGGGCAATCACCCTCTCTGTATAGAACTTCTTCCTAACATCCAGCCTAAACCTGCCCTGGTGCAGCCTGAGACTGTGTCCTCTTGTTCTGGTACTGGCTGCCTGGGAGAAGAGACCAACCTCTGCCTGGCTACAACCTCCCTTCAGGCAGTTGTAGAGAGCAATAAGGTCACCCCTGAGTCTCCTCTTCTCCAGGCTAAGCAACCCCAGCTCCCCCAGCCTTTCCTCATATGGCTTGTGTTCCAAATCCCTCACCAACTTCGTTGCCCTTCTCCATTTATTGAGTCACATTTTGAAACATTTCTGATTTCAACTAGATTGCTTATGGGCTAGGGCACAATTCAGCTTAAGTGAAGTCCCACTTGTTTCATTTACAGCATTAAGCGCTGTGGTGGTTTGGGCTGGGTGCCCACTGCTGCATGGCACACTTCCTGTGTCCAGAAGTCCAGCCCAGTGGGTGGACACAGGAAACCAGTTATCTCCTACCACAACCCCCTGCACCGCTATAAGATCTTGCGTGGGGTCCGCCTCTTTCTCTTTCTTCCCTTGCCAGCACCCGGTAACTGGGGGAGACGTCTCCCGGCCTTGGGCCTGGCTAGGCCCAAGGCCAGGGGGATGGGCGGGCTCAGGCCTGGCCAGCTGAGACTAGCCTAGCAGTGTGGGGGGAAGAACGAGCCCTGGGGGTCTTGGGCCCACCCTCAGGTGGGGATGGGATGTATCTGGGTCTGTTTTGGGGTTCTTTCTGTCACTGTTTCTGGTTTTCTTGTGCACATTCACCTTTTTCTATTTAAACTTTTCCATCACTTTTGCAATCCGTTTGTCAGAGTCATTATTTTGCCTGTGGTGGGGAGGGGGCTGCCTCAACCCATTACAAGCGCTGTGTGGCAGCCATCACAGACTGGTTACTACCGCAAAATTCCTCATACAAGAGGCAGAAGCATGATGTCAGCCATTCTGCTGTGGATACCGATAATCTGTGCTGCATCTTTCACTTAGAATTTATGTGTAGTCTCTCAGAGTGATCTGGTTTAAAATCAAAACCACTAAAACAATAGTCTTGGTACCGCAAAGATTCTGCCAAAATATACCTGAGCTGCAAAACACTGCCTTGGATGTCTTTCTGAAGAGAGCAGACACATAGACAGATTCAATTGCTGGATTTTTCACCCATTATAGAATCTAAAAGCACTGCTAATAAATGCGAGTTATTTCAAATAGACAAATAGTTACATTTTGATCACAACTTCATCCCTTTTAAATGCAGTTCTTCCAGCTTCAGTCAAGCAGAAAATCAGAGATAGTCTGAAAGAGAGCTCATTTCTCAGTGTCAACAAACAGCCCCAAGAAAGCAAAGGCTGTCTTACCACCTAGCTAAGTAAGCAGTCTGTAAGACGATAACATCAAAAGTTCCAAAGGTACTAAAAAATCAGTAAGCACCTTGTTATCATAATGATTCTTTGTATTATGAAAAATAGCATGCTGTTATAACTGACAAGCCTAACAGCTCTGCCAAGTAAGAGCAGATGTGTCAGGTAAGCATTCCAATGAAATAAAAATTCTTGCTATAGAGTCAGAACACATTAAGTGCAATTCGCTTTAACTACACTTTTGCCACTAGAAAGTGTTCAAATAACATGAAGAGAAGTCTCACAAATTTTGGGCTCTCAAATGACAACTCAATTTTAAGAAATTATATTGATCAGTTTGCTGAGAACAAACTTTCCTCATCTTTAATTACTCCCATCATATGAAACCTTGAAATATCTCAGGACTGAAAATTTGTTCAGCTACTAGATGAACAACTTGCAACTTGAAAATCATGAACAATGGCACCCTTTGGTGACAACTGTCCTAAGAAAATGGTGGAATATATAGCATCTCATGTTCCATGATCTTAGCTTTAAATTTCTCTGATCTAAATCTCGGTTAAAAGAAAACATTTTGAGAAAATAAGTCTAGTGCTACAAACTCTTATCTCACTACTTGTTCTCTGATGCAGCAAAAATTTGTTAAGACATTTTCAAAAGTCTCTAGAGGTGCTGTCTCTTCTGTTCTTGTCCAGGGCAATGAATAGGAGAACATGCTTTAATATCCCACTCCCAGCAATGATAGATGATGATAAAACTATTCAATCTGTGACAGACAGGAGAAACCCCTATTCACTGAGCCACTAATTGGCTGTGCTTCTAGTGAAGCAGTAACACAAGCCAAGTACAGGAGGTGAAAATAAGCTAACTTAAACATTTTTTTCTAAGGAATATATTATTAAATCAGCTAATAAAATTCATTTCCAATTACTTATAGAGCTATATATCATATATTAAAATAGACATCAGAAGGAACATAATCTAGCCACCTGTTACCACACAGGAATATCTACATTTAGAATCACAGTATCAGTCAGGGCTGGATCATCTAGTTCCAACACGCCGCCATGGGCAGGGACACCTCACACTAGATCAGGCTGGCCAGAGCCTCATCCAGCCTGGTCTTAAACACCTCCAGGGAAGGGACCTCAACCACCTCCCTGGACAACCCATTCCAGGCCTTCACCACTCTTACAGTGAGGAACTTCCTCCCCACCTCCAGCCTGAATCTCCCCACCTCCAGCTTCATTCCATTCCCCCTAGTCCTATCACTACCTGAGATCCTAAGAAGTCCCTCCCCAGCCTTCCTGGAGGTCCCCTTCAGATACTGGAAGGCCACAATGAGGTCACCTCGGAGCCTTCTCTTCTCCAGACTGAACAGCCCCAACTCCTTCAGTCTGTCCTCATAGGAGAGGTGCTCCAGCCCTCTGATCATCCTCGCCGCCCTTCTCTGGACACCTTCCAGCACGTCCAGATCCCTCTTGTAATAGGGGCTCCAGAACTGGACACAGTACTCCAGGTGGGGTCTCACCAGAGCTGAGTAGAGGGGGAGAATCACCTCCCTTGACCTGTTGGCCACACTTCTCTTGATGCAGCCCAGGATCTGATTGGCCTTCTGGGCTGCAAGTGCACACTGAGAGCTCATGTTGAGCTTCTAGTGCACCAGCACCCCCAAGTCTCTCTCCTCAGGGCTGCTTTCCAGCCAGTCACTGCCCATCCTTCCTAAACTGAGGGGCCCAGAACTGGACACAGTACTCAAGGTGTGGCCTAACCAGTGCAGTGTACAGGGGCAGAATGACCTCCCTGCTCCTGCTGGCCACACTGTTCCTGATGCAAGCCAGGATGCCATTGGCCTTCTTGGCTGCCTAAGCACACTGCAGGCTCATGTTCAGCCTATAATCAACCAGTACCCCCAGGTCCCTCTCTGCCTGGTTGCTCTCCAGCCACTCTGACCCCAGCCTGTAGCACTGCATGGTGATGTTGTGGCCAATGTGCAGAACCCGGCACTTGGATGTGTTCAATCTCATGCCATTGGACTCTGCCCATCTGTCCAGCCTGTCGAGGTCCCTCTGCAAAGCCTCTCTGCCCTCCAGCAAATCAACTGCTGCCCCCAGCTTGGTGTCATCTGCAAATTTACTGATGATGGACTCAATGCCCTCATCCAGATCATCAATAAAGATGTTGAAGAGCATGGGGCCCAGTACTGATCCCTGGGGCACACCACTAGTGACAGGCCACCAGCTGGATGTGGCACCATTCACCACCACTCTCTGGGCTCGGCCCTCCAGCCAGTACCTAACCCAACACAGTGTGATCCTGTCCAAGCCATGGGCTGCCAGCTTGGCCAGGAGTTTGCTGTGGGGGACAGTGTCAAAGGCCTTGCTGAGGTCCAGGTAGACCACATCCACAGGCCTCCCCACATCCACCAGGCGGGTCACCTGATCATAGAAGGAGATCAGGTTGGTCAGGCAGGACCTGCCCTTCCTAAATCCATGCTGGCTAGGCCTGATCCCTTGGCCAGCCTGTAAGTGCTGTGCGATCGCACTCAAGATGACCTGTTCCATAATCTTGCCTGGCACTGAGGTCAGGCTGACAGGCCTATAATTCCCTGGCTCATCCAACCGGCCCTTCTTGTGGATGGGCACCACGTTGGCCAGCTTCCAGTCTTCTGGGACCTCTCCAGTGAGCCAGGACTGCTGAAAAATGATGGGAAGTGGCTTGGCCAGCTCATCTGTCAGCAATCTCAGCACCCTAGGATGGATCCCATCCGGTCCCATGGCCTTGTACTTGGTACTGCACTTGGTCTTGTTGAAGCTCATGAGGTTGGCTTGTGCCCACTTCTCCAGCCTGTCAAGGTCCCTCTGGATGGCATCCCTTCCCTCCAGTGTGTCTGCCGCACCACACAGCTTGGTGTCATCAGCAAACTTGCTGAGGGTGCAATCAATGCCACTGTCCATGTCACCCACAAAGATGTTGAACAAGACAGGTCCCAGGACTGATCCCTGAGGGACTCTGCTTGTCCCTGGCCTCCACTGGGACAAGGACCCATTGACAGCCACTCTTTGGGTGCGCCCATCAAGCCAGTTCTTTATCCATCTAGTGGTCCACCCATCAAACCCATGTTTCACCAGTTTGGAGACCAGGATGTGGTGCGGGAAATGTCGAAGACTTTGGTCAGGTCCAGGTATCACAGTATCAGCAAGGTTGGAAGAGACATCAAAGATCATTGAGTCCAACCTGTCACCACAGACCCCATGACTAGACCATGGCACCAAGTGCCATGTCCAATCTCCTCTTGAACACCTCCAGGGATGGTGACTCAACCACCTCCCTGGGCAGCCCATTCCAATGATGAACGACTCTCTCAGTGAAGAACTTTCTCCTCACCTCAAGCCTAAACTTCCCCTGGTGCAGCTTGAGACTGTGTCCCCTTGTTCTGGTGCTGGTTGCTAGAGAGAGGAGGCCAACCCCTTCCTGGCTACAACCACCTTTCAGGTAGTTGTAGAGAGCAATGAGGTCTCCCTGAGCCTCCTCTTCTCCAGGCTAAACAATCCCAGCTCCCTCAGCCTCTCCTCGTAGGGCTTGTGCTTATGACCTCTCACCAGCCTTCTTGCCCTTCTCTGGACACGTTCAAGTGTCTCGATGTCCTTCCTAAACTGAGGGGCCCTGAACTGGACACAGTACTCAAGGTGTGGCCTAACCAATGCAGAGTACAGGGGCACAATGACCTCCCTGTTCCTGCTGGCCACACTATTCCTAATGCAGGCCAGGATGCCATTGGCCTTCTTGGCCACCTGGGCACACTGCTGGCTCATGTTCAGGTGTCTGTCAATCAGCACCCCCATGTCCCTCTCTGTTTGGCAGCTCTCAGCTGCTCCCCCTCATCTAGTAATGTTGTGACCTGTATATAGAAGGTCACCAGGTTTGTCAGGCAGGATTTGCCCTTGGTGAAGCCATGCTGACTGTTCCCAATCACCTCTTCACTATTCTTCTGTGTCAGTAGTGCCTCCAGGAGGATCTGCTCTATGATCTTTCTGGGCACAGAGGTGAGACTGACTGGCCTGTAGTTCCCTGGTTCTTCCTTCTTAGCCTTTTTGAAAATGGGAGTAATGTTTCCCCTTTTCAAGCCTGTGGGGACTTCCCAGACTGCCATGACTTTTGGAATATAATAGAGAGGGGTTTAGCAACCTCATCTGCCAGTTCTCTCAGTACCCGTGGGTGTATCCCATTGCATCCCATGAACTTGAACACTTTCAGGTTCTTCAGGTGATCACGAACTTATTTAGGAATATCCACATTAAATACAGACTTTGGATGTGAAACCAGAAGTCTGTTTATGTGTTTTGTTTACTTCTTAAGCTGTTCTTTGTTCTATACAAAAAAGCCCTAAAACCCAAAAACCTACATTTTTTTTCCTCAAGTGAATACATACAACTATAGTCGATTTGTTTTTATTACTTTCTTTTGCATCCTTCACAATTCTGCAATATATTAACAGTCAGAAGAATTTATGTCAGTCACATTACAAAGACCTTTGACAAGCCATTGAGGATTCTATAATATTAAGCAGGTAGAATCAGAACTTGAATACTGTGCAACATGTGCATGAGGGACAATGAGTTCACATGAATATGAATGGAACCTTTAAAGAGGTAGGCAACCATAACTGCAAATCAAAATTTAGAAAGGTGCTCAAGATAAAAGGCTTATGAAAATTTATGTGTAAAGAGGCTGGACAGGGAATAGAAAGGTAAAATTAGAGAAAGCCCGAGTATCTGAGTAAATGTCCAGAATTTCATCTTCTTGCTAGAGTAGTTTGAGTGCTTTTTCATTAGATGCCATTACCCTTTCATTGACATATGTCTTTGTAATTGCCAGAAATAGTCCACAACATGGGAAAGTCATAACCAAAATCATATTCCAGGAGATAACATGGCCTTCATTTGCTTACATTGATTGTTCTTAAACTCCTAAAGTATACTTAGACTATTTCTCTTTCAAGAACAACAAAAGCACAGATTTTATGAGTACTCACCACCATCTTCAACCATGAAATGGAAAATGTCACTGGTAGCATTGTCACCCCCTCGTAATACATAGCAGATCTTCATATCATCAATATCAGCTGGAAAGAGTCAGGAAAAAAAAAAGATTTTATTTTAAATGCTGAAGGTAGGAAACTGTTTCTAGGAAAACTTGACATGTATTAAATAGTTTGGTCTCCGAACAGAGAGGTCAAGGCCCCTCAGCAGAACTCAGGAATTTTGGTATTAACAGTGCTGAGGTTTAAGAGATATCATTCCTCCTCCCTTTACTTATCCCTTCTCAGTGTCCTCTTTTCTTTTAGGTATAATTACAAAAAGAACTGAAGGGAAATGTAAAAACATGAACTCAATAGTCAGAACCATTTTATGTTTCCAGTGGTGCATTTTCTTAAACAGATGTGTATCTTCACTAAGGTACTGATTCTCTCACTCTTCATTCTGTACTGTACTGTGGAGGTCACAGAAAATCTTTTGCTGAAATGGAAGCAAAACTCAGGGTATTTTCTATTTTAAGTTATATCCTCCATTCAAGAGGAAAAACAAATTAGTCCACATAACCTCCTCTAGAGACAGATTACTTCTGGCACATGGCCTACCTCTAAGATAGGATATGTCTACACATTTTAAACTAGAGAGATCTCATACTCATTAAGTCCCCACAAAATGCCCTCTCCATCAGATCATCCTTCCTACCTGCATTTTTTCAAAGGACATGGCATATAGCCTATAAAAACTGCCATAAATAGCGCTAAACCACTTAGTGATTGATAAAGAATGTAACCAGATGCAATTAAACAGACAAGACATCAGTAAAGAAAAAATCAATAAAGAGTTTTGAATCATCAATTACAATAAAGAAAGTATGGAAAGATGAACAAATATTTATTAATATTGTGCTTTCACATTTCCTTGAGCAATGATGAGAAACACATAAAACAAAAAACCTAATTTTTGTCAGTTTCTTTGAATGGCTGCTGTTGGCAAAAATCAACATCTGGTACATTTTTTTTTTAAGAAAAAGTGTTAGAAATTAATATACATTAATAGCATTCATGTGAAGCTCAAGAACCATCCAAGTTCTCCCCTTCATCTCAGTGCACATGCAAGTGCTTTTGTTAGAGCTCCTCAAAATCCTCAGTTCCAAAATTAGACAGACATCTTTTAGAGCAAACAAGAGTATTACCAGCAAATTAAAGTCATCAAAGACTCTCTTCCATAAATATTTGAAAGTTAACGGTCATAAATTCATGTGGTTGGAAACAGGAAACAAATACCTCTACATGCCAGTGGAGCAAATACATTTTTCATAGTGCAAACATTTGCACAAGTACTCAGCTCTGCCCATGTGGGTAGCCTTATTAAAATCCAAAACTCCAATATATATATAAAGATAACGGTTGAGCCAGTATTTGTAGGACTGGGACTACCTCACCAGAAAAAGTCACTTGTCATCTAAACATCTTAATTTTGTCAAAAGAATCATGAAGGTATGACCTATTTTCTATTCATTAAGAAAAGTTCAGAGCACTTGAGCAATTCTATGCTTTCTTTCCACAGACGATTAGGTTATGTTAGTTATGTTAAAACTTGTGTAGTTGTAAGCATAATTCATTAGTGTATAACTACAGTGCCTGGTAATATTAATGTGATATTGGAATTCGCCAACATAATTTTCTATTTCCAAAAAAATACATTATCCCCACTAGGTTAGAATAGAATAGAATAGAATAGAATAGAATAGAATAGAATAGAATAGAATAGAATAGAATAGAATAGAATAGACCAGATTGGAAGAGACCTTCAAGATCATCACATCCAACCTTTCATCCAACACCACCTAGTCAACTAAACCATGGCACCAAGCACCCCATCAAGTCTCCTCCTAAACACCTCCAATGATGGTGACTCCACCACCTCCCCGAGCAGCCCATTCCAATGGGCAATCACTCCTCTGTGTAGAATTTCCTCCTAACATCCAGTCTGAACCTGCCCTGGTGCAAACTTGAGACTGTGTCCTCTTGTTCTGGTGCTGGCTGCCTGGGAGAAGAGATCAACCCCCGCCTGCCTACAACCTCCCTTCAGGTAGTTGTAGAGAGCAATAAGGTCTCCCCTGAGCCTCCTCATCTCCAGGCTAAGCAACCCCAGCTCCCTCAGCATCTCCTCATAGGGCTTGTGCTCCAAACCCCTCACCAACTTTGTTGCCCTTGTCTGGACATGTTCCAGCAAGTCAACATCCTTCCTGAACTGAGGGGCCCAGAACTGGACACAGGACTCAAGGTGCGACCTAACCAGTGCAGTGTGCAGGGGCAGAATGACCTCCCTGCTCCTGCTGGCCACACTGTTCCTGATGCAGGCCAGGATGCCATTGGCCTTCTTGGCTGCCTAAGCACACTGCAGGCTCATGTTCAGCCTACCATCAACCCCCAGGTCCCTCTCTGCCTGGTTGCTCTCCAGCCACTCTGACCCCAGCCTGTAGCACTGCATGGTGATGTTGTGGCCAATGTGCAGAACCCAGCACTTGGATGTGTTCAATCTCATGACGTTGGATTCAGCCCATCTGTCCAGCCTGTCGAGGTCCCTCTGCAAAGCCTCTCTACCCTCCAGCAGATCAACACCTGCCCCCAGCTTGGTGTCGTCTGTGAATTTACTGATGATGGACTCAATGCCCTCATCCAGATCATCAATAAAGATATCCCTGTCTCTCTTGAACTGGGGAGCCCAGAAACATGGCCTCACCAGAGCAGAGGGAGAGAAGAACCTCCTTTGACCTGCTGGCTACACTCATCTTAATACATCCCAGGATACCACTGGCCTTCTTGGCCAAAAGGGCACATTGCTGTCCAATGGATAGCTTACTGTCCACCAGAACTCCAAGGTCTTTCTCCATGAAGCTGCTTTCCAGCAGGTAAAGCCCTAATCTGTACTGATGCAAGGTATCATTCCTCCCCAGGTGCAGGACTTTACACTTACCCTTGTTGACCCTCATTAGGTTCCCCTTTGCCAGCTCTCTGGTATGTCCAGATCCTCATGAATGGCCACACAGCCTTCTAGTGTGTCAGCCAATGCTTCCAGATTCATATCATCAGCATGCTTGCTGAGGGTACACTCTATCCCCTCATCCAGGTTGTTGATGAAGATGTTGAATAAGACTGCACCCATTACTGACCCCTGGAGAACACCAGCACTTACGGGTCCCCAATTGGACTATGTACTATTGATCACGATCCTCTGAACTCTGTTGCTTAATCAGTTTTTGTTCTATCTATATCACAATACACTCTTCCAACCCACACTTCCTGAGCTTACCTACAAGGATTTTATGGAACACAGTGTCAAAATCCACTACTCTGGCTTTCACAGTGCTTTGCACAGTAACAGTAGCGGGCTACAAGGTAAGGGACAACAGTGAACTACACAGTTTTGATTATGATGAAGCTTGGTCCACATGAGTCTTCTGTGTATCACATTACTTTTCAAAACTGTAGCTTTCTAGGTTCAATCATGCATTTGCATTTCCCTGCCACCCACAAATTCTCCCATAGCCAAAGCTGCAAAAGATATGAGGACATTTGAGGAAAACAGCCACGTCTTTTCATCTATAACTTTTGCTCCCAGTCAGTTCTCTTTTCCTGTCCTCAGCAGATGTATTATCTTCTGAGTGAGCTTGATGATTTCTGCCTTTTATGCAGCAGTTGTAGGCACCTCTTCTCCCTTAAGTCCTTTGCCCTGCATTCATAAGATATTTTTATGTTGCCTCATAAACCACAAACCATTGTAAAAAGCTTTCAGGAAGCTCAGAAAAGAGATACCACAGAAATAGCACAGGCACTCAGGAGGTGTTTCCTTATAGAGGTCAAAGCACAAAATTGTTGCAGAAATGTGTATTTCTTAAAAATACTCTTCAGCTCAACACAAGTTAGAACGCTTGTGCCTGTACAGTCAGGGAACTCATGAAGTTATATCACTTTCTGGGGACTCTCACTAGCTTTAAAACCAAATTTTTCTTAAGGAAAATATGCTTACATATTTATCACACAGCTCAGGCAGCCCCAGGATATTGCGGACGCCTGCATTGAGACCAGTCAAACTGCCAACTGAAAGACAAGTAGCAACTTAATTTTGGTCACTGGACAAATGTACAGCTGGCCCACATGGCACAGTACTCCCTCCACCTCCTCAAAATGTGGGATATCACTGTGCTATGGCAGGCGTCACCTTCCAAGGAACATTTACTCAATAATTCTACATTCTCCAATATAAGAAGAAAATAAAATAAAGTAAAAATTATAATGTTTATTTGCTCACTCCCATTCTCTTCTGTTTCTCACTTATTTTCACAACAGTACTCTTAATACTACTTGCAGTTCACTACTGAAGCCTTACATTTTAAGGAACTGTGGTGGTTCCCAAAGCTTAGATGTGGCTCAGTCCATTGTCATCCTTGGTTTTGCACTAAAACTGAAAAACTTAAAACACCCCAGACAGTAGAAAGTTCATCAGGCCCTTTTGCAAGACCTGGTATATCTGATGAGAACATCACTACAACCAAGATTGTAACAAAGGATACAGTATGGGCTCTGTGAAACACAATACAGCCAACTATGAGAGTTGATTTCTAGCCTTATCCCCTATACAACCCAGCCTGTCTGGGCCCCTACAATTTGGAGTCTCCATGCTGCTGTGCTGTCTGCTCACACCACAGCTGCAGGAGGTTCCAAGAAACCTCATTTCATTGCTAATTAGCCTGCTATTAGCTCATTGCAAAGTAACATGCAAAATTCTCTGGAGCATACCTAATGCTCCCCCTTTTATGAAGTTACTTCAGAGTCTAGCATTGAGGCTTTATTTCAGAACATATGGCACATGTGGTTTTCATCCTATTTATACCACCTGGTATTTTAGTTCATTATAAAGAGTAAGTACCAGTGATGTAATTTAAAGACATTTACATTACTTTCTAATTTACCACAAACACTTTGTGGTTAAGGTTTGTGTAATTAACAAACGCACTCATAATGTATTATTTCCCTATGTCTGGGAAATTACTTTTATGTGTAAATATACTAAGACTGTATAGCTACTGATACCCTAGCTGTACTATGACCATTAGTTAATAATAGCTAAGGCATTCCTGTAGCATTTTCTAAATAACACTGTTTAAATCCACTCAGCTTCTAAAGATCTGGAGCCATATGCAGACTAATTCTGTTACATACATTTCTATCACTGATGAAAAATTCAATTGCAGGAACTTGGACTGAAAGCTCTCCAAAGCACAGATGCTCCTTCATTCAGTGTTTACCCAGTAGACCCCCTTTCCTATTTAAAGCTGCCACAGATGCAATAAATAATAAACAGAAATGAAAAATAATAAAGTCGTCATAAATAAGCCCACTATCAAAGAGTTTAGCATGAAAAAGTATGTTTCCAGAGATCTAAACAAAGCATGGAGTATTGTAATACCTTGGGTAAACTGGCTGATGCTATGGTTGCCTTTCCCCAGGTGGATCAGGAAGCCATGGCGTGGACCCTCTGTGATTCTGACTTTAAGAGCAACATGAAAACTGTCTCTGTCTTCCACTTTGAGCACCTTGTTGGTAATCAGAAAACCAATATGACCTGTGTCCAGAATACGGAGTGTTTGAGCACCTTTGTTTATTACAATTTGAGGTACACTGTTGTCCACAGCCATTATCCGAATCTTCATAGTCTGAGGTTTCCTTGTTTCAAACACAGTGTTGGGGAAGACATAGAAATCAGTATGAGTGCCATCTGTAACAGTGAAAGAGAAGCTATCCTCAACTGATTCTGTGCCATCATGTTTGTAGCTGATTAGATTTTCATTTAGATCTTTTTTAGTGAAGGTAGTGACTGGCTTGGAGTTATTGAACATGATCTGACCATGAACCGGTATTTGGGTGATGATAAATTTTAGCAATGTGTCAGGTGTATCTCTGTCTTCTGCAGTCAGTTCAAATGGGGTTATCAGTTTATATTCATTTTCACTCACCACCAGGTTATGGATCATGACAACAGGTTTCTTATTGTCCACATCACTGATAGAAATTCTGAAAGTACGAAATACAGGGTTATAGCCATCGGTCACCTCAAACTCAAAACTATCCATTTTCACCTCATCTTCTGAAGTGTGAATGTAATAGACTTTATTGCCTGCTAACAGGAGCTGAGTAAAAGTGGAGATGGGTACCCCGGGCTGATCTGTGCATTCAAGATGACCACGAACAGGTGCTCTAGTAATAGTGAAAACTAAGTTCTCATCTGGACTATTCAGGTCACTGGTGCTAAGTAAATCAGTAGTAAGGGTCACCTTCCCTCCTTCCTTCAAAGAAACTCCTTTGCTGATTACATCTGGGAAGATAATATCAATGCTACCTATTGTCACATAGAAGTAGCGATCAATCAGAGGATTTATTCCATCTGTCACATCAAACTTGACAAGATCACGAACTCCTTCTTGGCCAAAATGCACATAGCGAATCAAGTTTCTATCCACTTCATCTTGGGTGAAGTTCATCCCCAGGGTGATATTCTCAACTCCACCTGAAGGCTTTATTCTCTGTAAAATGCCTTGTCTTGGCCCATATCTTATAATGTATGTCAAGGTTTTATCTTCAGAATCCAGGTCAGTAGCCTTCAATATTCTGTTATGAATAGTTCTAGTTTCCCCTATTTCAATCTCCAAACCATCATTGATGGCCATTCTGGGTGTCTCATCATCTACAGGAATAACCATGATGAATACCATTTTCCTAATGGTATGTTTACCATCTGTGACTTTCACTTCAAAACTGTCCTCCTTTGTCTCAGAGTCATCATGTTCATAGAGTATGTTGGAGCTTTCGGTTATCTGATCCAAGGTGAAGCTCTCCACTAGAACTGTTCCATTGACCAGCTGGTTCACAATGTGGCCATGCCTGGGAAGCCTGGTGATTGTGAACACTAACTCATCAGCAGGTATGTCTGCATCAACTGCATTGAGGATAGGGGTATCAATAACCAGGCTCATGCCTTCCATCACAACAAACTCTCGAACAAAAATTTCAGGCTCTTCATCGTTGATTGGCATAATGACAATGGTGAAAAAATGCCTTTGGGAAAAGTTAATGCCATCAGAACAGCGGAAAGTGAATCTGTCTTCAACAGGCTCTATACCCTTATGTATACTTTGAACATAAAAAATATGCCGTTGACGGAGGTCTTTCAATGTAAAAGCACTTATAGCTATACCTGCTCTGGATTTTTCAGATCCTGGTGCCGGAGAGATGTTCTCTACATACCCAGAGGTGGGTTGGGCAACAATGGTGCAGAGTATATCATCACTAGGAGTATCTACATCTTCAGCCCTCAGGTTAGCAGGAGTAATGACCCGTTTGTCACCTTCCATTACCATAAACTGCTCCCCCACAAAAATCTCAGGGGCTTGACTGTCAACAGGAAGAATGGTCACCAAGACTGAAACTCCTTGAACAACATTGCCCCTGATGCTCCACTCTTCAGACAGGTCAGACAAGGTAAGGTTGAAGGTATCTTCTTTGGGCAGAAGGCCTATTTCACCACCTGTATGAGCATATACCACAGCACCATCCAGCAGATCTCTCTGGGAAAATCGCTCTGCAGGCACCCCTTGGACCAGGATACTTCCATGCTGAGGAGGATCCTCTACAATAAAGGTCAATATTAAGTCATCTGTATCTTCATCAGTGCCTTGAATGACATTAGCTGTGATTTCAGCGACACCATTCTCCAGCACATCCAGGTAGGAACCGAGAGTGCCTGGGGGCAGCTGTAGACTAGGAACTTCATCATCAACTGGGTGCACGTTCATTTTCAGTGTGATGGGCACAAAATGAACCCCATCACTCACATCAAGCCTGCAGACATCACTGTTGGCCTCCGCTCCACTGTGCACATACACCACTCTCCCTTGTCTGATATCCTCCAGGCCAAAGACACCTCCTGGAATCAAACTGTACCCAGAAAGCTGCAACTGGCCATACCGAGGAGCCTGCGTGAGGATAAATCTGAGATGGGCAAGTTCAGTGTCTGTGTCACTGGCATATAGCTCCGCTGGTCTAAGGACATGGCTGCCTCCTTCAGGCAAAGTGAAGCCAGTATTAGTGATTTCAGGAGGCTGGTTATCCACAGGCTGCAGATAGATGGTGAAAGTCCCTTTGGCTGCATTGCCAGCTGCATCTTGCACTTGATACTGAAACTGAATCAAATGAGGGGCCACCCCCAGTTCTTCCTGTGGGGGACGGTATGAGATCTTGTGATGATTGATCTGGGCTTGTGTGAAGTGCGTAACTTCCACAGAGTGATCCTCAGTCAGCACAAGGGATCCAAGGCGGGCTCCATATATATCTGGAGGGTGGTTAGTGTCAGTGTCAGTGGGGGGCTGAGTTATTGTGTAGCGGAGTTCGCGGTCTCCTGAGTCCTGATCTGTATAACACAAGTGCTTTCTCCGCAGTGGGGTCACCTGCTGTTCTGCAACAATTAAGTGCAGGCTGCTGCTACTATGCAGCTCTGGGGCTAACCTGTCCACGGGATGTACCCGGATCACAAAAGTTTGTGGCCCGGAGCGGTTGGGTGGGTCATTGTCATCCTGGACTCTGAAGACAAACTGGTCCAATACAACCCCTGGACCAGGGCTGTGAGGCCCAAAGTGGTGGTAATAGAGATGCCCTCCCACAATGTCCTGCTGCAGCCACTCTCTCACTGGCTTTTCATAAATCAGTGAGTTCCCTGCTAAACCTGGCACTCTCCTCCAAGAAAAGCCCTCTTCTTCTTCTTCCTCTCCCCAGCCAGGAGGTGGTTGTGCTTGACGGAGGAGGAGCTGCCCAGCAGTGGGGCCAGACTCCACTGTGAAGAGCAGGATAGCATCTTGTGAGTCAATGTCAGTGGCACTAAGAGCGCGGGTGGTGATGGGCACTGTTTCACCCTCAGCTATGGCCAGCCCTGTGTTAGCATTGAGAAGAGGTGGCTGGTCATCAGTGGGCACTAGGGTAATGGGGAAAAGGAACTCAACATGGTGGCGAGAGCCACCATCTTCCAGCCGCAGCACCAAATTGTCACTGAGTGAAGACTCACTGCCATCATGCTGATAAATGACCCGGCCTGCTGACAGCTCAGCCACCGTGAAGTGTTTACGAGGGGCAGCAGGTGCTGAGGTGTCCTCCAGGAGTGTGAGATGGCCATGCCTCAGCCCTGCCACCACACTCACCTGCACCTGCTCAAGGTCATCCTCATCACTGATCACTAAGTTGGGGCTGGGACCAGGGCCTGAAAGAGGCCGTGACTGCCCTTCGTAAAGCACAAGGCCAGTGTTGCGGGTCACCACAGGGGCCAGAGTATTCATGGGCTTCACCACAATGACAAAGGCAAAGGGCTCTGAGGCAGCACCCTCTGGGTCCAATACTTCCAGCTCAAGCTCAAAGAGACGTTCCCGATCAGAGTCCTCCATGGGTGGCTGGTAGGCGATGCGCAGCTCCCTCACATCCCGTTGGCTGAAGGAGGAGACAGGCAAGCTCCGGTCATCTGTGCTAACCATGTGGCCCTGACCTGGACCAAAAGGAGAGGTGATGTTGAAGAGCAGCAGGTCTGGTGGTGACTCGACATCCTCAGCTGCCAGCATTTCAGGTGTGAGGGCGGTGAGGACAAACTGGTCCACCTCCATCATGAGCATGGCCATGAAGCTGGGTTTAGGGGCCACATTCTCAGTCCCTGCCCGGATCCGCACTAGCACCTGGAAGTACTCACGCTTCAGCAGTGCCCCACTACCCACCGCCTCCCGCAGCTCGGCTAGCAGCGGCACTAGGTCACGGTTGGGAGAGCCTCCAGCGGCTGTGTGCCTGTAGCGCAGCCCCAGGCGCAGAAATTCCTCGCAGTCCCACATCGAAGCGGGCACCGGGCCACTCCTCGCCGCCTCCTCACGAGCGGCTGCCGCCACCGCCGCCGCCGGGGGATAGTTGAGGATCTCTCCGTAGCGGGGCAGCCCGGCCAGTAGCGGCAGCAGGCCCACTCGGCAGCGCTGCCTGCTCGGCTCGAAGGCGAACTCCAGGCTCCGGGCGTCCAGCGGGTTGCTGGTGCCCCGCAGGCGCTCCACCGTGAGGGGCAGGTTGCGGGTGACGATCTCCAGTTGGGTGAAAAGCACCTCCACCTCCAGCACCAGGGGCAGCACCATGGCGCGGCTCGGCGAGTCGTAGCGTAGCTGCAGGCGGACGCGGTCCCGCGCGGGGCTGCGGCCGCCCAGGTGAGAGTACTGCACCTCGCGGGCTCCGAAGTCGCAGGGGAAGCGCCTGGGGCTCAGGAGGCCCGGGCGCTGCCACAGAGGGTCCTCGTCCAGCACGGTGAGGTAGCACCGGTCCCCCGGCTGCACCTGCAGCACCAAGTCCCGTGAGGGGTCCAGCCAGGCGGAGCGGCCAAGGGGCACTCGCAGCCCGCGATTCGCCACCACGACGGGGGCCGCCTCCAGCGCCCACGGTGAGGAGACCGCGGCGCTGCCTGGCGGTGGTTCTGGCGCCCCTACCAAGACACAGCTGGCCAGCAGTAGCAAGCCGGCCAGCATCCGCCGTGGTGCGGCGGGGAGATCCTGCATGGTCCTTGCCCGCGGAGCGAGCGCTGGGAATCCCTGGCAACGGCGTCTGTACTTCACAGGGGCCGAGTTACGACTCCCCTCCTGCCACCGGCGCCGCGCCTCAGAACTCTCTCGCCCCACGTACACGCCGCACTCTGAGGGTAGCGCGCCCGCTCCAGAGGGGAGCTACGAAACTCCGCCCTGCGCCTCCGAGAATCCAATGAGAACCCACAGGGGGCGAGGCCGTCTGGCACGATTGGACAGAGCAGTTTGACAATCTTGCAAACTACGGTGGGGACAGCCTCTCCTTCCCGCCCCCTCAACAGGTTCTTCAGGGGAAGAGAAAGCTCCGCGCCGGGTTCCGGCCGTACAGGGAACGGGGAGGAAGGGGAAAGCAAGGGGGGTATGGATCAGCCTGAAGGCGCAGCTCGCCTTGCCGGCAGCCACCGCAGGAAAAGTGTCATAGACCTCCCGGAGCCCTCATGTCGGGGGGAAGGGCGGTGCTGCTTTGCCCATAACGGAGGAGTGCCCCTCTGTGGCCCCGGGAAGCAGCGGGAGCGCACCGCCGCTCCCCTCCTTCCCTGGGCTGAATGTCTCCCGTTCTCGCCTTAAATCCTGGCGCCCTGGGACACAATTGGAGCGGGGTTGTTACCGAGTTGCTGCTGGGGAGGGTTGGGGATTTCCTCTCTTTTCAGGCTAGGGGGTGACAGATAGGCGCGGGGCGGCAGCAGCCCGGTTTCCGTCGGCTGCAGCAGCGCGGCCGCCTGGTAGCCGAGCCAGGTTAACCGGGGATGCGGTGGAAAGAAAGATGCTTGCAGGAAACCACGGCCGGTCAGGCGAGTTGAAGCGCAGGAGCGGCGCGCAGCTGTGGGGTGTCGGTGTGGCGACCCGCCGGCCGGCACCGCCTGCCTTCGCGCCAGAACGAAAATGGACAAGTATCTCCGGGGCAAGGCGCATTAGTTAATA
This sequence comes from Picus viridis, assembly GCA_033816785.1. Taxonomy (NCBI): domain Eukaryota; kingdom Metazoa; phylum Chordata; class Aves; order Piciformes; family Picidae; genus Picus; species Picus viridis. Next base: position 93,051,936 of record CM066566.1, on the reverse strand, counting down.
TCCAGTTTCATTCCTCAGAGATGACTATTCACAGCAGTAGGTGAATAAAAAGTTCTATGGTATTTCTGCCATCTTGTGTCTGAAGTTAAAAGTATATTAGTAAGAGCCTGAGCTTGTTACTTTCCTCTTAAAAGTCCTTGTAGCAGTCTCAGACTTTTTATTTGTCTTTTCTCACAGCTGCTAAAATTCCTACTTGTTAGTGACATGATCCACAGTTTTTCAAAAGGTTTCTAAGAATAGAAAAGTGAAAATTACTAAAAGGAGGGGCAGATTCAAGGACGACTCAAGGCTTTTGAGAATTGACTCTAAATTTGTGATGCCTTCTTTTAAAATAATGTTTCAGTGGTGGAGCTACAGTAGCACATGCAATCTTAGTTTCTGTGTGGAAAACATGATTGTGGAATTTCGGGTGCGGGCACAGTCAGCCACGTTTACATATAAGGATTCATTCCAACATTCATCTTGATTTGGGGTGGGAGGATGACAGTGGACTCTTGTTCTATAACACTGGATTAGTAGATTCTGAGACATTTTTATATTCTATTGTTGACATACCTGTGGAAAACTGCAGAAAGCTATTTTGTTAAACAAGTCTGTTAAACAGATGCTTCTGTGGGAGGTTCTAATTCTAGTAGTTAAATATCTAATAAATTAAGCAAGCCTAGCATAATGAAGTGTTCACCTTGGATTTCAGCGAGTTAATGTCTTATTTATAAGCCTTAAAAGAAGATAATTGAATAGAAAATGTTGAGTCCCAGGACCAAGGGTTTCCAGTTTCAAAAATATAGTGTAGAAAGCTACTTTTGCCAGAGATGACAGTATTTAGGATGGAGTGACTAGAATTGCACAGATATAATGGTCTAGTGTCAAGTCATGGATTTTGTTTTAAAACAAATAAATATGCTAAACAAAAAAAAAAAAAACAAAAACACATACACAAAGAAAACAACTAACCAACAAAAAACCAAACCAAACAAACAAAGCCAACTCAAAACCAAATGACCTAGCACAGAGATTTGAGATAGCATCAGGGTGACTTGAAGGCATGTCTGCCTGCATAGGTGTGAAGATCTTAACCTCTAAGGAAATGTGTACCATCTAAGTCTGGTTCCTAATCTAGGCCGTAGTAAACTGAACTTTTACAGAATGAGTGTTCAGTAGAAATCTTTTTGTTTATTAACTTTGAAGGAGGAAGATTTCCCTTTTTTACAAAACAAATTCCCTTTGGCAGAGTTTGCCACTCAAACCATGTGTGTATATGCATATATGCATGTGCATGCAGAGAAACTTTGTGGAAATGTGCAATAAATCACTTTAAAATAGCATCTAGCTTTTAAAATTATTATTTATTTCATTTGCACTAGCAGAAGGGAAAAAGCTGGAAAGTTCACTTTTTAGTATACTTGGACTGTTAGTGATAGCAGATAAGCATGTACCTTTAAAATATGTTCTGTTTAATGATGATGTGTTTTGAACCGCATTTGTGACAAAGCAATCTCTTCTGTGTTAAACTTAGTCCAATATTTGTTGTGATGTTTGTCAAGAATGGAGAAGGGCATTCCAACAAATAAATTTTTAAAATATTAAGCTTACTAAATAAAAAACAAAATAAGAGAAAATTAGTGATGGGATGGCATTGACTCAATTGTGATACAAGAATTTCTTATTTTCAATGGATGCAGGGTCAGATTCTTTGAACTCTTATCTCCATCATCAAGTATGACATCTCCACATACAAACATCAGGAATCCTCATTTTTTGCAGTTTCTGTCTTGTTAAACAAGCCCATGAACTACAGTCCAAGTACAAAGTGCAAGATGTGTTTTTTCTTTTATTTTTTTTTAATATCTCAACATAAACCAAAAATTGTTCCAGATTATAGAATTGGTAAGAATTTTGCAAGGATTATCCTTGGCTGTTGATTGGTTGGCTTGTGCCAACACTTGTGTTTAAATCTTAGAGGAAAATTCATGTTGGACAGACTCTGTCTTAATGACATAGATGTAAAAGCCATAAGATTTTCCTACCACTTGTCTCTGAAGTCAGTGTAACAAATCATAATCGGGCCTAATAACAACCCGCACTGATCTTTTTAAATAAATTTGTGGTGAATAAAGTTGACTGGTATTTGACCAGGGGAAAAAACAGTCTACATATCTTTGCAGGAAAGCTTGCAGCTCTGCCACATGACTTCACTGTATTTCTGAGTCAGAATACCAGGCAGAAAACAGAAACAGAAATTTAAGGCAAGGAAAACCTGCTCATGTAACAAAGTATTTATAAATAAAAGTGTGATCATGGAAATCTAGTGACAAGTATTTCTTCTGAAATAAATTATCTGTGAAGTTTGTCAGGATAAATCTATACTTTGATATATTTATTTAAAAAATAATGCAAATCTATACAGAAGGAATGGAAATCTATTCTTAGTTTAAATGCAACCTCCTCTGAGGGCATCAGTCTTCTGCTTTTGATGACAGCTCACAGGTTTATATTCCTTATTGAAACCTACACAACTCATAGTTCCTGTATAAAACAAATAGAAGTTTACTGTTCATCAAGTCTATATATAAATTTAGTTATCAAAGACTGCCCTCTGTTGATATACTATAATCTTAACAACCTAGTGATAGCAAAGCCTTGTTTTTGTTATTGCATTTTTTTTGTAGGAGTTTTGTGCTGAAAAATTGAATGAATTCCAAAGATTATTGTCAAATAAATTAATAAAAATTAAAAATAATTTTGATGATTAAAGTATGGGAAAGGAGACTAAATAGGGCATAAAGCTGCCACTTTTTTTAACATTTTCCAAATAGATACCACAATAACTTACAAGTCATAAATATGTGCTGTCTCTTTCCAAAGTACACTAACTATCTTACCAAGGAAATTAGGAAGGAGTAGGAGAAGATTCAAACAGCAGATGAAATACATGGGAGCATCTTACCATTCTTTTAAGTAATATTGCTAATAGAACTCCACTCAGAAGACCAAATAAAAGGCAAGATGTACAGTACCTGCTGCGGCACAGAGAAAATTGTCATCATGCACAATATGACAGGTGTTTTGCTGTTGAAAGAACAAAGAACTATCCTATACAAATTGCTGAAACAGAGTAAAAATTTGAAAATATTAGACAGATGAGTGTCCTGGTTCCGTGTAGCTTTACTTACCCTACATCCTTTCTGTTGCTTCCGTAGTAATTTTTGCTTCTCTTATTTCATCAATGAATTATTGTGCAAGTGGCTGTTATAAATGAACAGGTGTAGGGTTTTGGTGGGTTGGTTGTTTTGTGGGGTTTTTTTTTGCCTGGATATATGCACAAGTATCGCTAAACAGTGACTTTCAGTTGTTTGTTTTTTTCCTGCTAAGTATCTCAAGAGGCAGATTGCTGACTCAAGTATGCTCTCTCTTCTTCCTGAGACACCTTCATTACACCACCTCTGTAAATGTGGCATTGTCTTGAACTTTATCTGTATGTCTTTCATGACTTCTGTTTCAGTCCAAATATTTGCTGCTTTGCAGGCAAAGATGTTCCTGAAAAGTCTAACACTGCTAAATCTTGCATCCATAGCTTTATTTCCCTTTTCCTCAGGTAAATCTTTACCTTATAGTTTGAAGAAACTTCACTCCCTTCTCTCAGGATAAAGTTTAATTCCTTGCCTTGTGAAACTGGTTCTCAAAATTATTTTCTGTTGATGCTGGGATGAGTATAACGCTGGTTGCTACATTTCATGTACTTATAGTAAATGTGACCACGTGACCTAGGCAGCATTCACTCCAAACCCCAATCCAAAATCACCCTTCATGTGCTTTTTAAAATCTTGTCTTAGGATATTTCTGCTGCTGCCCCATAAATTGCTTTCACATACCTTGCACTGCTGCCCTGCCCACCCTCCAGGTATCTCTAAGCACTATTTTTACTTCAACCTTGGTTCTTTGAAAACATACTTTTCAAGTCAACTTGTCTTCAAGGGCTTTCCCACTTTAGATCTCATCAAAAGAAATGTGTTTTCCTTTACATTTTTTTCCTCTCTGCCTTTTGATCACTGTTACTCTTTTTGTGTCAAAGCCAAAATACAACTTCTTTATCTCCTACTAACAATGAGAAAAGACTTGGTAATTTACTAGTGTAAATAAGTTGTTCCAACAAACTTCCTTACCTACAGTTTATGTCCCATGTTTAGACTCTGAAGTTATGGAACCTACAACATTACTTTTAAATGTACACTGAGACACATACATGTTCTTTGATGTATAATAAATGCAACAATCAAGACACTATAAGCAACATAGCTGTTTTCAAAAATTATTGAGTCCCTTGCAAGATTTCCCTGGATGAAACTGGTGAGTGGCTGGAAACATTCTTGATAGGAAGTGGCCAAATGCTGTCACCAGTGACAATGACAAATTGTTCTCAATATGCAATCCAGAACAGGTACATGTTGTTACATGTATGTATTGCCATAGGTTATATTTATATAGATTACAACGGAAATCATATATCAGCAAGGAATTGTTGGTCATAAACTTATTATTTACAGGAAAATACTGATGACAGTCAACACATTGAAGTCTTCCATATTTATATATTTATTTGAAGTGCTAATTGTTTGGTTGGATGTTTGTGTGGCTTTGGGTTTTTTGGTGTGTATGGGTTTTGTTAGATTTGTTTTGCATTCATGATTGTTTGGTGGGTTCTTTAGCTTATTTGGTTTGGTTTTGGTTTTTTGTTGTTGTTGTTGTTTGGGGTTTTTTTTTTTTGTGGTTTTAAACTGTGTGTGTACTAGTTGTCTAATTTATATTGCCATGTTTTAATTACAGATCATGGAAATTCCAGTACAGTTAAGTGCTTGTATTTTAGTAACAAGTATGAAAACATTCCTGACTTTATATAGAATAGAATAGAATAGAATAGAATAGAATAGAATAGAATAGAATAAACCAGGTTGGAAGAGACCTTCAAGATCGTGTCCAAATTATCATCCAACACCACCTAATCAACTAAACCATGGCACCAAGCACCCTATCAAGTCTCCTCCTAAACACCTCCAGTGACGGCGACTCCACCACCTCCCCGGGCAGCCCAATCCAATGGGCAATCACTCTCCCTGTGTAAAACTTCCTCCTAACCTCCACCCTAAACCTCCCCTGGCACAGCCTGAGACTGTGTCCTCTTGTTCTGGTACTGGCTGCCTGGGAGAAGAGACCAACTTCTGCCTGTCTACAACCTCCCTTCAGGTAGTTGTAGAGAGCAATAAGGTCACCCCTCAGTCTCCTCCTCTCCAGGCTAAGCAACCCCAGCTCCCTCAGTCTCTCCTCATAGGACTTGTGTTCTAAGCCCCTCACCAGCTTTGGTGCCCTTTCCTAGACACGTTCCAGCAAGTCAACATCCTTCCTAAACTGAGAGGCCCAGAACTGGACACAGGACTCAAGGTGCGGCCTAACCAGTGCTGTGTACAGGGGCAGAATGACCTCCCTGCTCCTGCTGGCCACACTGTTCCTGATGCAGGCCAGGATGCCATTGGCCCTCCTGGCTGCTTGGGCACACTGCAGGCTCATGTTCAGCCTGCCATCGACCAGCACCCCCAAGTCCCTCTCTGCCTGGCCGCTCTCCAGCCACTCTGACCCCAGCCTGTAGCACTGCCTGGGGTTGTTGTGGCCAATGTGCAGAACCCGGCACTTGGATGTGTTCAATCTCATGCCCTTGGACTCTGCCCATCTGTCCAGCCTGTTGAGGTCCCTCTGCAAAGCCTCTCTACCCTCCAGCAGATCAACTCCTGCCTCCACCTTGGTGTCATCTGCAAATTTACTGATGATGGACTCAATGCCTTCATCCAGATCATCAATAAAGATGTTGAAGAGCATGGGGCCCAGCACTGATCCTTGGGGCACACCACTAGTGACAGGCCGCCAGCTGGATGTGGCACCATTCACCACCACTCTCTGGGCTCGGCCCTCCAGCCAGTTCCTAACCCAACGCAGTGTGCTCCTGTCCAAGCCATGGGCTGCCAGCTTGGCCAGGAGTTTGCTGTGGGGGACGGTGTCAAAGGCCTTGCTGAGGTCCAGGTAGACCACATCCACAGGCCTCCCCACATCCACCAGGCAGTCACCTGATCATAGACGGAGATCAGGTTGGTCAGGCAGGACCTGCTCTTCCTAAATCCATGCTGGCCAGGCCTGAGCCCTTGGCCATCCTCTAAGTGCTGTGTGATTGCACTCAAAATGTCCTGTTCCATAATCTTGCCTGGCACTGAGGTCAGGCTGACAGGCCTATAATTCCCTGGCTCATCCAACCGGCCCTTCTTGTGGATGGGCACCACGCTGGCCAGCTTCCAGTCTTCTGGGACCTCTCCAGTGAGCCAGGACTGCTGAAAAAAGATGGGAAGTGTCTTGGCCAGCTCACCTGCCAGCTCTCTCAGCACCCTAGGATGGATCCCATCTGGTCCCATGGACTTGTGGGGATCCAAGCAGCAGAGAAGATCTCTAATTGCCCCATCCTGGAACAGAGGGGTACTATGCTGCTCCCTGGCTCCTTCTGCCAGCTCTGCAGGTCAGCTGTCTGGAAGACATTCTGTCCTACTAGTAAAAATTGAGGCAAAGAAGGTGTTAAGTACCTCTGCCTTATCCTCATCCTTTGTTACAACATTCCCCTCCGTGTCCACCAAGGAGTGGAGGTTGTCCTTGCCCTTCCTCTTGCTATTATTATAGAAGGACTTTTTGTTGTCCTTCACAGCAGAGGCCAGTCTAAGCTCCAAATGTGCTTTTGCCTCCCTAATTTTCTTCCTACAAGACCTAGCAACATTCCTAAACATTCCATGGGTTGCCTCACTTTTCTTCCAAAGATGATACGCCCTCTTTTTTTCCCCTTAGTTCTTTTAGAAGTTCATTGACCATCCAGGCTGGCCATCTGCCCCAGCGGCTCATCTTCCAGCACACTGGCACAGCCTGTTCCTGCACCTTCAAGAGTTCTTCCTTGAAGCAGGTCCAGCTCTCCTGAACCCCTTTGTTTTTAGGGGCTGTATTCCAAGGAACCTTCTGAGTTAGTTCCTTGAGTAACCTGAAGTCTGCCCTCCAGAAGTCCAGAGTGGAGGTCTTCTTGCTCCCCCTCTTGGCTTGGCTGAGTACTGAAAATTCAATTATCTCGTGGTCACTGGTGCCTAAACACCCTCCGACCACCACATCACCCACCAGCCCTTCCCTGTTGGTGAAGAGGAGGTCAAGCATAGCCTTACCCCAGTAGGCTCGCGCAGCACCTGGGATAAGAAGCTGTCCTCCATGCACTCTAAGAACCTCCTAGACTGCCTCCTCTCTGCTGTGCTGAGATCCCAGCAGGTATCAGGCAGGTTGAAGTCGCCCATGAGAACAAGGTCAGGCGATCTTGAGACAGCCTGAAGATGCCTATAGAATGATTCGTCTACACCTTCATCCTGGTTGGGTGGTCTATAATAGACTCCAACCAGGATGTCTGCCCTGCTGGTCTTCTCTCTAATTCTCACCCAAAAAAAAAAAAAAAAAAAAAAAAAAAAGCTTTGAAAAAGTTTTTGAAAAAGCAAAAAGAATGGAAACAATTTAGTGGCTACGAGATCAGATCCAGGTGAAGCTATTTATATTCTCCTGCCCCACCAACAGCCTTAAAATATTTGTTTTCTTGTAGTTTCACCACATACAACTTTGCTGGGTTTTTTGGTTTCGTTTTTGCTTTGTTTTGGTTTGGTTTAGGTACACATGCCTTTTGTTACAAAATATTGCAACAGAGATTTCTCTCCCTTCCTCTCTCTACCTGTTTTTATACTCTCATAAAGGATGGATAACGGCTTCTCAATAAAGCTGTTTTGCACTGTGTCTTGTGTACATTTTGACATTTCCAATACAGGTATTTAATTAGTGTAGTCTGTGGAAAACATTAATGGTGGATTCTAGAGTAAAGGTTATTCTGCTGATGGCACAATGGTCTCAGCTAGATAGAAAAGGAGACAGAATCAAATTTTATTTGTTGTGCCAATTGTTTATGAGTCCATATCCGATTTCTACAGTAAGAAGTATGAAGTTAAAAAGTAGGAGTTAAAATTAATTTCATTCTGCCAGAGATGTTAAAGATAGCTGAGGTGAAACTTTTTGAAGTAGTCCATTTCTCTCTTCCGACTACAGTTTAGTGTCTTTTGGTGATAGTGTCGGTGTTCTGGCTGTTATGATTTGTTACCCCTTTTAAAAAGCAACAGAAGACGTGCATAAAGATAATAACTTTTGATAGAAATTACTGGGGAAAAGTAGAAAAGCCTTTGACTACATAAGCCTATCTTATCTCTTGGCCTGCCACAGAGACAGAAAATTAAGAATGTTTGCCCAAAATAAACTTTCTTATGATAGATCTATACAGTTACTTGAGAGAGAAGTTGCCCAGTTCCTGTAAAATGAAGTCATGCATGCTGAAATTTCATTCAGAGGGTGATGTTCCTGCATCATGGGGTAAAATGGTTTGTTTTTTTCTGCATGCTTTGGTTTTAGCTGAATGATCAGTGGTGGGTAAAGACTGTATTGTACTTAGTAATTGCACCATATTAAGACAGTTAATTCAAAAGCCAGTCGTTTTTTCTCTAAAGAGGTGACCTCAGTGACCAAGAGGCTTTAATAATATGAGCATGCTATTTTTCTTCTCATAACAATTGCAGCAATATCTATACATGTGTTGCTATCTTTTTAATGTGTTGGATGGCTGCTAGTCTTATGGAAGGAGGTTATGTTTGTCTGTGGGTGAGTAAATTGAATTGTTGATAACAGGGTAGTAATTCTGCACCGATAGTATTACAGTATTACCAAGGTTGGAAGAGACCTCGGTGATCTTCGAGGAGAGAGAAGAGACTCGATGATCTTCAAGGTCTCTTCCAACCTTGGTAATACTGTACTAATACTGTACTATCATCGACTCCAACCTGTAACCACAAACCTCACAACTAGACCATGGCACCAAGTGCCACATCCAGTCCCCTCTTGAACGCCTCCAGGGACGGAGACTCAACCACCTCCCCGGGCAGCGCATTCCAATGACGAATCACTCTCTCGGTGAAGAACTTTCTCCTCACCTCCAGCCTAAACTTCCCCTGTTGCAGCTTGAGACTGTGTCCCCTTGTTCTGGTGCTGGTTGCTAGAGAGAGGAGGCCAACCCCTTCCTGGCTACAACCACCTTTCAGGTAGTTGTAGAGAGCAATGAGGTCGCCCCTGAGCCTCCTCTTCTCCAGGCTAAACAGCCCCAGCTCCCTCAGCCTCTCCTCATAGGGCTTGTGCTCAAGGCCTCTCACCAGCCTTGTTGCCCTTCTCTGGACACACTTGAGTGTCTCGATGTCCTTCTTAAACTGAAGGCCCCAGAACTGGACACAGTACTCAAGGTGCGGCCTAACCAAAGCAGAGTACAGGGGCACAATGACCTCCCTGCTCCTGCTGGCCATACTATTCCTAATGCAGGCCAGGATGCCATTGGCCTTCTTGGCTGCCTAAGCACACTGCAGGCTCATGTTCAGCCTCCCATCAACCAGCACCCCCAGGTCCCTCTCTGCCTGGCTGCTCTCCAGCCACTCTGACCCCAGCCTGTAGCACTGCATGGGGTTGCTGTGGCCAATGTGCAGAACCCGGCACTTGGATGTGTTCAATCTCATGCCCTTGGACTCTGCTCATCTGTTCAGCCTGTCGAGGTCCCTCTGCAAAGCCTCTCTGCCCTCCAGCAGATCAACTCCTGCCCCCAGCTTGGTGTCGTCCGCAAATTTACTGATGATGGACTCAATGCCCTCATCCAGATCATCAATAAAGATGTTGAAGAGCATGGGGCCCAGCACTGATCCCTGGGGCACACCACTAGTGACAGGCCGCCAGCTGGATGTGGCACCATTCACCACCACTCTCTGGGCTCGGCCCTCCAGCCAGTTCCTAACCCAACGCAGTGTGCTCCTGTCCAAGCCATGGGCTGCCAGCTTGACCAGGAGTTTACTGTGGGGGACTGTGTCAAAGGCCTTGCTGAGGTCCAGGTAGACCACATCCACAGGCCTCCCCACATCCACCAGGCGGGTCACCTGGTCACCTAAGTATAGAATTATACTTAGTAATAATATTTATAATTATTTGAATTTATCTCAACCAAAGTGTTGCTTTTTTCCTATTTTTACACACACCTATGCTATAAACGTGGCATAATGTGCATTTTATATAGTATACAGTCATGTTCCATGGCACAGTTTGTTAAACTAGGTACAGAACTTCAGTCAAACAAGCTGTCAGGTATCTCCAGATTGAATGTTTTTAATGATTCAGAACATCATGGTATGTTTCAAAAACTGAAACAAATTCTGTTGAAGGATGATCCTGCCATCAATGTGCTGACCTTGAGTAACTGTTAAAATTGCATATCAAAAGCTGAAGAAACTGTTGTTTAAGAACTTAAGGTGCCTGTCACTGTAATTTTCTCTCTCCTTCTTTATAAGACAAATTTTACCTAATCTTTGTAGCTTCAGTTGTCATAACAAAACCATCCCACACAGGCAGTTTCATCGTATTATAATTCAAACAGTATCACTGCTAAATACACATTTTCCTGTGACTCTAAACTACTGGCCTTTATGTTAGACAGCCACAGCCTGGAAAGCAAATGAGAACTAAGCCTCAAGATTATGAAGAGGAAAGAACCAGCATCTCTCTTTTCACATCCAGGTAGTGATGTCAAACACTTACTATGTTTCCTGTTCTTTGTTCTTAAGCATTCTCAGGTTTGCATGTGATGCAGCTCTTTTCAGTGCTCTGATATGGAAGGGAATCCAAAGTACAGATGTTGCAGCATGTTCAACTGCTGATGCCGTGACCTTTGAGTTTTCTGAGTGGCTTGTTTACAAGCAAGGAAAAACACTTAACTATCGTTTCAAAACATTGTCCACTATTATCCAAGGTCCTCCAATAGGAATGTATTTGGCCAAATGGGCACAAAATATAGAGGGAAAATAGTGTTTTGAAGTAAGAGTTTCTGGACCCACTTAATGATAGAGCATACAGCATGTGCAGCTACCTTCCCCACTACTGGAAGAAGTTAGTTAGAAAACTTTGCCTTAAAAAAAGCTGTTTGCCATTAACATCTGAATTAGCAAACATACACTCACCAAATAATGAGGGATGGGGTCAGAGGCCACCAGTATCTCACCCACCATAAAGATTACTCTTGCTACAGCACATGAACCTGCAATTAGGCAGGTAAATCAAGATCCCCACCAGGGGCTATACAACAGCATCTAGGGAGATCTTGCCAATTGCCTTAGATAGCTGAATCAGTATTTGCAGTCAGATAACCTTAGTATTTGCAGTTTTTATGGTATTTCCAGACATTTTAAGGGAAGCAAAATTGGCAGCTTTATTTGACAGACTTTCAACTGGAACATGAGGGATATGTGGTTGGTACACATTCTTGATCCACAGCACACACTGGGTCACCATCAGGCCTTTCATGCTCACTGTATTTCTATAAACAATGCTGGAACCCTTACAGGGGACGAGTGCTTGCAATGTAGCCTGTGATTAGCCTGGTACCCAAGCACCTTTGTATCTTTATGCAGTTTCCAGGTATGGCAAATTTCCTGGTCACTGTTTAAACTCTTGGTCTTTTGTACATGCTCTTTTTGTATGTGCCTGAAGAGCCTGCATAGCTTTTTTTTTAGACTATTTGTTTAGAGCCCATTATGTATTAAACCCCACACTGAAGGTCCAAACGAGCAGTAAACACATCATATATATCTATAGAGAATTCTCCCTCCTTTGGGTCTCTCATTTGTGAAATCATTTGAATGAAGCAAAATCCACACAGAGCAAGTGATCATTTCTACATGTGGTGTTCCAGGCCATTCATTTATATAACAACCTTAATCTCTGTAATGTGTTACACTGCGTTACGCATCTAGCTTAGGATTTACTTTTCTGCCCATTACCATTGACCGATCAGAGGTCAGCAATGAATACAGCAAAATGTTGTCCTGGGTATCTTAGTTCTGACCCCATTTTAAACATCTGAGAAAATTTACATTATTTCATCTAATGAAATATTTTGTGTTTGTGGAAGTTAAATTTCCTCTATCACTTCAACTTACTGTATTTCTTAAGTCTCCAATGTCTGAGAATTTTCTTAAATATCTGCTTTTCTATGAATACATCAGGATTTCTCAGCCTCAGTGGTCAAGTTTTCAGCTGAGAAGCATGTATGTTTCTTTCTCAGACCTGAAACTAATCAGTCCAGGAAAAGCATGTGTATGAAGACTAGTGAAAACCTTCCTAGGCATATGCATAGATTACTGAATCCTTACAGATCTCTGCAAAATAAAATGTAACAGGTCATAGACCATCCACCGTGACATCATTGTTGTTACTGATTCTATATAAAGGTTTGGGGGACAGATGAGGAGTGATATATCATATAAAGATCATGTGTCTTTTGTTGTCTGTTTGTTTTAAGGAAGATATAAAGCAGTAGGTATGTGCAGATAAACTAGAGATTTATCTTCTCAGGAAGCACTGGAGGTGGATTTTAAGCTTTTGACAGTCAAAGAGCACTTAGGAGTGTTTCCCCCCTTACCTGAACTGCCAGGCTACAGAACAGTTTTGAGACACCTTATGTCCTTCCCAGTAAAGCTAGACTAGCAAAGGGCCTGACTGAAGGAAGAATGTTACCGTCCAGTTTAATGACTGATGATTCTGCTCCCTGGATCTCAGCCCTGGAAATCAGAGAAATTGCAGGAAGGAAAAAAGAAATTCTTTTGGGAGCTTTTCATACTGTTCTCTTCACAAAAACATCAATTCACTTCAAGTGAGCATACTCCCATAGGATAGCTCTGAATCTGATGTAAATGAAAGCTCTCATTACACCTAACATCAGATGCCTACAGAGAAGGCACTTTTGTGCTCATCACTCCAGGCTTCTTTTGTTATTAATGGAAGAAAAGGTGCTTTAATTTGCAATTCATCTGACCTACCTTAGGTATCTACTTTAGAATAAGATGAATAATGCTCTGAAAGCCTCTCTATCTCCATTTACTACAAAAAAAGTCTGGGTGAGTAGGTCAGATGCAACACGGGGATGAAAATAGACAGACACCTCTAAAAGAGCATCCTTTTTATCCTAAAGAAAGGATGACTGAAGATGTGAGGGCTGAATTGCCCTTTATTAGTGCCTAGCTATATACAGCAGGGAACCTAAAAACAGTACTTACATCAGATTCCTGATGTTTACAAGCCTATGATTATTAATCTTTTCTGCTGCCTGCTATAATGTGGGAACAACAGGACTTAATCTTGAAGAGGGATAATATGCTAGACATTCAGAAGTGCCCTGAAATTACAGTAGTCAAAGTAAATATTTCTTACCAGAAGTAAAAATGTTTTTGGGGAGTAACTGATAACATACAGCAGAACACAGTGCATTTCATATTGTTCATTTTAATTTTGTTTATCTGCATCACTTGTAATTAAACACCACCATGTCTGAAGTTTTGCTAATTACACACCACAAAAGCACAGCCACTGATGAATTATGCTGAGTATAGAATGGGACAGTCTACCCCATCTTGTAATAAATACATATTTATGCACATATGCATTATATAATACACACACATACATACAATCTTATTAGAAGTTACACAGATAAACTAAGAAGCTGTAGGGAAGTGGGGCAGATCGATTGTGTTGCCTGATTCTTGGTGCTTACACAGTAATCTAGTTTAACAAATCTGCCATTAAGAAAGAAGCAGAAAGCATCTCAGGACTAACAGTATCTCTGTTAGATCAACAGCATACTGAAATGAAATCTAGCAAACTATAAAAGCCAGAAAACCGAAACATCATAATGACGGAAATGTCAGAGCTGAAGCTTGTCCATCTAGTTTAACCAGGATATGTATAAAGAGGCTGGCTTGACATTCATGGAAGGAAAAATGGCTCCAGTTTATCTTTTTCTGTGTTATTACTGAAACTACCTAGAGATTGCATCTTGACAATTGTTAGAAATTCAAATTTCCTTTATACTTGTGAATATTCCTCCATTACGATCTGCATTGTATCATAGTGGAGCTGGTTTCTATACTAGAAAATGAAGCAATATGGATTTTAATGGAAAATAATTTATCCTGCTCAGGCGATTGAGACAATAATCTCTCCCTACTGCTAACAGCTGTAATGCTACTGGATCCGTGGGCTGTTTGGCAATCTCTCACTGGCTGAAATAGATAAAAAAGACAAAAGCACAAACTGAGCATCACAGAGGAAGCAGGAACTGTAGAAAAAGCATTTACTAAGGCTTAGCATCCTCAGTGCATTCCCTGCACCAAGCACTGAGTAATTCATGAGGTGGGAAAAGGAAGCATGAAAGCATCAGGGAATTTCCTGCTACCATTGTGAAATGGAGGCAAGAAAGATCACTTCTCAAGACCTTTGGAAGCTATTTGGAAGGACACAGTCTCAAGCTGCACCAGGGGAGGTTTAGGCTGGAGGTTAGGAAGAAGTTCTACACAAAGAGAGTGATTGCCCATTGGAATGGGCTGCCCGAGGAGGTGGTGGAGTCACCATCACTGGAGGTGTTCAGGAGGAGACTTGTTAGGGTGCTTGGTTGCATGGTTTAGTTTATTAGGTGGTGTTGGATTATAGGTTGGACATGATGATCTTGAAGGTCTCTTCCAACCTGGTCTATTCTATTCTATTCTATTCTATTCTATTCTATTCTATTCTATTCTATTCTATTCTATTCTATTCTATTCTATTCTATTCTATTCTATTGTTTCATTGATGGTGTACTGAATATGTATGATTTCAGACCAGCACTCTTTCTGTGTTCTACTGTTTCTTGCTCATTCCTGGCCCAGCATCACCTCAGCTCTCAAACATTGCTTCCACAGAACTGAATGATACTGAAAGGACGTTATAAGCGCAGTGTACAATCTTTACTATTGGAATCTGTCCCTCTCTTCATATTCAAGTATGCTTTGTCAATAGAATTATTGCAAAAGGAAAAGTTGCCATAAGAAGTTAGAGATCTACTGAGCCGCTTGGACCCCCACAAGGCCATGGGACCGGATGGGATCCATCCTAGGGTGCTGAGATTGCTGACAGATGAGCTGTCCAAGCCACTTTCCATCATTTTTCAGCAGTCCTGGCTCACTGGAGAGGTCCCAGAAGACTGGAAGCTGGCTAACGTGGTGCCCATCCACAAGAAGGGCCAGTTGGATGAGCCGGGGAATTATAGGCCTGTCAGCCTGACCTCAGTGCCAGGCAAGATTATGGAACGGGTCATCTCGAGTGCGATCACACAGCACTTACAGGATGACCAGGGGCTCAGGCCTAGCCAGCATGGATTTAGGAGGGGCAGGTCCTGCCTGACCAACCTGATCTCCTTCTATGATCAGGTGACCCGCCTGGTGGATGTGGGGAGGCCTGTGGATGTGGTCTACCTGGACCTCAGCAAGGCCTTTGACACCGTTCCCCACAGCAAACTCCTGGCCAAGCTGGCAGCCCGTGGCTTGGACAGGAGCACACTGCGTTGGGTTAGGAACTGGCTGGAGGGCCGAGCCCAGAGAGTAATGGTGAATGGCACCACATCCAGCTGGCGGCCTGTCACTAGTGGTGTGCCCCAGGGATCAGTACTGGGCCCCATGCTCTTCAACATCTTTATTGATGATCTGGATGAGGGCATTGAGTCCATCATCAGTAAATTTGCAGATGACACCAAGCTGGGGGCAGCAGTTGATTTGCTGGAGGGCAGAGAGGCATTGCAGAGGGACCTCGACAGGCTGGACAGATGGGCAGAGTCCAATGGCATGAGATTTAACACATCCAAGTGCCGGATTCTGCACATTGGCCACAACAACCCCAGGCAGTGCTACAGGCTGGGGTCAGAGTGGCTGGAGAGTGGCCAGGCAGAGAGGGACCTGGGGGTACTGGTTGATTGTAGGCTGAACATGAGCCTGCAGTGTGCCCAGGCAGCCAAGAAGGCTAATGGCATCCTGGCTTGCATCAGGAACAGTGTGGCCAGCAGGAGCAGGGAGGTCATTGTCCCCCTGTACACTGCACTGGTTAGGCCGCACCTTGAGTACTGTGTCCAGTTCTGGGCCCCTCAGTTTAGGAAGGATGTTGACTTGCTGGAACGTGTCCAGAGAAGGGCAACAAAGCTGGTGAGGGGTTTGGAACACAAGCCCTATGAGGAAAGGCTGAGGGAGCTGGGGTTGCTTAGCCTGGAGAAGAGGAGACTGAGGGGTGACCTTATTGCTCTCTACAACTACCTGAAGGGAGGTTGTAGCCAGGCAGAGGTTGGCCTCTTCTCCCAGGCATCCAGCACCAGAACAAGAGGACACAGTCTCAGGCTGCGCCAGGGCAGGTTTAGGCTGGATGTTAGGAAGAAGTTCTACACGGAGAGAGTGATTGCCCATTGGAATCGGCTACCCGTGGAGGTGGTGGAGTCACCTTCACAGGAGGTGTTCAGGAGAAGACTTGATGGGGTGCTGGGCTGTATGGTCTAGTTGTTGGGTGGGTTGGATTGTTTGATGGGTTGGACGCGATGATCTTGAAGGTCTCTTCCAACCTGGTGTATTGTATTGTATTGTATTGTATTGTATTAAGTTGTACACCTTAAACTAACTTATAAACACTTGCTGAAGGGGCAGATGAAATAAAACAAATGACTCATCCTTTCTCTTATTGGACAAACCACAGGAAGAGCCTGAGTACTGGGCATGTGAGATGCTAGTTCAGAAAGGAACTTCTTAGGTTTAATATCCTAGCTGCAGCATAGTGAAAATGAAGATGAAACAGCTAAATTTTTGCAAGATTGTACATCTGGATTATGACTGACTAAGTCCATATGTTTGTAAACAGAAAAGTTTAAAAATCACCTTCAAAGAACTAGCAAATGTCAAGATTTCCACTTGAAATACACACATTGGTTAATGTCAAAGTGCTATAGAAAGAGTGTGGTTCTGTAAGAGTCTTCTATTAGCAAAATTAATTTGGAAATAATGCTTTGCTGAAATGCTTTGATTTATCAGCAATGTTTGGCTAAAAAAATACAATTAGAGTTTTTTTAATGGCAATTTCCCTTCAGGTAATATTTTCATCTTGTCAAGTCAGCATTCTCTAACTGAGAGACTTTCAATGAGAAATTTCTGTCTTAAGAAATAAAAACAAAAAATTAACCTGTTTACACCTTCCCACAAAGGGGAAAGGCTCTGAGATATGTAATCAGAATAGCACAGGATATGTGATAACATACCACACTTGTCATGTTGTGCTAAAACAAACTTTTCCTTCCTGGTTAATCAGTTCCTGAATGCAGGCTTTGGAGCTGTGCTGCATACACAGTGCTTGAGTCATCAACCCTGAAGGTATTTAAAAGACCTGTAGATGTGGTGCTTAGGGACATGGTTTAGCAGAGCACTTGGTAGTGTAAGCTTAATAGCTGAACTCGATGATCTTACAATTTTTTTTCCAGTGTAAACAATTGTAGGATTCTATACACACATATTCTTTACCCAAGAAAAGAATGTGGGCATGTGGTAATCTCACTGTTACTGAGTTCATGAATGCCCTTTTTCTTCTCCTTCAGACTTTATTAATCTTCCTGTATCTGGGTGGCCTGATAATTTACTCTAATTAAGAATGGAAATTAGGGAACAGAGTTTATCTAACTGAATGAAGGTGCCTGCATTTGACAGTCACTTTGAGTTCTCTTTAAAGACGATCCAATAAATCTTCAATAAATGTAGAATTCACAAATTTAACCCTGAATTTGAATCTGAAACAGATCAAATTATCCTTTAATTTAAAATACATTTTTCTTCATTAATTACAGTGAGACATTAAGCATGCAGGTGTCTGCACTGCAGACACCTTAAAGGCAACTGTGTTTAAACACTTCAATTCTTATTTTACTATAAATTATTTTAGAATTATTTTATTCCATTCAATACCACTATTGTGTGGGAAATATGCCTGCTTTATACTCCTATAGATAAGATCAAATTTGAGCCATAAGCATGCAGTTTAACTAAAGAATTGGAACCCTTGTTATACAGGTATTTTGCAGGGATATTTAACAGGAAAAAATGCTCAGAAATTTGATCTCAGAGATCTTGATATGAGTCAGCCTTTGACACTGTTAAATTATGTAAGAGTTATTCTTAAAGGGACAGAAAATTTGCACTGCAGCTTTTCTAAATATTGGAAGTAAAGTTTCTGATTTAGATTATGCTAGTTTAAATAGTATGTAGAACATTTACACGAATCCCTCTGTATGTTCAGATCTTCACTTTGAAAACATAACTTTTTTATGTCATAGGTTCTTTTGTAAAGACATTTCATTTTTTGTATTATAGTTTCATTGTATATCTTACAACTGTAACAGGACTTTATTTATAGAGCTTAGAACCTATGATGTAGGTCTCTTCCTGTGCCAGTGTCACTGTGGATGTGAAGTGACCTTGAGGAGGGCCCAAGTTTCAAGGGCTGGCAGCAGCCCAAAGTATGCTAATTTATTGATATAATGGTATTCAGTCTGAAATCAGTCCTTCAGGAAATTTTCCCTGTTTATGAACCAGCAACAAAGGAAACTGTGTGGATTGTAACTCCTTTAATAGTATTCTGTAGAAATATGATCATTCAGGTAGTTTGCTGCCAGGCATAACTCTGCAATGTAGATTATAATGTATACCTTAAACTGCAGTTGTAATATTATATAATACAATATATAATACAATACACCAGGTTGGAAGAGACCTTCAAGATCATCGCATCCAACCCATCAACCAATCCAACCCACCCAACAACTAAACCATACAGCCAAGCACCCCATCAAGTCTCCTCCTGAACACCTCCAATGAAGGTGACTCCACCACCTCCATGGGTAGCCAATTCCAATGGGCAACCACTCTCTCTGTATAGAACTTCTTCCTAACATCCAGCCTAAACCTCCCCTGGCACAGTCTGAGACTGTGTCCTCTTGTTCTGGTACTGGCTGCCTGGGAGAAGAGACCAACCTCTGCCTGTCCACAACTTCCCTTCAGGTAGTTGTAGAGAGCAATAAGGTCACCCCTGAGTCTCCTCTTCTCCAGGCTAAGCAACCCCAGGGTCTGTGAGTATTATTCAGGATTGTCTACCTCTGCATAATTTACGGTCCAGCCTTGCCTCAGCTAATTGAGTTTTCTGGCATCATTTTACCAATAGGACAAGGACAGAATAATGGAAATTCTAATGATGACAGGTAGAGTTATAAGATATATGAAACAGCTTATAGGGAAGTGCTAAAAGAACCAATTCTTTATCTTTTCACAACCTTTGGGAGCATGAGCCAAAACATACAATATAGTATCCTTGAGGAATAGAAACTGTTTATTAGTGAAAAAAATACTTATTTTAAAAAATACATAGTTAGAAAAATCTGAAGGGAAAGGTCTTGAGCAGCCCCTTCGGAACAGCGCCGGGATCAGTGGCCACTTGGGCGGGCTTTCGCGCTTCTCCTCCTCGGGCTGCGGTGGCGGCCGGGTTCGCCACGCTTCCTGAACACACAGCGGCACTCGGGCGGCCCTGTCTTCACGTGCCTGTAGCTCGTGAGGCCAGCGCCTTCGGCGGCGGAATTTAAACAGCGGACAGCGGTTCGCGCGGGGCTCCGCTCGGCAGCAGCCCCTTCGGAACAGCGCCGGGATCAGCGGCCACTTGGGCGGGCTTTCGCGCTTCTCCTCCTCGGGCTGCGGTGGCGGCCGGGTTCGCCACGCTTCCTGAACACACAGCGGCACTCGGGCGGCCCTGTCTTCACGTGCCTGTAGCTCGTGAGGCCAGCGCCTTCGGCGGCGGAATTTAAACAGCGGACAGCGGTTCGCGCGGGGCTCCACTCGGCAGCAGCCCACCTTCCCTGGTACTCTCCTGTGCTCTCGCAGTGGCGCTGCCGCACTTTTTCTAAATTTTTGTCCAGTGGGTGGCGTGTCCAGGGGCAGCCACGGCCGTGGCCAGGGGCAGCATGGTTATAACGCGCAGCAAAATCTCCTTTAAAAAATCAGTGTCGACCCAGACTGAGGTAGAACACAAGCAGGTAGCTGTTCAGGTATCTGGCTGTAGTGAGTGCTGGGGCCTGGCTCTTGAGATGCAGAGTAGTGGGGGCAACTCTTGCATTAGGTGTGAGCAGATTGGCTATCTGCTCGACCTTGTGGCCAGACTAAAGGATGAGGTTGCTAGTCTTAGAGATGTATGGGCTTGTAGAAAAGTGATGAGCCACAGGAGGAAAGAGATGAACCCGAGTAAGCAGGCTCCACAGGCTCCCCCAGCAGAGACTGGTTGTTCGAAAAGCAGAGGGGAATGGATACAGGTTCCTCTCAAAGGACACAAATTAAAACCTCCTTGCCTCCCCCCCACCTCCCTCACTGCCCTTGGAAAACAGGTATGGGGCGCTGGAGATCGAGGGTGAGGTGATACTGATGCCGGAGGACACACCATCTGGGGTCTTCCCTGAGGCTAAACAGCCTAAGGTTAAACAGCCTAAGGTTAAACAGCCTAAGGTTAAACAGCCTAAGGTAAAGCAGCCTAAGGTAAAGCAGCCTAAGGCAACGCAGCCTAAGGTTAAACAGCCTTCCCCTGGCATCAGGACTTGCTCCCTAAAAAAGAAAAGGAGGGTAATTGTTATTGGTGATTCCCTCCTGAGGGGAACAGAAGGTCCCATATGTAGGCCGGACCCATCTCATAGGGAAGTTATTAGCCTAGCAGGAGTCCAAGTTGGAGATGTTACCAGAAGGCTGCCCAGTCTGGTACAGCCCTCTGATTATTATCCCTTATTGGTCATGCAGTTAGGGAATGATGATGTTGGTACCAGGCCTCCCAGGGCTATCAAAAATGACCTCAGGGCCCTGGGAGATCTGGTTGAGGGGTCAGGTGCACAAATAATTTTTACATCGATACCGTTAGTTGCAGGAGGGAACACAATAAGGAACAGGTCAGCCGCTGTAGTCAACAAGTGGCTTAGGGGCTGGTGCAGACGAATGAATTTTGGGTTTTTCGATCTTGAAAAACTTTCTACTGCACCAGGTCAGCTGGTAACAGATGGAGTACATCTGTCCCAGAGGAGGGGAAAGGTCACAATACATGAGAATGGCCTGTCCCCCAAAGGTAAAAAGATTCTGGGAAGGGAATTAGCAAGTCTCATTGACAGGGCTTTAAACTGGCTTTGAAGGGGGAGGGTCGGAAACCAGTGCCCTCAGGCAGGAGTCTGGAGGTGATAAGCTAGACCTAGAGGTGAAACCAGCAGCCCAGCTGCAGTGCATGTACACTAATGCACGAAGCATGGGTAACAAACAAGAGGAGCTGGAAGCCTTGTTGCAGCAAGAAAGTTATGATGTAGTTGCCATCACAGAGACGTGGTGGGACGACTCGCATGACTGCAGCGCTGCAATTGATGGCTACAGGCTCTTCAGGAGAGACAGGCAAGGAAGAAGGGGTGGAGGGGTGGCCCTGTACGTCAGGGAGGCACTGGATGCTGTTGAGATGGAGATCAGGGATGATAGGTTTGAGTGCTTGTGGGTGAGAATTAGAGGGAAGACCAACAGGGCAGACATCCTGGTTGGCGTCTGTTATAGACCACCCAACCAGGAGGAGGATGTCGATGAGGCATTCTATAGGCAGCTTAAGGCTGTCTCAAGATCACCTGACCTCATTCTCATGGGTGACTTCAACCTGCCTGATATCTGTTGGGATCTCAACACAGCAGAGAGGAGGCAGTCTAGGAGGTTCTTAGAGTGCATGGAGGACAGCTTCTTATCCCAGGTGCTGCGTGAGCCTACCAGGGGTAAGGCTATGCTTGACCTCCTCTTCACCAACAGGGAAGGGCTGGTGGGTGATGTGGTGGTCGGAGGGTGTTTAGGCACCAGTGACCACGACATAATAGAGTTTTCAGTATGCAGCCAAGCCAAGAGGGGGAGCAAGAAGACCTCCACTCTGGACTTCTGGAGGGCAGACTTCAGGCTACTCAAGGAACTAATTCAGAAGGTTCCTTGGGAATCAGCCCTCAAAAACAAAGGGGTCCAGGAGAGCTGGGCCTACTTCAAGGAAGAACTATTGAAGGTGCAAGAACAGGCTGTGCCGGTGTGCCGGAAGATGAGCTGCCGGGGCAGACGGCTAGCCTGGATGGGCAATGAACTTTTAATAGAACTTAGGGAAAAAAAGAGGGTGTATCATCTTTGGAAGAAAGGGGAGGCAACCTACAGAATGTTTAGGGATGTTGCTAGGTTGTGTAGGAAGAAAATTACGGAGGCAAAAGCCCATTTAGAACTTAGACTGGCCTCTGCTGTGAAGGACAACAAAAAGTCCTTCTATAAATACATCAATAGCAAGAAGAAGGGCAAGGACAACCTCCACTCCTTGGTTGACACGGAGGGGAACGTTGTAACAAAGAATGAGGAAAAGGCAGAGGTACTTAACACCTTCTTTGCCTCAGTCTTCACTAGCAGGGCAGAATGTCTTCCAGACAGCTGGCCTGCAGAGCTGGCAGAAGGAGCCAGAGAGATGTATAGTTTCCCACTGCTCCAAGAGGAAGTTAGAGATCTACTGAGCCGCTTGGACCCCCACAAGGCCATGGGACCGGATGGGATCCATCCTAGGGTGCTGAGATTGCTGACAGATGAGCTGTCCAAGCCACTTTCCATCATTTTTCAGCAGTCCTGGCTCACTGGAGAGGTCCCAGAAGACTGGAAGCTGGCTAACGTGGTGCCCATCCACAAGAAGGGCCAGTTGGATGAGCCAGGGAATTATAGGCCTGTCAGCCTGACCTCAGTGCCAGGCAAGATTATGGAGCAGGTCATCTCGAGTGCGATCACACAGCACTTACAGGATGACCAGGGGCTCAGGCCTAGCCAGCATGGATTTAGGAGGGGCAGGTCCTGCCTGACCAACCTGATCTCCTTCTATGATCAGGTGACCCGCCTGGTGGATGTGGGGAGGCCTGTGGATGTGGTCTACCTGGACCTCAGCAAGGCCTTTGACACCGTCCCCCACAGCAAACTCCTGGCCAAGCTGGCAGCCCATGGCTTGGACAGGAGCACACTGCTGGGTTAGGAACTGGCTGGAGGGCCGAGCCCAGAGAGTAATGGTGAATGGCACCACATCCAGCTGGCGGCATGTCACTAGTGGTGTGCCCCAGGGATCAGTGCTGGGCCCCATGCTCTTCAACATCTTTATTGATGATCTGGATGAGGGCATTGAGTCCATCATCAGTAAATTTGCAGATGACACCAAGCTGGGGGCAGCAGTGGATTTGCTGGAGGGCAGAGAGGCTTTGCAGAGGGACCTCGACAGGCTGGACAGATGGGCAGAGTCCAATGGCATGAGATTGAACACATCCAAGTGCCGGATTCTGCACATTGGCCACAACAACCCCAGGCAGTGCTACAGGCTGGGGTCAGAGTGGCTGGAGAGCAACCAGGCAGAGAGGGACCTGGGGGTACTGGTTGATTGTAGGCTGAACATGAGCCTGCAGTGTGCCCAGGCAGCCAAGAAGGCCAATGGCATCCTGGCTTGCATCAGGAACAGTGTGGCCAGCAGGAGCAGGGAGGTCATTCTCCCCCTGTACACTGCACTGGTTAGGCCACACCTTGAGTACTGTGTCCAGTTCTGGGCCCCTCAGTTTAGGAAGGATGTTGACTTGCTGGAACGTGTCCAGAGAAGGGCAGCAAAGCTGGTGAGGGGTTTGGAACACAAGCCCTATGAGGAAAGGCTGAGGGAGATGGGGTTGCTTAGCCTGGAGAAGAGGAGACTGAGGGGTGACCTTCTTGCTCTCTACAACTACCTGAAGGGAGGTTGTAGCCAGGCAGAGGTTGGCCTCTTCTCCCAGGCAGCCAGCACCAGAACAAGAGGACACAGTCTCAGGCTGCGCCAGGGCAGGTTTAGGCTGGATGTTAGGAAGAAGTTCTACACGGAGAGAGTGATTGGCCATTGGAATCGGCTGCCCATGGAGGTGGTGGAGTCACCTTCACTGGAGGTGTTCAGGAGAAGACTTGATGGGGTGCTTGGCTGTATGGTCTAGTTGTTGGGTGGGTTGGATTGTTTGATGGGTTGGACGCGATGATCTTGAAGGTCTCTTCCAACCTGGTGTATTGTATTATTGTGTTATTGTATTGTATTTATTGTATTATTGTATTATCTATGAAATATTTCCCATGAAATAATCTACCAACATGTAGAGTGTGATGACTACTACTTGGGTTATTGAAAAGATTAGATTCTAAACCTGCAGAAAGGAAAATACATGAAGTAGTAGGGATGAGATAATAATAAAAGGAGAAAATATACAGATATTTAATGCAAGCATTTATGATACTTAAGCTTAAAGGAATAGTATGTCACTTAGTCCACCCACTGTTCAGGGCCACCCAGACAGCCGATGTGTTAGCAATGGCTAAAGTGGGCACCTGCAATGGGTATTTTGTGTAATCTGGGCAGCATCAATACTTCAGTAATAAATGAACCTTTTGTTTCAGTAGAAGTTGAATTAATCATGACATAGAGACTATGCACCGATTGGTCAAATACAATATTAAGTACTAAGTAAAACTGGCAAAGAATGCACATCTTTAAGAAGACCTTGCACAAATCTTAAGTGAGTTAAGGGATCCTATTTTAAGTTACTTTTTGTCTTTGTATGTCTCTCTTATTTTACCCAGGATAAGGTAATAGTTTAGGGCTTGGTCTGTGTTCTACAGAACAATTTAGGATCTTCATTTCCACAGAAATAAATGAAGTTTAAAATTCTGTATACCTTTACAAGATCAGGTTTTGGTCTTCATCTTTTTTTAGTGCCCTACTATGTGAAGAGTCCAGCAGCCTACTTATCAGGAGAGACTCAGAAAATTATAGGAAAAAATAGGACTAAAAAGGATGTCAGGTGGTCAGGTAGTCCACCTTCCTGCCCCAGGGTGAGATTAACTCAACCTAGACCAAATACCTGTTTGTCTAATCCAACAAAGGAGATTGCCTGGGAGGCCTTGCAATCTCTGCTAGTCAATCATAAATAGAGACAGTGCAGATCTAAAACTCGTACTCTGCCTTCAAGCAATCATGCACACATGATGCACTCAAAGAAACACAAGCTAAATCCCGGAAGGTCTTTAATGATACGGTCTAAAGGCTGAGATGTCAGTTAAACTGATGGGAACAGATCCACCTGACATGGCACAGGAGACACTGAAGTGATTCAGATGACTGCCTATACTAAACCACGTATTTCTACCATAAACTCTTAAAAGACATTTCTTAACGTAACAAACAAATTGAAGCAAGAAGAATGTTCTTTGCCATCACTCACTTTTAAAAGAGTTCATCTGTCTGAAAGTAAGATGTTTAGGACCAGGCTGATTGAGGCTTTGGCCTCATCTACTCATCTACGGCAGGGTGTCCCTGCCCACAGCAGGGGGTTGGAACTAGATGATCCTTGTGGTCCCTTCCAATCCTGACTGATACTATGATGCTAATGGAACGTGTGCTGCTTTGGGAGTGGCTCCTTCTCTAATCTGTCTTTGTGTGCATGAAGGATCAGTGTCACCTTCTAATTGGACTTTGCAGAAATCAGAATATATCTCTGTTACCACCAACTAAACTGTCTTTTGTTTATTTCTGTGTGGTGGTTTGGGCTGGGTGCCCACTTCTGCATGGCACACTTCCTGTGTCCAGAAGTCCAGCCCAGTGGGTAGACACAGGAAAACTGTGTATCTCCTACCACAATCCCCTGCACCGCTATAAGATCTTACGTGGGGTCCGCCTCTTTCTCTTTCTTCCCTCGCCGGCGCCCGGTAACTGGAGGAGACGTCTCCCGGCCTTTTGGCGTGCCAACGTTGGGTCTGGTTGGTGTGGCGAACTGCAGATCGGATTGCAAAAGATGGATAGTTTAAACTTAGTTCTGGGTGTCGGTTTTCGGTTTGGGAAGGTGGGGGGCTCAAAGTGTAGTGGGTTGAGACAGCCACCCTTCCCACCACAGGCAAAATAACGACTCTGGCAAACGGATTGCAAAAGTGATGGAAAAGTTTAAATAGAAAAAGGTGAAAGTGCACAAAGAAACCAGAAACAGTGACAGAAGAAACCCCAAAACACACCCGGATGAACCCCATTCCCACCTGAGGGTGGGCCCAAGACCCCCAGGGCTCGTTCTTCCCCCCACTGCTAGGCTAGTCTCAGCTGGCCAGGCCTGAGACCGCCCATCCCCCGGCCTTGGGCCTAGCCAGGCCCAAGGCCGGGAGACGTCTCCCCAGTTACCGGGCGCCGGCGAGGGAAGAAAGAAAGAGGCGGAACCTCACGCAAGATCTTATAGCGGTGCAGGGGATTGTGGTAGGAGATACACGGTTTTCCTGTGTCCACCCACTAGGCTGGACTTCTGGACACAGGAAGTGTGCCATGCAGAAGTGGGCACCCAGCCCAAACCACCACATTCTGTTTCTAGTTATTGGTACATTTACCACCATCACCACCCTCATGGGGAAGAACTTCTTCCTGACATGCAAACTGAATCTACCCATTTCTAGTTTTTGTCCATACCCCCAGTCCTATAATTACCCAACACCCTAAAAAGTCCCTCCTCATCTTTCTTGTAGGCCCCCTTAAGACACTGGAAGGCCAAATAAGGTCTCCTCAGAGCCTTCTCTTCTCCAGACTGAACAGCCCCAACTCTTTCAGTCTGTGCTACAGCCCTCTGATCATCCTTGTAGCCCTTCTCTGGACATGTTTCAGCACTCAAAGTACTTAGGTGAATATCTTCGCAATCTTTGGTAAACTCAGATAAGCAATGACATACTGCTCTTTGGCTAGAGGGGTCTTAGGCTGTCCTGGAGTCCTTCTGGGGCTGCACTGCCTGACTTTCCTCTAAAGTATCCAAAATGTGTCCAATAGATGTCCAACAAGTATAAATTTGGGGCTGATTGTTGTTGATTTAAAAAATATATTATTGTTTAATTGTTTCGGGTTTGGTTTTGGTTTGTTTTGGGTTTGGGTTTATTTTTTGAGGGGGTGGTGGGTTGTTTTTTTTTTTTTTGTTTGGTTTGGGTTTGGGGTTTTTTTGTTTGTTGTTTGGATTGGGGGTGCTTGTGTGTTGTTTGGTGTGTTTTTTTTGGGGGGTGGGGTGTTGTGGTTTTGTTTTGTTTTTTTCTTTTCTGGTTGCACACCAGCCCCCACATGCACATGCTCATATCACAAGACTGGAGTTCATCTTGTCTCCATGGGTGAAGAAAAGAGTGTGTCCAGAAAAAGAATCATGGCTTGAATAGAGTATTTTCTATGCTTAACCTTAACTTGGTAAACAACTGCTCTTTTGCCCAGATCTTGAGCAGAAGGACATACTGGTCTTAGAAGAGCCTCCCAAGCTAGAGCCAGGATGAGCAGTAGACTGCACGGCTCAGAAGAGAACTGATTAAACTCTTTTCCTCTTTTCCCTTTCACTCAAAGGTAGACAGGAATATGGAAACATCCTCCCTCTGCCAATTTGATCTGCTTTTGCTTTAAGCATTAAATTCTGGCCTAACAAACACTCATACAGAATTAGTAGTTATACTTCATGTTGATGAGAGAGAATTCCCTCAGCAATCTCTCAGGGGTGGTTCTGTCTCTTAGACATTAACAGTACTTGTATAGCATGTCATGCTGGTAGATATGAGCTCTCAGCAAATGTTGATATAAAATCTGGTTTACTGTACAAAGAAAGAGGTAAAGTAAAAATGCAGGACAATCACATATTCAGCACTTCATATCTTGATTCCATGTCCTCTCTTCCCCAGACTTTTGGTTAAAGACCTTGAGAGCAATTCAAGTGCCTAAGCATAGGCACCTAGTGATATCTTACGTGTCATGTGCTGAGGCATTGCACTGTGCTGCTAAATATGACAGATCCAATGGAAGAGTAGCTGCAGCCTTATGGAACAGCAGATTGCAAGATAAAATACACAAAGACATCTAAAAAACTACTGTTGGGCATGTTTAGGCACCTGAATCCCACACTTTGTGTTGTCTCAGATTCTCCCTTCCTGTGTCAAATGTAAGTCAGCTATTAGCAGCCACCTCCTAAATACATACATGCCAGCCTTCTCAGATGGTGAATGTTCATCAGCAAAGCTCAGGACCACGATTAAACTCCTCCTGCTACTACAGGCTTTTGTCTCTCTGCTGTGCCTCTGACACAACAAAATAAGATCTGCAAGCATTACCAACTGAAAGAAGCAGAGAGGTGAGAAGCACCTCAGTCCACTCAAATGTGATCCGTGATGTCAGACAACTGAGCTCTCATGCAAGAAGGACGCTGTGACCATTTTAGGCTATGCCTTTAAGAAAGGGACATTTACTGAGACACTCTAGCTGAATGTTTTGGTGTAATAAGGAAAACAAAGATAATTCTAAACTAATTTCATTGGTATATTGGTAGAATGCAAATTTAAATTTTAGTTTTAGTTCAGTTTGAATCTCAGTCAGTTCTCCCTGTTTCAGTCTGTCCGAACAGCTGCTGTTTCTCTCTCTGCGCTTCGCGTTGACCTTTAAATAATGAGATAAGAAACTAATTCTTCTTTTTTTTTCCTTAGCACACACTTTGAACGAACAGATTTTCCTCCTTAATAATTACTTCTCTCTCGCTAACCCTTTTTGGGAAAAAAAGGGAGGAAGGGGGAGAAAGGGGTTTTGAGGTGACCCTCCTCGCTGGAGGAGGACAGGTTCTCTGTATTACATTCTTTGCTGTATATTTTTGTATATATTGTAAATACTGTATATTGTGTATATATTCACTGCACTTCATCCTGCTTGTAAAATATAGCCCTTCCATTGTTGCTTCTCCGACTGAGTTAGCTGTGGTTTCTGTGTGTGTGTGGGAGAACTGAACCTTCTTTCACCACCACAGACACAAAGGAGCTCTTTTCACGTGGGAAGAAGTCCCAAGGGTATAACATGGAATTCATTCTGAATTTTTAGGGTAAGCCTGCCTGGGCCTACTGGAGATCAGAGAAATAATATTGTAGGTAATGTCAGTAGGATCTAGGATTTGATAATGCCAGAAATGACTGTAGTGCCTGACACTTTATTAGGAACGGGTGGAGAAGGTTGAAATAACTCGTTCAGGTTTGACTGGGTCATGGTCTGTTGATAAATCATGCAGATACGTGCTCAATGGCGATGTATGGCCATTCTGAAGGCTGTAAAACAGATCTGAGCACTTTCTGAAGTAATTTCTTCAGAGCTGCAGCAAGACAAGCATGAAGTGAGAGGCTACCCAGTAGAGATGATCATGTCCTACTCTCTGTTGGTGCTTTCATGGAATAAAGATCTCAGGTCTACATGAACAGAGCAAACAGGAGGAGGTGGAGGGACAAGCAGTGTGGCACGAGGACGGGTAGGAAGGACGCCAAGGCTGTGCACCCCAAATGTTAACAGCTCACATTTCTCTTTGTCTCATCCATGAAATGCTGAAAGTTCAGGGGGATGGGGAAAGGAAAGAGAGGCGAGGAAAACCCCGAGCCAACAGTGGATAAAAATGGCCAGGGAAATGTTAGCTAATAGACAGTAGCTTTTCCCCTGGAAAAGGAGTTACACTATAGATAGTATGAGATTATTATTTGAATCATAAATGACTGTACAGTCAGATCATTTCTATTGCAACTTCTTTTTTTTTTTAAGTAAAATGTCCGGTTTTGAAATTTTTTGCCAGCAGAGGGCTCAAAAATAGCAGTTACTGTGAAAAATAAGTTATGTCTGTTTTGGTTGGGATTCTTTTTGGTGTTTTATTGTAATGCAGAGGTGGATACAACTATAGTTGATCACTAAAGCTGAAGGCTTGCACTTTCTTTTGCTTTTGCAGGCCAGCAAAAATAGCAGAACTTTATTTTCCTTATGTAATGTGACAGAATGAGCATTAGTAACATAGTGGTTTACTGCTTTCAACCAGATGGACAAAATGTTTTGGCTGTTCCTGCCCACACTATTACTCCCAACTATTCTCTTCAGAAATTCTTTGTAGTTGAGATAGTACAGTAACTAAAAGTTTCAGTCTATTTATAGGTACAAGAACAAGTGGAAGGGCTGATAACCTCAGCAGCGCCTTTACAGTAGAGTGAAGCTCTGTTCTTTCTCATATGCACAGACATTTTGGCTTGCAGCCAGCCCTAAATACATTGATCTTTTCATGTGCGCACACACAAACATCCAGCAACAATGACAACAATGAACTGAGATAAGCTTTCAGAGTTTTCCTTTCCATTTGTAGAGGGAACAGATCCTATAGGTTTTAAAAAGGCATTACAAGACTTTTTATAATCTCCAAAAGGCTTCATTCATTATTCTCAGGAAAGATAGCTTCAGAACTTGATAATCTTTTTATTTTAGCCATATATATTCATCTATTGTAGTTTGCCATTGTAGTTGCAGCATTTGTAACCTATTTACATGTTAATTATATTTTTAAATTCATAAGCTTTAACCCTGGAGGAGTCCAGTTTACATGAATTTCATTTAATGTGAAACAGGTGAGCTGGCCAAGCCATGCTCCATCATTTTTCAACAGTCTTGGCTCACTGGAGAGGTCCCAGATGACTGGAAGCTGCCAACATGATGCCCATGATGCAGGAAGGAGGAGCCAGGGAATTCCAGGCCTGTAAGCCTGACCTCAGTGCCAGGCAAGATTATGGAGCAGGTCATCTTGAGTGCAATCACACAGCACTTACAGCATGGCCAAGGGATCAGGCCCAGCCAACATGGATTTAGGAAGAACAGGTCCTGCCTGACCAACCTGATCTCCTTCTATGATCAGGTGACTGCCTGGTGGATATATTACAAGAGAGATATGGACGTGTTAGAAGGTGTCAGAGAAGGGCCACGAGGATGATCAGAGGGCTGGAGCACCTCTCCTATGAGGACAGACTGAAAGAGTTGTGGCTGTTCAGTCTGGAGAAGAGAAGGCTCCCAGGTGACCTAATTGTGGCCTTCCAGTATCTGAAGGGGGCCTACAAGAAGGCTGGGAGGGACTTCTCAGGATCTCAGGGAGTGATAGGACTAGGGGGAATGGAATGAAGCTGGAGGTGGGAAGATTCAGGCTGGACGTGAGGAAGAAGTTCTTCCCCATGAGAGTGGTGAAGGCCTGGAATGGGTTGTCCAGGGAGGTGGTTGAGGCCCCATTCCTGGAGGTAAGACCAGGCTGGATGAGGCTCTGGCCAGCCTGATCTAGTGTGAGATGTCCCTGCCCATGGCAGGGTAGAAACTAGATGGTCCTTGTGGTGCCTTCCAACCCTGACTGATACTATGATACTATGTGGGGCAGGCTGTGTATGTAGTCTGCCTGGGCTTCAGCAAGGCCTTTGGCACTATCCCCACAGCCAACTCCTGGTCAAGCTGTCAGCCTGTGGCTCGGACAGCAACACTCTGAGCTGGGTTTGGAAATGGCTGGAGGGCTGAGCCCAGAGAGTGGTGGTGAATGGTGCCACATCCAGCTGGCAGCCAGTCACTAGTGGTGTCCCCCAGGGATCAGTGCTGGGCCCCATCCTGTTCAATGTCTTTACTGATGATCTGGATGAGGGGACTGAGTCCATCATCAGTAAATTTGCAGATGACACCAAGTTAGGAGCACTGCATGAGGTTGTTGTGGCCAGTGTGTAGAACCTGGCATTTAGATGTGTTAAATCTCATGCCATTGGACTCTGCCCACCTGTCAAGCCTGGCAAGGTTGCTCTGCAGAACCCTCCTACCCTCTAACAGATCAACACCTGCTTCCAACTTGGTGTCATCTGCAAGAAGCATCAGTACAAACCACAATGCTGAATCGAGGACCTTTGTCTTGTGCAGCAGTGTGTGCCTTATACCCTTCAGACATCACCTTTCTTCTCAGCCATACCAGCACCATTCTGCTACTTCACCAGTGCTGCTGAGCTGAAATCCTGCTGCTAAGAGGGAAAATAACAGCTGGGCCAGCGGGGATCTTGCTCGGGAGCACACTGCGACCGGCACCCTCGGGAACACTAGCTGCTTCCTTTTCAACCTACGGGGGACGGCAGGGCACCCCGGGCTCTCGGCACTCGGCTAGATTCAGCACGACCGTTTCTCCACGTGCTTGCTGCTCAGGATCGCTCGGGCTCCCCGCGTCACTGCCGGCAGCTGGTTTAAAAGCCAGCGGCGGCTTGCGCAGCCCCTGTTCCAGCGGGGATCTTGCTCGGGAGCACACCGCAACCGGCACCCTCGGGAACACTAGCTGCTTCCTTTTCAACCTACGGGGATGGCAGGGCACCCCGGGCGCTCGGCACTCGGCTAGATTCGGCACGACCGTTTCTCCACGTGCTTGCTGCTCGGGATCGCTCGGGCTCCCGCGTCACTGCCGGCGGCTCGTTTAAAAGCCAGCGGCTCGCGCAGCCCTGTTCCAGCAGGGATCTTGCCGCCTGCTCTCGCTCGGCACGCGCCGCCGCACTTTTCTAAATTTTGTCCAGCGGGTCCCGCGGGCAGGGCACCATGGTGGTGACGCGCGCAATCGCTCCTTCAAAACATCAGTCTCGACTCAGACTGAGGGGGAATACAAGCAGGTAGGCAAGTGCCACAAGCAAGAGGTGGGTGTCCAGGCTTATGGCTGCAGAGAGTGCTGGAGCCTGGCAGTTGAGATGCAGGGTAGTGGGGACAACTCCTGCGTCAGATGCGAGCAGATTGACTATCTGCTTAACCTGGTGGCCAGATTGAAAGATGAGGTGACTAGACTTAGAGATGTCAGGGATTGTAGAAGAGAGATCAACTTGAGTAACCAGGCTCTGCAGGCTCCCCCAGCAGAGGCTGATTATCCAAAAAGCAGAGGGAATGGACAAAGGTTCCTCTCAAAAGACACAAATTAAAACCTCCTTGTTTCCCTTCACCTCCCCCACTGCCCTTGGAGAACAGGTATGGGGCACTGGAGGTCGAGGGGAGGTGATTCTGATGCTAGAGGACACACCATCTGGGGTTTTCCATAAGGCAAAACAGCCCAGGGTGGGTCGGCCCGGGGTGGGTCAGCCCAGGGTGAGTCAGCCTGGCGTGGGTTGGCCCGGGGTGAGTCAGCCTAGGGTGGGTCGGCCCGGGGTGAGTCAGCCTGGGGTGAGTCAGCCTAGGGTGGGTCGGCCTAGGGTGGGTCGGCCTGGGGTGAGTCGGCCTAGGGTGAGTCAGTCTGGGGTAGGTCAGTCTGGGGTGGGTCAGCCTGGGGTCAGGCAGCCTGGGTGAGTCATCCTAGGGTGAGTAAGCCTGGGGTGAGTCAGCTTGGGGTGAGTCAGCCTGGGGTTAAGCAGCCTTCCCCTGGCATCAAGACTTGCTCCCTTAAAAAAAAAAGAGGAGGGTGATTGTTATTGGTGATTCCCTACTGAGGGGAACAGAGGGCCCCATATGTCGGCCAGACCCTGCTCACAGGGAACTTTGTTGTCTCCCAGGAGCTCAAGTTGCTGATGTTACCAGAAGGCTGCCTAGTCTGGTGCAGCCCTCTGACTACTATCCCTTAATAATTATGCAGTTAGGGAATGATGATGTTGCAACTAGAACTCCCAGGGCTATCAAGAATGACCTCAAGGTCCTGGGGGATCTAGTGGAGGACTCAGGTGCACAAATAATTTTTTTGTCTATACCCTTAGTTGCAGGAGGGAATACGAGAAGGAATAGGTCAGCAGCTGTAGTCAACAAGTGGCTTAGAGGTTGGTGCAGTCAGAAGAATTTTGGGTTTTTCGATCTTGAAAAACTTTCTATTGCATCAGGTCAGCTGGTAACAGGTGGAGTACATCTGTCCCAGAGGAGGGGAAAGGTCACAGTACATGAGAATGGCCTGTCCCCCAAAGGTAAAAAGATTCTGGGAAGGGAATTAGCAGGTCTCATTGACAGGGCTTTAAACTAGCTTCGAAGGGGGAAGGGGCTGAAACCAGTCCCCCAGACAGGAGTCTGAGGGTGGTAAGCTGGAGTCAGGGGCAAAACCAGCAGCCCAGCTGAAGTGCATGTACACTAATGCACGAAGTATGGGCAACAAACATGAGGAGCTGGAAGCCTTGTTGCAGCAGGAAAGATATGATGTTGCTCTCTACAACTACCTGAAGGGTGGTTGTAGACAGGAAGGGTTGGCCTCTTCTCCCTAGCAACCAGCACCAGAACAAGGGGACACAGTCTCAAGCTGCACCAGGGGAAGTTTAGGCTGGATGTGAGGAGAAAGTTCTTCACCGAGAGAGTGATTCGCCATTGGAATGGGCTGCCCGGGGAGATGGTTGAGTCGCCGTCCCTGGAGGCGTTCAAGAGGGGACTGGATGTGGCACTTGGTGCCATGGTCTAGTTGTGAGGTTGTGGTTACAGGTTGGACTCGATGATCTTCAAGGTCTCTTCCAACCTTGGTAATTCTATTCTATTCTATTCTATTCTATTCTATTCTATTCTATTCTATTCTATTCTATTCTATTCTAAAATATGTGGTTTGTCTGTTGGACTTTGCAGGTTGCTCTTGGGGAGCACTGTCAGTCTCATCACTCATCACTCATCCTGGTGTCTTTTGCCTACCAGGGTTTGTGTATGCAGATCTCTGATTTTTATGTAGATAAACTTTAGGTATGTCTATTTAAATATGTGTATGTACTGCATTTACATGCACACACAGAAACAGAGATATCTGAATTAAATATAATTAAGAAATAAGTGCAGTAAGGAAAGGGGAAGTTTAGGCACGAGGTGAGGAGAAAGTTCTTCACTGAGAGAGTCATTCGCCATTGGAATGGGCTGCCCAGGGAGGTGGTGGAGTCACTGTCCCTGGAGGTGTTCAAGAGGGGATAGGATGTGGCACTTGGTGCCATGGTCTAGTCATGGGGTCTGTGGTGACAGGTTGGACTTGATGATCTTCGAGGTCTCTTCCAACCTTAGTGATACTGTGATACTGTGAAAAGTCTCAAAAGTTTCCCCAAAAGACAGCACAAACAAGAACAACCAGCCAATGACTTCATGAATCAAAAATTATTTCTCTATAAGGGCAACAAGGCTGGGGAGAGGCCTTGAGCACAGGCCTGTGAGGAGAGGCTGAGGAGCTGGGGTTGTTTAGCCTGAAGAAGAGGAGGCTCAGGGGACACCTCATTGCTCTCTACAACTACCTGAAAGGTGGTTGTAGCCAGGAAGGGGTTGGCCTCTTCTCTCTAGCAACCAGCACCAGAACAAGGGGACACATTCTCAAGTGGCAACAGGGGAAGTTTAGGCTCGAGGTAAGGAAAAAGTTCTTCACTGAGAGAGTGATTCACCACTGGAATGGGCTGCCCAGGGAGGTGGTGGAGTCACTGTCCCTGGAGGTGTTCAAGAGGGGATTGGATGTGGCACTTGGAGCCATGGTCTAGTCATGGGGTCTGTGGTGACAGGTTGGGCTTGATGATCTTTGAGGTCTCTTCCAACCTTAGTGATACTGTCATACTGTAATATGGCTCAAGCAAAGCCTGAACTTCAGTAGAGCTCCTAGGGTGGTGGGCAGACAGTGCAGGGATGGAGGTCCCAAGTGAAGCTGGACAGGGCAAGTAAGATCTGTTGATGCCCTCAGGTCACTGACAGAATCTCAGAACTTTTCTGAAGATTGCCTGAGGAAGCATTGAACTTTCACTGTCTGACATGAGACAGGACGGCAAGGGATGGGGGAATTTGTCTTGTTAAAGGTCATGAATTGAGCCAAGCTTGCTCTACAAATAATTTCCTGGCTGCCAAGTACCCTTGTGACACCAGAGTTGTGAAAAGACTGTCTCTTTTTCATACTTAGCTAAAAGAAGCAGTCAAGTGACTACAGTAGAGAGAAATGAAAACTGAGAGAAGAGCAAGTATTGCCTGCAGGTGATAGAATAAAGCCG
This sequence comes from Picus viridis, assembly GCA_033816785.1. Classification (NCBI taxonomy): domain Eukaryota; kingdom Metazoa; phylum Chordata; class Aves; order Piciformes; family Picidae; genus Picus; species Picus viridis. The sequence goes on along the minus strand of CM066566.1, from coordinate 93,016,090 downwards.
TACTGTGTAAAGAGCAAAGATTTCCATCCTGTCAGGACAAGGGGGAAATGGAGCAAATGTGGATGTGGTCAGAAGGGTCTCTAGCAAATGGAGCGTGGAATTGATTCAGGATTCCTGAGCCTTCTCTATTGTCAGTTTTTTTTTCTGTCAAAATGCATCTCTCCTTCATCCTCTTGATTTATGCAGATGCTGACAAATGTGCTACTATTAACTCAAAAGGATCCAAACTGCTGAATTCTGATGATGAACTATATGGGTCACTCTAGTGCTACATAATGGATATGCTGAAGGGGATCAGTTTTTTAAAAAACACAAGATTTTCCATTAACATTCCCTCTCTCCTCCCTTTACTCCTTCTCCTGCTAGATTAATAGACAAATAAATCTGCAAAGTCAAACATTCAAAAGTAAAGAAATGCCAAGATGAAGGCTACTTTAGCAGGAAAGGAAAATAAACCTCTCCTAATCTTGCCACCACCTGCCTACATACTCAAAGGCTACCTGCCTTGGAATTCTTGTACCTCTAACCATGGGGAAACAGCTCTGGCCAGCTCCTATGTGGTTCTTATGAAAGGAGACTTATACAATACAATACAATACAATACAATACAATACAATACAATACAATAAACCAGGTTGGAAGAGACCTTCAAGATCATCATGTCTAACCCATCAACCAATCACAGAGAGTACCATACATAGAGAGTCTGTTCTCAGGCCTAAAGGGCATCAAACAAAATCCAACATAATCATTCAGAGGAAATTTAAATGATAAAATAAGATTACATTATAAAATGCATTTTCTGCAGTCAGAGAAATATGAAGAAGGGGTTAAGTACCTCTGCCTTTTCCTCATCCTTTGTTACAACGTTCCCCTCCGTGTCAACCAAGGAGTGGAGGTTGTCCTTGCCCTTCTTCTTGCTATTAATGTATTTATAGAAAGACGTTTTGTTGTCCTTCACAGCAGAGGCCAGTCTAAGTTCTAAATGGGCTTTTGCCTCCCTAATTTTCTTCCTACATCCAAGTATCCAAGGATTTCAGGGGTACTACACTGCTCCCTGACCCCATCTACCAGTTCAGGAGGCCAGTTATCCTGGAGTCCTCCTGCCTTATTGTTGAAAATTGAGGCAAAGAAGGTATTTAGAACCTCAGCCTATTCCTCATCTTTAGTTACAATGTTCCCCTCCAGGTCCAATAAGGAGTGCAGGTTCTTCTTGCCCTCTTTTTAGCATTAATGTATTTATAAAAATGCTTTTTATTATCTTTCACAGAAGTGGCCAGCTTAAGTTCTAGCTGGGCTTTTACCTGTCTAATTTTTCTCCTACATGTTCTAACAACATCCTTAAATGTATCTCCAGTTGCCTCCCCCTTTTCCAAAGGCAATACAGCCTCTTTTTGTCCCTTAATTAGTTCAAGAACTGTTTGCTCAGCCAGGCCAATCACCTTCCCTGGCAGCTCATCTTTCAGCATGTGGGAACTGCCAGTTCCTGTGCCTTCAAGAGCTTCTGTTTGAAGTAGATCCAACCATCCTGGACCCCTTGGTTCTTAAGGGCTGCTGCCCAGGGTACTTTCTGAATAAGTTGCTTAAACAATCTGAAGTTTGCCCTCCAGAAGTCCAAAGTGAGGGTTCTGTTACTGCTCCTCCCTATTTCCCTGCATATGGAAAACTTCACTGTCTCGTGATCGCTGCATCCTAGACAGCCTCCCACCACCAGCCCTTCTCTTTTTGAGAACAGCAGGTCAAGCAGAGCCTGACCCCTGGTAGGCTCACTTAAGACCTGCATCAGGAAGCTGCCCTCCATACACTCCTTCTGGACTGCCTCCTCTCTGCTGAATTAAGTTCTCAGCAGATGTCTGGCAAGTTAAAGTCACTCACAAGGACAAGATGTGATGATCTTGAGACAGCCTCCAGTTGCCTGTAGAATATTTCATCTGTCTCCTCATCCTGGTTGGGTGGTCTGTAACAGGTCTGACCCAATCAGGGTCAGCTTTTTTAGGCCTCCCTCTGATTTTTACCCACAGGCACTCAACCCCATCATCCGCAACCTCGAGTTCTGTGGCATCTAGTGATTCCCTAATGTACAGGGCCACCCCTCCTCCTCTTCTCCCTGGCCTGTCTCTCCTAAAGAGCTTGTAACCCCCAGTGCCGTACTCCAGTTATGTGAATCATCCCACCATGTTTCTGTAATAGCAACTATGTCATAGTCCTCCTGGTGGACCAAGACTTTCAGTTCCTCTTCTTTGTTAGCCATGCTGTGTGCATTAGTGTACCTGCACTTCAGCTGGGCTGCTGATTTCTCAATTGACCCTATTTTATGTCCCACTCTCCTCTCCGGAGAGACTGGTTTCCTCACCCACCCCCTTAAGACCTAGTTTAAAGCCCTCCCAATGAGCCCTGCCAACTCCAATGCTAGTACCCTCTTGCCCTTTCTAGATAATTTCACCCCATCAAGGTCCAGCAGGTCAGGTGCAGTAAAAGTTGTCCTTGATCAAAGAACCCCAAATTCCCAAAGTTCTGTTGTAGTCCTACATTGCCACCTCTCTTTCATGCTGATTTGGAAGATGTAGAAGACTTCTTTAGGAAAAAGGGATAAGCTCATCCTGAATGGTTGGTAAGTCTCTTAGATGAAATATTAGGAAAGGATAACAATGAACTCCAACCTCTTCTCCTGGCTGAACAAACACAGCTCCCTCAGCTTATCCTTGTAGCAGAGGTGCTCCAATTCCCTAATCATTGTCATGGTCCTCTTCTGGACATGCTCCATCACGTCCATGTCCTTCCTATATTGAGGGCTCCAGACCTGGATGCAGTACTCCAGGTAATGTCTCACCAGAGCAAAGTAGCAGAATCACCTCTCTGGATCTGCTGATTTTCATGCAGCCCAGGATGTGATTTGCCTTCTGGGTTGCAAGCACACACTGCCTGCTCATGTACAGCTTCTCATTCGTCAGCACCCCAAGTCCTTTTCCATAGGGCTGCTTTTTAATATCTCATATCCCAGTCTGTATTGATAGTGAGGGTTGTTCCAGCCCAGGTGCAGAACCCTGCACTTGCTCTTGTTGAACTTCATGAGGTTCCTCTCTCCACCTTGTCCAGGTCCCTCTGGATGACATCCTGTTCCTCTGCTATTTTGACAACACCACACAGCTTGGTGTCATCTGCAGGATAACCTGTTGTAGAGTGAGTAAACCCTTAGAGAGACATCTGCACCTCTCTGCCTGTGCCCAGTGATCACTCTCCAAAACTGACACTAAAGATGCAGCTTTGTGTGAGCAGTGCTGGCCAGTAGGGCATGAAAAATGAGAATGGATTCAATGATCTGAGTTCTAGTGGCAACTGTTTCTAGAATGTGAAGCACTGTTTCTAGTATGTGAAGGGTGGATACATTACTGATATTGCAGCCAGTGTCTTCTGAGCAACCTTGTTTCCGAAGCCAGAGCAGTGCCTGGAAAACTCTTTAAGCCATGCAGTGTAGCTACTAATTCTTAGCAAATAAATTATCATTCCAAATTTAACAGGTAAAAAAATAATGAATTTAAAGCATATCAAGTAAAACTTTGCTGTAGTTTTGCTACTTTTTAGAGAGAATACTGCCTAATTCTGCAAGTTAAGATCCTTTACTAAAATATGAATCATAGAAGTAAGCAGTTTTATTTAAATACCTGCTCTGAGTGATTGTGAAATGCAATTGCAGCTCTTCTAATTTTAATGTGTCATTTATAGTTATTGGCTGACCCTACAACAGTTTCTTGAATAGAATGAATAGATGCAGCTACTTCAGTGTCATGCTCCATGTGTGCCACTGGGTCTATTTGTCATCATACCCAGGTGTCTAGTCTTTTTCATGACACGTAGACAAATCTGAACTGAAAGTGTGATGCCAGTAATGGAATGAATACAGTAGCTCGGCAGTTCTGCAGAAATAATTTAGAGAATAAAGATTTTCCTTTTATTTATGTGGTGCAAATGTCTAACACAACATCATTGTCTTTATTTCCTGTCTCTTAAATGCTCAGTCATTAGCTGGAAAGGTATTTTGACTTGACGGCACAAGGAAAGCTCTGAAAAAGCTCTGGAAAAGCCTGTCCAGAATTGCTATATTTATATGTCATAAATGTATGTATTTTAAGCACTTTTTTTTCTCTTACTGACATTTTCACCCTTTCCATTGCAGGAAAACACTATTAGTGTTTCCTTTATTCTAGATACAGTTACATAAAATTCAAAGCTTTCTTATTATTCCTAAGTACACTGACAGACTCTTTAAGTTCAACTGCTTTTGCTTCTCTTGGCACATTTACACACGTTGACTTATTGACTTTCTTTTTCCTCTCTCATTTTTATATTTCCATTTCTCTTTCTTGATTGTGTTTCATTTTCTCCCTGAGGTTGGCTGTTGTTAGCTTTGAATACCTTTTTTTTTTTAAGAATAGGAATCTTTTTTCATGTTTTTCCAAATCATGTTTTTAGAATATCAAAAAACATTTTTTTCCAGTAACTTCTTTTTTCCACTCCTACACCTTATTCATTCAGTTCATGATAATTCTTAGTTCTGTGAGTAGTATCAATCATTGTGGCTTTATTGTTTTTGCAGCTGACAATAAACTACAATTCTCACTTTCACTGGCTGATTGTTAGCTCAGTGCCCCCTTATCTCTTGTGAAGAGCACTCAGCAACTGCCCTTCTCAGGTCTAGGACTTTGTGATTAGGAGACTGTCTCTAGAGTTTGAAAATTCCAAGGCTAGTTTAATATTAGCAGTAAAAGGATCTTCAAGTATTTCCTTTCAGCTTGAAGGCTCTCATGATACCATGACAAATAGGTGCCAAAAATCCCATCAAAATAAGCAAACAAAAATCACAACAAAAAACTAGGTGGGTCATTCTCCCATCTGACTTGCATTCACATGGTAGGACTACAGTCATCTCTGTTTGTTAGAACTGTAGTCTGTAAAGATTTGGGGTAGCTTGGTCCTCAGTTATCTTTGAATCAGAAAGTATTTCTACTATTTTACATTATGTGCTGTGTTTCCACATTTTGCCTAGTGGATCTTGGACACTGTATCACTCAATTAAAAAGTAAAGCCTGCAAGGTTTGAGTATTTCTAACAAGATAAATTTATATATTTTTTTCAAAATTCATCCACTTCGATTGTTTTTCATCACCTATATTTCCAGCAAGCAGAACATGTGACAACATTGATAGATGAGGGGTAAGCAACTGATGTCATTTACCTGGACCTGAGCAAAGCCTTTAACACTGTCCCGCACCACCTCCTGGTCTCCAAACTGGTAACACATGGGTTTGATGGGTGGACCACTAGATGGATAAAGAACTGGCTTGATGGCCGCACCCAAAGAGTGGCTGTCAACTGGTCCATGTCCCAGTGGAGGCCAGGGACAAGCAGAATCCCTCAGGGATCAGTCCTGGGACCAGACTTGTTCAACGTCTTTGTCAGTGACATGGACAGTGGCATTGAGTGCACCCTCAGCAAGTTCGCTGATGACACCAAGCCGTGTGGTGCAGTGGACACGCTGGAGGGAAGGGATGCCATCCAGAGGACCTGGACAGGCTGGAGAGGTGGGCACAAGCCAACCTCACGAGGTTCAACAAGACCAAGGGCAGGGTCCTGCATCTGGGTCGAGGCAATCCCAGGCACAAATCCAGGCTGGGCAGTGACTGGCTGGAGAGCAGCCCTGAAGAGAGAGACTTGGGGGTGCTAGTGGACGAGAAGCTCAACAGGAGCTCTCAGTGTGCACTTGCAGCCCAGAAAGCCAATCAGATCCTGGGCTGCATCAGGAGAAGTGTGGCCATCAGGTCAAGGGAGGTGATTCTCCCCCTCTACTCAGCTCTGCTGAGACCCCACCTGGAGTACTGCATCCAGTTCTGGACCCCTATTACAGGAGGGATGTGGATGTGCTGGAGCGTGTCCAGAGAAGGGCCACGAGGATGATCAGAGGGCTGGAGCACCTTTCCTATGAGGACAGACTGAAGGAGTTGGGGTTGTTCGGTCTGGAGAAGAGAAGGCTCCCAGGTGACCTCATTGTGGCCTTCCAGTATCTGAAGGGGGCCTCCAGGAAGGCTGGGGAGGGACTTCTCAGGCTATCAGGTAGTGATAGGATTAGGGGGAATGGAATGAAGCTGGAGGTGGGGAGATTCATGCTGGACGTGAGGAGGAAGTTCTTCACCGTGAGAGTGGTGAAGCCCTGGAACGGGTTGTCCAGGGAGGTGGTTAAAGCCCCATCCCTGGAGGTGTTTAAGACCAGGCTGGACGAGGCTCTGGCCAGCCTGATCTAGTGTGGGGTGTCCCTGCCCATGACAGGGGTGTAGGAACTAGATGGTCCTTGTGGTCCCTTCCAACCCTGACTGATACTATGATACTATGAACTGTAGTTGTATTTTTATGTATTTAAAAATTATTATGATTTATGTTTGGAATATTTTTCCCAGTATTAGAAACTCCAAAAAAAAAAAAAAAAAAGTTACATTCTGAATCTTGGATAGATTCTGTCATCTTCATTATCAGGGCAGCATGATGACAGCTGTATATCCCAATTTTTCCCCAGTGAAGAGCTGCAAGCACACTCAATCATCTTTCTGCTTATATAGCTTTAAGAGTGCAATGAGATATTCTATGCCTGTACAGCACTTCAAAATATGTGAATATGATAAGTTTCAAGGCATTTGCTCTCTTAGGGCAAGAATAGTTAGGCCTATATTTAAATTCTTCCTCTGAATGCCAGGTCATGCCATTTTCATAGTACACTCTCATTGAACTTTGCAGAAGAGTAAAGGTGCTATTTGGGAAAGAAATTGAGCCAGCTGCCCAAATACTCTTAGCTAATAAGAGAATCTGATGAGTGTTTTTTGCCATGCACTATTTTGAGAACTACAGTGTAGAGTAACTGAGAAGATAAATAGAAGGGACATGGCAATGCTGCCAGGAATATTGGTTTTGACAAGACATGTCCCTAAGATCTCTCAATATTGTTATCATTCTCCATGAAATTCTGTAGCAGTAAAGTATGGTTTATCATTTGCAAAAGAAATTGCTACAACTGGGAAACAAAAATCTCACATGATTGTTGGTATGCTAACATTACCTTTGCTGACATAATTACAGAATCATAGAATCATCCAGGCTGGAAAGGACCTCAGACAACATCAAATCCAGACGCTTTGCCCACTCCACCACATCTGTCACTACACCGTGTCCCCAAGCACCAGATCTATATGGCTTTTAAACACATGCAGGGACGGTGACATTGTAGTGATAGAAATGTTAAGAACCTTCAACCAATGCTTATAAAAAGCTTAATCTGAAAGGATGCACATGAAAAGAAGAAATTTGGAAGGAAGGAAATCAGAAAGAGTTTGGAAGTAATTAGGAAGGAATTTGGAAGGCATCTGGAAAGAAGGAAGGAATTCAGAAGGCGTTCGGAAGTCATTCATAAGGCATTCAGAAGGAAGGAAGGAAGAAAAGCATTCAGAAGGTATTTGGAAGGCAGGCAGGAAGGAAAGCATTCAGAAGGTATTTGGAAGGCAGGCAGGAAGGAAAGCATTCAGAATGTATTTGGAAGGCAGGCAGGGAGAAAGGCAGGAAGGAAGGCAGGAAAGCAGGAAGGCAGGCAGGCAGGAAGGAATCTAAAGAATGCAATGCGGTGGGAAGAAGGAAGGCAGTCTTTGCTGCATAGTAATCAAGTATGAGTTACAGTACCAGAAGCCTTTGTTCCAGTTCGGCAGTGCCATTATTTCTCTAAGCAGATTGGATCCAGTTACAATCCCTTCCAAGTCTCCACATGAAGAATTAAGGATTTAACTTCTTCCCTGGGCTGGCTGAAACACTAACGACCCACTGGTGAACTGTGCTTTGAAAGTGCAAAATACAATACAATACAATACAATACAATACAATACAATACACCAGGTTGGAAGAGACCTTCAAGATCATCGCGTCCAACCCATCAAACAATCCAACCCACCCAACAACTAGACCATACAGCCAAGCACCCCATCAAGTCTTCTCCTGAACACCTCCAGTGAAGGTGACTCCACCACCTCCACGGGTAGCTGATTCCAATGGGCAATCACTCTCTCCGTGTAGAACTTCTTCCTAACATCCAGCCTAAACCTGCCCTGGCGCAGCCTGAGACTGTGTCCTCTTGTTCTGGTGCTGGATGCCTGGGAGAAGAGGGAGGAGAAGAGGAAATAGTTTGGTCTGTTGGTTGGTTGGTTGGTTGGTTTGGGGTGGGGTTTTTTGTTTGTTTGAATTAATTTTTAAAATAAGTAAAAGCAAGTAGTTTTCACCAGCTCATGACTAGTGGAAGAAAATAAATGAAATCTGGCTTGTGTTGCCTGAGACCCACAGAGCCACAATAAGATGTCTGCAGCTATTCCATGAGCCATAGGATGGTTTAATTAAGAGTTTGATGATAAGCATATGCTAATACTCCCTGAAATTTCTGAAGGTTGTCAATGTCTGAAATTCAAAATTACATAATACAGAACTTCTGGGATTTACTAATCAACTATTCCTCATTAGAAGGGATACTTCTTACTTTCAGACCAAATCTGCTCTTATTCTTCTAAAAGGAAAGAATATGCATCCATTTTGATTAAAGTCAGTTAGCAGTAGGTTTAAGTGGATAAATATATTTGACACCCCATATAAATATAAAATATGGTTGATTCCCCAGGACAGGAAGGTTTCTGGAGACAGGATAATGCAGAGGACATACATACATTTGTGCTGTGTAGATTTGGAATTTGCCTAATATTTGACTGCCTGCTGGTAACACATGGATGACGACACACACTTCCTTGCTTAAGTGGAAATTAAGAAAAAAATGAATAGGAAGAACTATAAGGGAATTTACATTTAGAAGCACTAGAATCTATGGATGATAGAATATATGGATGAAAAGAGATGTATATGAGTTGCTTGTGGAAGTGAATCATCCCCTGAATCCCATGTCTTAGCATGTCTTTCAGGGCATTTGAGTAGCACACAGTAAAAACCATGCATAGGTTTTTGTGTTTTCTAGAAGTTCTTTTACAAATTTTGGAGAGATCACTAAAGTAAAGCTACCACAGGATGTGAGAAGCTGCATGGATTCCGTGAAATATGAATAAATTGGATAACACATTTAAAATAATCTCTGCGCTGTAGTCAGAGGGAAAAAGTCCAAATCCTGACTGAGGCTAACTATTAACTTTCCATGCTTTCCATCTGAGATACTGCTGAGACAGAATAAGCTAGAGCAGTACTTTGAAGATGTTAAAACACTCAATTTTTAACCCTCAGCCATGCGACTATCTCAAAAAATGCCTTTGATATGTCCCAAGCTTTGAGAAAAATGTTTCTTTAACAGAAGTTTACACACAAAACTGTAGGTAGACTGATGATCACACCTAATTTTGCCAGCACCAAGAAAACATGATAATGAAAAAAATAACACCTTTAATAAAGTGAAGGCCAGTGTCCTATAACATATAACCTATGTCTCATTCTCAAAGGAAAATATTCAACTGTGTTGAAACCTATCTGGGACATAACCATGCAGAAAATAAAATTTCATAGGAAGCATTCTGCTTTTTCTATCTTCCCCTTCCATTCCCTTTCTTACACTTCTCTACTTTTCACCTGTAGAATTTAGATTTGTCTTTAATGAGTCTGTTTCAGATCTTGGTTTCCAGACTCTAATTCATGACTAATTTCTCATGGTCCATCTTTAAAATCAAACTTGACTTTATTCCTTTGATTCCTGGGCACAGTACTGACCTACATGGGTGCATCCATCACAGAAGAAAGATCTTGATTCCATCTCTGTTTGGTCCCTCAGTGTGACTGGGCATTAACAAAGTCATTGCTTATATAGTTCTCCCCAGTAGTGCATCTTAGTTTGAGTGTTCAAACCAATATATCATTTCTATGAGGGATTCTCCCTTCCTACACCACTCAGGATGCTCAGGGCCATAATGAAATTAGGAGAAGAAAACAGTGTAGCTACTCCACAAACTATCAGCGAAATTAGTTGGCCTGTTCAGACAAGGCTGTAGGTTTTAGCAGACACTCAACAGTTACAAAGAGGCGCAGTGGCTTCTGCTTCTCAGGGCCTCCACATTAACTTGAGGTCCAACCCAAGCTCTGCTTCACTAAGATCCTACAAATTCATCCTCCACACTGCCAGGTTAGATAGAAACAAAGATGACTTAGAAAAGTTTGTTTAGTCTAGGAAGAAAAGAATATAGGAATACAGGATAACCATTTTCAAACATATAACAGGATATCACAAAACCAGTAAGGAATAAATCATTCTCCCTATCCAATGGAAAGATAACAGTTAATGGGCCTATACTGCAGCTGTAGAGACACACATATAAAGGGAGGAAGTCTGTTAGCAAAGGGAATCACAGAAAAAGATTGCTAAAGGAAAACAGGGTCTCTGTCATGGTTTTAAAGGTGTGATAGATAAATACATGTCAGAAATGGCGCAGGCATTTTTCTTGCATCTGGGCCCAGGACTACAACACCTTGTCTCTTTCACATCAGCTGTCTACAATTTTATGTGTAATGAAAACGCAGCAATAAATATACTGAAAAACAAGCCCTTTTCTGAAGTTTCACAGATATATCATGCAAAAACAATGAAACATTTCCAAAGACAGGGAAACATTTTCTTCCTTAGCGTGTGGTGCATACAATGCTCACGCTGGACTGAATTAATTTTTTCTTATATCCATTGCATAAGCCATGCTACTATGAATTGAAGACTAGAAAGTAAACTTCAGGGCCAACCTCTCTGCCTGTACAGACTGGCCTGGCTCCAGTTACACTTTGTGGACTTGTGAGTTTTATTGACCATGCTAGGGTCTGGCTGTTTAACTTAGAGTCTCCCCTTGACTTCCCTAGCCTTTGAATCTAGTCCTTGAGCAAGTCTGACTCTCTACTCAGAGGATGCAGAATCCACACAAACAAGCCGAAGTGTTTCAAGATGGCTTGCACGGTGGGGGCACTCATGGCTGTGTCTAATTAAGCAGATACAGGGAGCCTGAAAAAAATGGGCAAGGGCAGTTAAATCCAGGAAGAGGTCAACCCCATCGGTAATTAACAGGATAATGGATCAAAGAACTCCACTTAGCACAGGAAATATTGAGCACCTCATCTTTATAGCTGAATCTGATAAAAGTTGGGTTATGCATTTTCTACTAAATGAACCAGAGGCAGCTACAAACAGGAGGCTATTGTTTAACCTCTGTGGGAATATCAGTTGGGTTATTGCATGCTTGATGTGCTACAGAAGAGCAGCCCTTATGCCACATACTGATGTAGGTCTAATGATCTCTTATCTCCACATCCACTGTGGCTACTCCAAAAACAAACTAAAATGAAAGCCTTTCAAATGGTTTTGACTCTGCCTCTACATTTTTATTTGTTTAGTGAGTTTTTGCGTTTTCTTTCCTTTTCTTCTCAGCTTACAAATAAGTATATACAGTGCTTTATTTTTACAGGTTTCTTGTTCTAAAGGAGCAATGTATTGTGTTGCATCCTTCAAAAATTTATTCAGAAAATACTGTTCAGACAGGAAAGGTCAGAAATAAAAGTGAAAAGAGGAAAGGTCTTTAGTACTATTGTCAAATTAATCCTTAAAAATTGCCTTTTAGCTAATACTGTACTACTCCTGACCTGTCCCTACTGACACTGCTCTTTTGTATGTGCTGGAGTCAGCCTGACTTATGTCAGTCTTATTTATTCCTCAAAGTAATAAAGAAAAAAATGACAACCAAATATGCAGCTCTCAAGAAAAAAAATCTGTTTGTTTGCAGATGGTTGCTGTTCAATAGATAGACCATTACATATTTTCTCTGCTGACTGTAAATGAAAAAAGAAAATTTGTTTTTACATGTCCCTGCAGTGTCCCTGCTTTCTGGTGACTGCAGCATAAACTCTCTGCACTTGTTTCAGTCAATGGAATGGGATAGAATATGTAAAGTTAAGCTCCTCCTCTGACCTTTTCTGGGAAGAAACTGTCTCTCTCCATAGCTTATACAGAGTAATGTTTTCTTTTCCTTTTCAGACACAAGCAGCCTTTCATTATTGTCTCCAGCATGTGACAGGGATCAGAAGCCATCTGATATGGATTAGCCACATTCAGAATAGAAATTGTCTCCATCAGTCCAAAATCACTGTAGAAGGCACTATTTTGTCTTGATACTCCCTCTTCATTGTAGGATATGTACCACCACTGAATGAGTTTTAGTATATAGCATTCTGGATACTGGAAAATGATAGGGAGATTCAATTGTAGTCTCAGATAATTTCACCGCCTAATGAAGCTGGACTTGCCTTAGCAGAATTAGAGCAATGATAGTGCTGCTCTGACAATACTCAGCATATTCACAAGCCCTTGTACCACCCCAAAGTTATGATTTGTCATTGCGAAATAAAGCTTCCTATGATTTATGGCCATTAAAGTGAAGTGGAGCGGAGCAGTTTCTAGTTTACGATCACAAGAAAGAGAGGAGGGGAAAGGAAGGATCAGTTATTACCAAAAGCCTCCATGGCAACTAAACAGACTACTACTTTTCTTTTAAGCCTCCTTATAAATGCCATGAAGACAAAGAATCAAGGCTTCCATACGGCTCATTGGTGCCAAGTGGATTAGGCTGGCAGAGGCTGTGCTGGTTTAATCCCCTTTAATGCCTTGCGCCTTAAGTCTAATGTGCAACCAGACCCTTTTGCTCCAGCTCCATACTGAGCACATCAGCAATAATTGATTATCATTTCCACTATCACTAGGAAACTACTTTTCCTTGTGCTCCAGGTCCTCGTCTCATTTTAAAAAGCTGAATTAAAATACAAACTTTCGCTGAAATTTTCCTACTTGTAACAACTAAGCTGCAAGTAGCCTAGTGAAGGTAGCTGCATTTATGCAGGTTTGTAAATGAAAAGCTGGTAATAAAAGGCTATTTTCTGGCAAGTTCTTGAGGAGTACCTTTTTTCACGCAGCGGTGAGATGACATTCATTCGCATCTGAAACGTATCCCGGTATACAACTTCAAGTTCAGCCAACATGGATTTAGGAAGGGCAGGTCCTGCCTCACCAACCTGATCTCCTTCTATGACCAGGTGACTGCCTGGTGTATGTGGGGCAGGCTGTGGATGTAGTCTATCTGGAATTCAGCAAGGCCTTTGACACTGTCCTCCACAGCAAACTCCTGGCCAAGCTGGCAGCCCCTGGCTTGGACAGGAGCACTCTGTGCTGGGTTAGGAACTGCCCAGAGAGTGGTGGTGAATGGTGCCACATCCAGCTGGCAGCCAGTCACTAGTGGTGTCCCCCAGGGATCAGTGCTGGGCCCCATCCTGTTCAGTGTCTTTACTGATGATCTGGATGAGGGGACTGAGTCCATCATCAGTAAATTTGCAGATGATACCAAGTTAGGAGCAGGTGTTGATCTGTTAGAGGGTAGGAGAGCTCTGCAGAGCAACCTTCACAAGCTGGACAGATGGGCAGAGTCCAACATGATGGCATTCAAGTCCAAGTGCCAGGTGCTGCATTTTGGTCATAACAACCCCATGCAGTGCTACAGCCTGGAGTCAGAGTGGCTGGAGAGCAGCCGGACAGAAAGGGACATGAGGGTACTGATTGACAGCTGGCTAAACATGAGTCAGCAGTGTGCCCAGGTGGCCAAGAAGGCCAATGGCATCCTTGCCTGGATCAGGAATAGTATGGCCAGCAGGAGCAGGGAAGTCATTGTGCCCTGTACTCATCACTGCTTAGGCCACACCTTGAGTCCTGTGTCCAGTTCTGGGCCCCTCAATTTACAAAGGACATTGAGACACTTGAATGTGTCCAGAGAAGGGTAACAAGGCTGGTGAGAGGTCTTGAGCAAAAGCCCTGCAAGGAGAGGTTGAGGGAGCTGGGATTGTTTAGCCTGGAGAAGAGGAGGCTCAGGGGAGACCTCATTGCTCTCTACAACTACCTGAAGGGAGGTTGTAGCCAGGTGGGGGTTGGTCTCTTCTCCCAGGCAACCAGCAGCAGAGCAAGAGGACACAGTCTCAAGCTGCACCAAGGGAAGTTTAGGCTTGGGGTGAGGAAAAAGTTCTTCACAGAGAGAGATGTTAGCCATTGGAATGGGCTGCCCAGGGAGGTGGTGGAGTCACTGTCCCTGGAGGTGTTCAAGAGGGGATTGGATGTGGTACTTGCAGCCATGGTTTAGTAGTCATGAGGTGCTGGGTGACAGGTTGGACTTGATAATCTTTGAGGGCTTTTCCAACCTTATTGATTCTATGATATCACAGGTTTTTCTGTACTCAGGGTAGGATGGGTTGTATCACGCTTGTGTTCTTGGAAATACCAGGAAAGAACAACTGTTATTCAGACTAGGAAAACTGAGGGGTCCCTTGTGTGTCTTGTTCAGCATGGCCTGGCTACACACAACAAAAGCCACTTCCACAGGACTTTTTATTTCTGTTATTAGGGCAGAAGCAGAAATTGCAAATCACAGGAAGGGCAGGAGAAATACTGGTAAATCTAGATGCCATGGCACATGTTACTGTGTTGGAGTAAAACATCCATTGTAAATGTAGCCTTCATCACTTCTGCTAGTTACCTACTCTTGCATGTTTAGCTAATGTGTTTTCATATGAGAACTGAAGCTACAAGTGGACAATCCGTGCTCCACAGATGGCAGCAACTGTAAAATCATTTCCACAGACAAGGCATTAAGAGCCCTTTACTGTAATCTCTTCCTCATAGTATTTCTCTGAGGGAGCCCAGCCTGTCACTATCAGCTATGGAGGATAAGGCATGAAAGTAAAAGTATGAAACAGGAAGAAGCGTCCAAGTAAAACCTGGCTGTACAGACTGGGAATGGGATGAATTTGGCCTCATATTTTAAGTTGTCCAATTATTAATATTCAACATAGTTGTCTCTAACAAGATCCATAAAAATGAAATGTGGATAAATTACAAAAGTTATAAATTACTCAGAATACAAGAAGAATGGCCTGAACACTTCAGGAGATTGACTCCTAAACAGATAACCCTTTTTTTTTCAAGCAATTTTAAAATATATTTGAATGTCTTAATTGCTTAGCCTGTATTTTCCATTGTCATTGGTATAACATCACACACTGATGTGAAAAATAATGTCCCATCATATTATGAAAAGGAATTTTTTTCTTTGATATTTGCTATTGTGGTGGGTTGAAATTTCTGCCCCCCAACATTGACTTTGCCAGCCAGCCCAGATGGAAGCAAATGAAAGCTGTATTTACAGGCAAAACTACAATCTACAATGGAATGCAATGAGTATGTACAAAATACACAGTATTTACAGGTACTTACAGGTCTTTGACCAGGGAAATCATAGAATCATAGAATCAGTCAGGGTTGGAAGGGACCACAAGGATCATCTAGTTCCAACCCCTCTGCCATGGGCAGGGACACCCCACACTACATCAGGCTGGCCAGAGCCAGCCTGGGCTTCAACACCTCCAGGGATGGGGCCTCAACCACCTCCCTGGATAACCCATTCTAGGTCTTCACCACTCTCATGGTGAAGAACTTTTCCCACATCTAGCCTGAATCTCCCTATCTCCAGCTTCATTCCGTTCCCCCTAGTGCTATCACTACCTGAGATCCTGAGAAGTCCCTCCCCAGCCTTCCTGTAGGCCCCCTTCAGATATTGGAAGGCCACAATTAGGTCACCTCAGAGCCTTCTCCAGACTGAACAGCCCCAACTCCTTCAGTCTGTCCTCATAGGAGAGGTGCTCCAGCCCTCTGATCATCCTTGTGGCCCTTCTCTGGACACGCTCCAGCACGTCCACATCCCTCCTGTAATAGGGGCTCCAGAACTGGACGCAGTACTCCAGGTGGGGTCTCTACTAGCTTCTCCCTCTCTGCCCTCCCTTACCCCCCTGTACAAAAGGGAGAAGACACAGAGGCAGAGAAGTTAATACCAAAACAATGCAGCCAAGGTCAAGCAGAAGCAAGTTAGTACCTCTCCAGAGTGAAGAATTAAGAAGAGAAGAAAGAAATTGTTTTGCTACAACCAGTTGAAGTTCCTTATCTCTTCAATGGGAATTTTTAGAATTATTTTTATATTCCTTTTTACACCCAGTAGTGATTTATTTGCATTTTACTACTTTTCAGTTCAAGATCTGTGGAAAATTTTAACTACCAGTTTTCAGGTATCCTTCGATATTATTCATAAAAGGCAATATCATAAGAGAGACTGAGCACCTCTTCAGGATGTGTAAAATTTAGCAAGCCAAAATCTTGCTCTCTCCTACAACAGTAGCTTCACCACAGAGCATGTTCAAGCACTGTGGTTTTGAACAGGGTTAGTATGACAGGCATATCTGGCAGATGAGTATCAAGACCAGCTCTTGTACTTGCTTTCAAAGTCACTTACTTTTTTAAACAGTACTCAAAATGGCTCTGAGAGCAAACCTCACACTTGTTCATAACATTCATTTGCTGGATATTATCGAGTTGTTTATATATTACCATAGGATATTTGCCATATTATTTACTCATGGATTCAGTTATAAACTAGAAGTTATTTCTTGCCTTTATTGCTCATAGATCAAATGGAACTTTGTCCAAACAACCTAGACAGAAATAGTGCAGCATAGCAATGTTGTGATTCACATGTGCCATTCTATAGTATGCAGCAAAAGAGGAAAGCTTCACTATTACAATAAAATGATTTATTTCTTCTGGTTCATGTAATAAAGAGTTTGGATAAACACCACAGGCTTACAGAGAGAAAGCAAATTGATAAATTGGTTACAAAACCCATATTCTAGTAATTTGGCTTCCAGATGCCAAGGGCTTCCAGCTTTGCCTGGGGGATCCCTGCTTCTATGTGCTGTATTTGGCTGACTGCACAATGCTAAGCTCAGCTGCTGCTACAGGCAGCATGGAAGAGGAAAGTTGGCAGCATGAATGGGAAGTAAATGATACTGGGCTCTTTCAAAGTAAGAAAAATCTTAGAAGTGCCTTCTGTCTAGGCTGTGAGGTGGAGCAATGTGGCAGCTGTCTTGCATACCTGCCTAGCTCATGCCAGAGACTTTTGTATTGCCCTATGCCTTCACTGACAGTAGAGGACAGAGCCATAGTAAACTTGGCTTCATGTGAGCAGACAAATTGCCAGCTGATGGTGGATATTATGCTGTTAACAGAGTAGCCCATGGAGTTACTAGACTGCTGTCATTAGGACACGGTTTCCTTCTACATGCTTGCAAATACCCAGCTTTCAAAACTTCCACAAGTATTTGAGGGTCAATATTCAGTTCTCCCAGCTGTTGCTTTTAAAACCCAGTTATCTAGGCTAAGGCATGTCTATGTTTCCTTTGTAATCAGCATTAGCATCTCTGGGTTTTTTTCAGAAAAAAAAAAAAAAAAAAAAAAGAGTTGACCTCAAAAGATCTTCTCTATCTTTCTTTACTATAGAGAAAAAGCCAAGAAGACTAGCTCTGAATGGGATCAGCCCATTTTGGTATCTATATATCATTGCCCACATGTGCCAGGAAGCTAAGCTGCCATCATACTTGACAACAGTCTAGTTAATACAGTCACTGGAGTCTTGGGAACATATAAGTAGTTACTGCTTGTATGAATCACTCTCTGACAGCAACAAAGACATCTTGATCTCCTGTACCTGTAGTGGGAGCCTGGACACATTAACCTCTTGCAGGCACTTTACATATGGTCTTCTGTGAGGTCATTACCACTGCAGAGGCTTTAACTTGCAGTTGGCCAAAGTCATATTACATGAAGCCCATCTCAGACATTTGTATTGCACTAGTTAAAGCATATGAAGAGAAACAGTTTCCATCTCCTCATGCACATTCAGTGACTCAAGGGAAACTACTCTGATTTACTCAAGTGGAATTTATAAATTCTTAAGTTACACTGTCACTATATGCTTGGGAGTGAGATATGTTTCATGGTCACAGGATGGTGTCCTTGATTCCCAGAAAAAGAAACAGCAAGGCCAGACAAGTTCCATTAGTTTGAAGAAACCTTCCCTCCTGGAGTCTTAGTGTCTTCTATAACATGGTCTAAGCAAACATGCAGTGGACAAGAAATCCTATTAACTTCAAACAACTGTGAATGAGATTCCTGGTTTGGACATGTGACCTATGGCAAACCAAAGTGTTTCTCACCTCAGCAAACTCGGTTAAGTTTCTAAGAAAGGACTGAAGGAGGATGTCTGTCTGAAGGACAGATTATCTTGCATCAGCTTTATTTTTCTGGATGAAAAATTCCTGCCCCACAGACCTTTGGCCGTAAAACAACAAGGTCATAAAACATTAAATGGATTTCTATCTGTCTTTACTGAAACATGATCGCTTTGTTAATAAATCTTTCTTTTGAATGGGAATGAAGACATGCTGTGTGGTCTGCAGTTACCATGATCAGGCAGTTTCCAACCTTCCACAAAGCTAAGGATTTATTTGTATGAGCTTTTTTACTGGTATTTCTGCACTGAGATTGAAGGTCAAATTCAGCAGTGTAGGGTATCAGTATTGCAACAACATTACTGTCAGCTCTGTCTTTGGTCTTTTGACTCTGAGCCTATATAGTATAACTCTGAACACTTTCTCAGCTCAGAGTAGAAATAAAGTTGTTTTGTGGCTTCTTTGCAAATCACACACCTTTCTGCTTCATAGATTACTAAGAAAAACTCTACTATCATAGGAAATTAAGATTTGTTTTTCTGAAAAGAAGTTATTAAATAAAGTCACTGCAAACTGCTTAGAACTGATAAGGAATAATTTTGTTTCTAAACTGATTTAAGGTGTTTGCCATACTTGCATTGTCTTTAATATTGTATAGATTGCATTAATGTGTTTCAAGATGTTTATGGGCTCCCAAAGATCTCAGCAGACAGAGCATGTGATTCAGATGCTAAATTCCTTCTTTCTGATGAGTAGGACAGCACGTCTGTGGGACAGAAAACACAGGGCACGTCAGCTACATTTCCTGCTTTGAGCAGAGATACCAACAGGCTGCAATAAATAAAGCTAAAATAGGTCATTTAGAGTTGCTGTGAAGCAAGATTTGACCAAGGTGAGGAACAGATATCTTGTTAAGTCCTTTCAATCAGTTTCATTCAGCATTTGTACTAAATCATTAGGGTCCGTGGGCTGGGCAATACTTTTGAAGAGCAGGAGATTTAAATGATCAGGTCCTTTGAACACAGGGCTAAGGAATGCCTCAGAGCTGCTTTCCCCTTTTCCACAAGCATCGTGTCAGAAAAAGCTCCTGAGTAAGTCAAGTAACCTGCCATGCAGCTGCAGCTCCAGCCTGAAGGCACCAAGCAATATCGAGGCCATGAACTAATGTCGAACTGCACAAACACAACAGATAGCCCAGACTGTGGGGGAGGTGGAAATGAGAATTAATTGTGAATCCTGAGCTCAGTGTGCATGCATGAATGCCCAGACCTGAATGACTTCTACAACCACATTTCAGAACATGTCAAGTAAGAAAGGAAAGGTCTTTCCTCCCCATTTTTCAATATACCTTAGTGTTTTTCTTATGATCTGACAGCTCGGTTACAGTTTGCCATTGAAAGGCTTTTTATTGCATTATGGAGTTGGCACCTAAACACAACAATCAGCTTCATTCACTAAATTACCTGCATTCCATAGAATCACAGACGAGTCACAAGCAAAACCTATCAGTAGTTTTAATCACATAATTCTTGAATCTGGGCTGTATTTGCAGATAAATATCTCCTGAAAAAATTATTCTGCAGGAAGAGACCAAGTGGAGACAATAAATGAGATGGGTGTTGTGAAGCAGACTCACTGATTCATTTCTTTGTATGCTTTTTCCTAATGTAAAATTTTAGTGCTATGGAAAAAAAAAAGGTTTTAGGAAATATTAGTTTTCCATTATCCATAGAGAGAAAGAAACAAAATTCTCCTTATCTGCAGAAATCATTTCACACTGTTTTCCTGTGAGATCCCACCTCAAATACTGCATCCAGTTCTTGTGTTCCCATCACAAGAAGGACATAAAACTATTGGACCCAGTCCAGAGGAGGGCCACAAAGAAGAGCCAAGGGCTGGAACACCTCTGCTATGATGGTAAGTGGAGGGAACTGGGGTTGTTCAGCCCAGAGAAAAGAAATTTTCATAAAGGTGTCTTGTGACAGGACTAGGAGGAAAGGTTTTAAGCTGACAGAGAGTAGGTTTAGCCTAGATCTTAGGAAGAAGTTCTTCAGTATGAGGGTGGTGAGACCCTGGAATAGGTTGCCCAAAGTGGTTGTGGATGCCCTCTCCCTGGAGGTACTGAAGGTCAGATTGGCTGAGACCAAGTCTAGTCCAGAAGCATCACTGCCCATGACAGGGGGCTTGGAGTAGATGAGCTGCAAGGTCCCTTACAGTATATGATTCTATGATTATTTTTCCTTTGGCCACCCAAGCTGCCTATGATTTCAAAGGTACCACACCCTTTGAAATATGCATAATAAAATCCTTCTACTTTTTGGCAAAATTTTATATTGCATTATAACTTCACACAGGAACAGAGATGAGGAGGTGGATAACACTCTGCATAACATCTGTTTTCAGATACTTTATATAAAGATTAAATTTTAGAAAAAAATGCTTTTCTGCTGTGTTTGTCAGGACACATTTTGAACGGAGCTCACTGAACTGTGTTAAATATTTATTATTTTTTTTAAAAGAAGCTACTAAGAGCATAGGCTGTGGACTGAGCTGTGGGATATAGGATGGCATATGGGACTGCACTTGTAAGTACAGCAGTCAAGAGCTGTATATATAAGATATTGTGTGGCTTAAGTACCTGTTAGTCCCCATTACTAGTAGCACTAAAGCACAGTCCAACGGCATGAGATTTAACACATCTAAGTGCCGGGTTCTACACATTGGCCACAACAAACCCATGCAGTGCTACAGGCTGGGGACAGAGTGGCTGGAGAACGGCCTGGCAGAGAGGGACCTGGGGGTACTCGTCGATAGTAGGCTGAATAGGAGCCAGCACTATGCCCAGGTGTCCAAGAAGGCCAATGGCATCCTGGCCTGGATCAGGAATAGCACAGCCAGCAGGAGCAGGGAAGTCATTCTGCCCCTGTACTCAGCACTGCTTAGGCCACACCTTGAGTCCTGTGTCCAGTTCTGGGCCCCCCAATTCAAGAAATATGTTGAGTTGCTGGAACGTGCCCAGAGAAGGGCATCAAAGCTGGGGAGGGGTTTGGAGCACAAGCCCTGTGAGGAGAAGCTGAGGAAGCTGGGGTTGCTTAGCATGGAGAAGAGGAGACTCAGGGGTGACCTTATTGCTCTCTACAACTACTTCAAGGGAGGTTGTAACCAGGTGGGGGTTGAATCCAACTCCTTATGTAGTTAGTCCAAGTTGAAGTCTATGTCATACCAGACTTTAATTAATTTAGCATAAGATTTAAATGAAAGTGAGACCAAGAATATCTGCCTATGCTGCAAATTCACCTCTGGTTATCATGTGTTTTGTCACAGCACTCCCCTGAATGAAACATAGCATAGTTTATATGTAAGTTCTTTAAGGTAACCTTTCAGTATCTGAACCCATTACTCAGGCACCTCATCCTCCCCCACCAACCCCATGCAGACACAGTAGAATACAGAAATAGAGATGGAAACAGAGAGAAAAATAGGGATTCCTGGGAATGCATGTAGAAACATCTTGATTCAAGGCAGGTGGTTGTTGATGGTCCTTGGCTTAAAGCATCACTGATGATGGAATATGAAGAGAGAGAAAGCATTCAGTTTGTATGAGAAACTTCCATAGGTAGCATTTAAGAGTAGGATAAAAGCAGTGCTTTCTCTCCAATACTCTGACAATTTAAAAATACATACGGCTGCATTCTTTACCTGCCCAGCCTTTGCTCTCCCTTCCCTCTTCCTCCATGTCACCTAGGTCTGCTTTTCTCATTTGCCTCCTTCTGTGATGGCCTTTTGCTTACCTGTTATATCCTCTGAAGTGAATGGGAAAGTCACTAAGTCAATGTAAAATGTCATTTTTTTTTCTTTATCTGCAAGGGAGCTGTTTCACCAGGACATAGAGGCATGACAAATGTACCCAAATAGCTACATACATGAATTCAGAGTCTTGGTGCCTGATGGAATGGGAGTGCCCTGCTGTGGCCCCACTGGCTTCTGCACTGCAGAGCCAGGATGCTGTTTGGAGGAATTGGCTATATATATGGGGGGAATGGAATGAAGCTGGAGGTGGGGATATTCAGGCTAGATGTGAGGAAGAAGTTCTTCACCATGAGAGTGGTGAAGGCCTGGAATGGTTTGTCCAGGGAGGTGGTTGAGGCCCCGTCCCTGGAGGTGTTTAAGACCAGGCTGGATGAGGCTCTGGCCAGCCTGATCTAGTGCAGGGTGTCCCTGCCCATGGCAGGGGGTTGGAACTAGATGATCCTTGTGGTCCCTTCCAACCCTGACTGATACTATGATACTATGATATATTGCATCATGGTCTTGGCACCTTTATCTCCCAGGGTCATTGAGGCTGATGATATACTTTCCCTTCTAGACTAGACTAAGAGCGCCTGTATTCTAAAGTAAAAAGAAAAGGATCCATTTCTCTGCTGTAGGTCATTCTGCTGTAGGGTATTCGTCTCTCTCTTCAAATCCTGCCTGGATGCATTCCTGTGTAGACTACCCTATGAGATCCTGCTTTGACAGGGTTAAAGTTGATGAACTCTATTGAATATGAATAGCAACCAAATATGAATCTATGCATAAATACAAACCTAACAAAAGTGGGCAGATGGGCAAAATATGTTGTCCAAGCCTCTGAGTTGGACAATTGAGGGACCAAATCTGCTATTACGCACGATTGCATGTTCCTCTCAGTCAGCATGTGAATGAAATCACCACCAAGGTTTGCCATGCTTCTTCCAACTCCCCAAACTACCCTTGGTGTGTGATTAGGCAGCAGGATGCCCTAGTTTCCAGAGAAATAGTTTCTGTGACCTTGTATATGAAAAAATAGGAGACTTATGTAACCTCTGATATGGCTATGAGATATTTTACAAATGCTTAGAAACGTCTGTTGTTTTATTTAGTGAGCTTGAAAACATGATGGTGTTTCAATCACAAAATTCATATCTGGAGCCCAGGTGAAATGAAATACCTTTTTTCTTTGGGTCAGGGAAATATATCACATGGAACATGAGTATATTTGGACCTTGCTTGAACTCCAGATAAGCAATATCAGTGTGTGCAAGTATACAGAGTTTCCTGTTCTCTGTACTTTCAGGAATTACTGCATGTTACCTAGCCAAAATATGCAGTCCCTAAGGTGATACATGAATGACATTATTTAACCAGAATGCTTGTCATGGTAGAGCACTAGGAGAAACAAAACCCAGCACAGTAAAACCCATCTTAAATCTTTCTAACAACTATAAAGGCCTTTTTAAATGTGTAATTTCTAAACCTGCCAGTGTTATAAAGAGTAAAGCACCTTTGCTATAATTCTCTCTAAGTGCTTCATCCTTCAGTAGTAATGGCCCGCACATTTGATCAAAGAGAGCAGGCATACAAGTGACTAGCAGATGGGTGACTTCTCCATCTTGCTTTCATGAAGGACAAATGAAGGCAGAACTATAATATTTATTGCAGGTAAATGATCAATCAGCACACCCATTCCAGTGAATTTTTCAACCCAGCGCAAAGCTTAGTTTGAAGTTACTCTGGGGTTTGGTGCTTTATTTAAAAGGTTTTCCAAAAGTAAGGTATTCTTTTGTACATCCTAGCAAACCAAGCTGCTGAAACCAAACTGCCGGATGGTATCAGCTATTCATCATTTATCATTTATAAACAGCCCAGAACAATACCGGCCTGCTTCACAGATGCCAAGAAAGTTCATTCCAGCATCCCTGAAATGGCTGAAAAAGTTTCAGTGTTACAGAAAAAAACCAACCAAAACAAAACCGCCACAAGTTGTTTTCCTTCAGAATGCTCAAATTTGAGTGAGAGGAATTTCAAGGCCTGTGAAGAAATCAAGTGGATCATAGAATCACAGAATTGTTAGGGTTGGAAGGGACCTCAAGGATCATCTAGTTCCAACCCCCTGCCATGGGCATGGACACCTCACACTGGATCAGGTTGCTCACAGCCACATCCAGCCTGGCTGTAAAAACCTCCAGGGATAAGGCTTCCATCACCTCCTTGGGCAACCTGTTCCAGTGTCTCACCACCCTCATGGTGAAGAACTTCTTCGTAACATCCAATCTGAATTTACCTATTCCTATTTTTTTTTCGTTCCCCCTAGTCCTATCATTACTTGACATCCTAAAAAGTCCCTCCCCAGCTTTCTTGTAGACCCCCTTAAGATACTGATAGGCCACAATAAGGTCTCCTCGGAGCCTTCTCTTCTCCAACTCTTTCAGTGTGTCTTCATAGGAGAGGTGCTCTAGCTCTCTGATCATCCTCATGCATGCATGTCAACCGCTTTGTTATAATAAATTATTTGCATTTCAGACTCCATCATATCCTTTCACTGCTAGGAAGTGATGTGCTCTATGACCATGTTTCAAGCTTTCTCCTTTGTGCATAAGTGAACCATTTAACAAAAGGTTCCTGCATTGTCTAAAATGGTTGTTTTAATCTATAATCACTGAAAACAAAATGTAGGGCTGTTTCTGATACAATGGGTTTTTGATGTCATGTCCAGAAGGCAACATTAATTTCTTAGCTGTCTTCTGGGTTTTCTTGGTCTTCATGCTCTGATAATTCCACCCCTCTCCCCTTATTTTTGTTTGCACTGATCTCAGATTTTCTTTTCATAGGTCCCAATAGTATACATTTGTAGTACATAGCTGGTGCTCCTACTCATTTCAATATTACTGATAAAGTTAACCTACGTAAATGGGTTAATCAACTTCAAAGAAGGCAATTCCTACTTTTCTGCAGAATTGTGATGAGGGTATGTACTAGTATCATCCATTCAAGGGGCTCCACCTTTGCTCTGTTTCTGTTCTTTACATTAGAAATACTTTTTCTACCTGTATTCTTTTAAAAATGTAAAGAATCAAATATTTACAGATGGTATTCAAATGAATTAAATTCATCTGTATAAAGGTCAAGTTCTTCATCTAAACTAATTGTCCAAAAATCAACAGAGAGATAAACCATCTGCAAAGAGTTATACTACTAATCTTAGATGTTTATCTTAAGGCAGGATAAATGACTCTGTAGAGAAATAAGTCTCTGTTAACTGCAAAGGCTAACCTAATAAGTAGTTTAGACTAGATGGCTAACTTCAGTTATTTCTTCACTTCAGAGAAATAACAGAGTACCTCCGTCTGTGTCTCCTTGTCTTCTGCTCCCCACACTCTTAACTACATTACTAAAATCCATCGTGGCATGGATAGAAACTGTATTGGGTTCACATGGCAAGGTTTTGGGGGTAGTGGAGGATTCCTGTATGTTGGAGAGAGCCTGTCCTAACCAATTCCAAGATGGACCTCCTGATGTCCAGGGCCAAGCCAATCAGCAATGGTGGTCGAGCCTCTGTGAAAACATTCTTAACAAGGGGGGAAACTGCTTAACAACTGCAACTGGGAGAAAAGAATGAGAAAATGAGAGAGAAATAACTTTGCAGGCACAAAGGACAGTGAAGAAGAGGAGGTACTCCAGGTGGTAAAGCAGAGATCCTCCTGCACCATGAGATAAAGACTATGGTAAAGTAGATTGTCTCCCTGACTTACAGCTCATGGAGAGTCCATGCAGCAGCAGACTCTCTAACAGGACTTGTGACCCTATATGGAGGCTCCACACTGGAGCAGTTTGTGAAGACCTGCAGGCCATGGGAAGGACCCACACTGGTGAAGTTTGTGAAGGACTGTCCAGTAAGCTCAGTGGGTTGCATTTTTGCTGATAAGTGGTTTCAGAAAACTACAATACAGTTGGAGAAAGCTGATAATACAAAAGACCTGTTATAAAAGAGCTGAACCAAATGTTTCTCTTAGATTGTATCACCAAACCCAGATTTTAATGCTCAAATTGACAATACCACTCCTTCATGTTTTCTTGAAAGGCTTCCAAATAATTACTTCACAATATTATATTACATTCCCTCATCATTTCATGCTTGTTCTGAAATACTTGCAAAAACCACACTGTAGCATATATTATTGTCTGATCATATAGTTAATAACTGACATGCAAGTATGGTGCCTAATGTAAAGTAAGCAAGTACTTGCCTGAACGAGCTTTCTCCATGTGCCTGTTGAACGGAATGCAGGTGGCCCTTTGCTTCCTTCCCATCAGGCTGCAGCTCTCTAATCCTTGATTTCAGCTTTTTACATGGATGAGCAAGAGTCAGAGCAGGCAAGATACATTGCCCTAAGTAACTATGCACTTCATATCATGAAATACTAGAATTAGGAAAATTAGTTCCTGAATACCACATTGCTAGAAAGATAATGAGCAGCTGAGATTGGTTGGAGACACAATATAAAAATGACGAAGAAAGATCTGGTTTATGATCCAGCAATAGAAGAAATCTGAACATTTGGGCTAAGGAAAGACTAAGACTAGGACATGTAGTTACATGTAGTAGACATAGTAGGACAACAACTGAAAATACCTCAATGTTAAAATAAAAAATGTAGACAATTAGCATGGTGGCATAGAGAATAGCTGAAAGTAAAAAGATTAACTTAGTAAAAGGAGCAGCAGGCAGCTCATTTTAGTATTCCTGTCAATAAGTTTTGCTCCAGTGTGTTTCAGTCATCAAAAGCAACAAAAAGGTGTGAAAAACACACCATAGAAATTGCAATAAATTTATGAATTCTTTAATTAGTAAGATTACCTAAGAAGGAAAATAAAACAAACCTGGAAACTACAAACCTTAGATATGTATTGTATATCTTATAGATCACTCTGCTGTCATTTAAATATTATGAAGTGATGTTAGTGCAATTTCAAAAATTGAAGGTATTTAAACAGGTGGCCGATGAACAGTGTGGAGACTTGAGACAGACTTTAGGACAGAATTGAAGATTTGAATTTCAGACAAGGTATAGCATGGTGTATGATGCTTCAGCATTGTCATAGATTTAATTAGGTCATCTATCTTCTGAATTTCTGCAAAGAAGGAAGAAGGAAACACTGCTGCTGCAAAGTCCACAGTAGCCAAACAAGGTAGTAGAGGAGAAGAAGAAATTAACAATGGATTATTTAAGGTGATACATCAGATGCAGATTAAAATTTATAACATATTTGAGTTCAGTGAGATGAAAACACAAGTGTACACAATACTGCAAAGATGGGAGTGAAGTTTTGTCCATAAATGCAAATTTAGGATTCACTGTAACTGGTTACACAATGCTGAGGGAATTGATAAATCATTGTACCTCAAAGGAAAAACAGAATAGCTTAAACGCAATTCTACTACTTGTGCTGAACTTGTATGAGTACTTTTATTGGCTAGTAGCAAATCATCTGGTCTGCCAAAGAGGGGAATTTAGCAGTATAAATACTTTGAACAAAGTATCAAACATTATTTGCCAACACTGAAGTAATGTTTTCTAGTCAGGGATATTATTTCAGTAGTTAGATGATATGTAGTTAGCTGAATATTAAAAAAGAAAAACTTATATACTCTTAAAAAATTACATAATTTGGTTTATTATGCAGACCATCTTGGAAATGTCATTTTTTTTGCATTTTAAAACCCTAAACATTGTATGGATTTCAGTGGACATGTCATAATCTGCAACTATCTTAACTATGCATTCTGCCAGCACATTAGTAACACTGCCCTTTGCAAATAAAATTAACCACTTTTCACCTGGCTCCCTTTGCCTCTCTCCTCACTCTGTGGCATGCATAAAAAGTCACCCCACCAGTACTCCTCACCCCATATGCTACTGCTTCTCTTGGAGGAGCAACTTGAGGCACCTTGGGCAACTTGAAGGTCATTATTGCTTTCCACAAACTCAATCCATTTAGTTTGCTCCTAGGACAGCCTGTCATAATGAAGGTTAGGTTGACTAGGTGCTACTACACAGAAGGCACTTTGCCCTTCAATACTACCAAGGAGTGAGATAGAGAAGAAAATGCAACGAAGGAGTGATAAAATCCAGATTAAGTGCCTGATAGACAAGATGAACAGCATCAGTTAAATATAATCTGCATAGACTATGTATACATTGTTAAGTGAGCTAAGATAACTAACTGAACTCTATGGATAATAAGTACATTTACTGATAGGAGGACAGCCAAGAAAAGTTTGCAACTGTTGTCCCTTTCTCCTAAGAATCTATGCCCCCAAATAGAATGGGTTATACTGAAGGATTTTGGCAGTACTTGATAGCTACAACAGTGATAATAATCTCATCTATTTTCTGCCAAATAATGAATACTTTTGCCAATTTAATGTGGTAATTCCACTAGAAACATCAATAATCATAGAGTAACTAATTTTGGCAATACCTCTAAAAGAATAAATGTCTTGGACAGTACTGTGTATGCAAAGTACGAATAATTGCAACAAAGTTACACAGCTACTATAACACAACATGTATCTTGAAATAAATGTAGGTTGAATACCAAATATAATCTTGGCACAATGGATAGATGTTAATTTACTTTAAGTGCCACAGAAAGCTCTGTAAAATGTTTGTTTTGCAGTTTAATTAAGTTTAAAATTAAATCTTGGATGTGTTCATCTTTAGGTAATTGTAAATAAAACCATTTTTGTGAATCCAGATGAAAGGAAAACAATTAAATGCTGTAAGTAGCTTTTAGTAGCAATTCAATGCATGTTATTCTCTCAACTGATTCAAAGACTAAGTATGCCTTGCAGTGCTATGAACTGATCTCACCCGGACAATTTCAGAGGAGTTGGTACTGCCATGCTAGGTTAAACAAGGTGTTTTTGAAAAAGACCGTGCTTTTCTTCAAGTCTTGAAAAAGACTGAGTAAAGGGCGCCTACAGAAGGATTATTGTATCCAGCTCCTCATCAACAGCTCAGTAATCTTTGTAACAAAAGTGCAACCATACTCCTAATCACAATGTCACACTTGTATTTAGTCGCTGGGCATCTTAGTGTTGAGGAGGAGACTATGATGTAGTAATTAATAACTGCAGTGTCTTGAAGGGTTTTCTTGTTGCCGCAATTGACATTCAGACATCATTTTCAAGGACTTCTCATATTAATGTAAAGAGATTATCAAAGATTTACAACATCATCTTTGCTAATAGGTCTATGGTGCTGATAAACAGTCACATCTGCCTTTTACCCATTGGAAGGGTCTTGTCTTGTTCTGTCATTTAGCAGAAATTTTCAGATAAAGGAATAATGTAGTTCAGAGCTGGGCTACAGACACCTGTGTTGAGACTCAAGATGTAACTTTACAGCCAGTATAAACCAGTCAAAGACTACAAGGAAGATGAAAGGGTCTGCTTTCCTCTCCCTCCTCTCTTTTGTGTTTCTGCACCTCTCCACCCTAGCTGGAGCAGTCACTGGCTGCAGAGCCAGTGTAACAGCTTGCTTTTCTCTCCAGGCCTGTTAAAATCAGATCAGTTATCTGGACCAGCTATGATGACACAAAGGAGTCAACAGGGATGTGTGGTCTAAAGCAGGACAGCGTGTCATAGTAGCAGTACAGTTTCCATCTTGAGATATACAGAAGATCTAATGTTGGCTGACATTTCCAAACTTACCAAGGCTTCATTCTTTAGATCTAGGCTTAGAAAAGCACTGAAAACTCAGTTAACAATGAATATTCATGTATAAAATGACAAGGGGAGGAGTGCTGCATGTCAGAGAGATGGCATAAATTGTAGCTTAGGATGAACTTACTCCGCACTGCTGGCTGTCAATGACTGTCACTGATACAAATATCCCAGTGTGACTGAGAGAAAAAAATACCGTATCTGCTTTCAGTGGCTTAGCCAAACCCTAAGATCTAATTTCCAGCACAGTTTGCAAAGGTAAAACTAAATCCAGGTCTGCAAAGCCCATCACCCCTTTCTGATGTAAGTGTAGATGAAAGGAAGTTGCAAAGCACAAAGATTACCATTTATTTTAGAGTTAAGCAGGTATTTATAGCACAGATACACATAGTAGGACTTCTGAATAAATGAATGAAAATCTAATATGAGAGAAGCTCTTTCACCTTGTTGTATAATGTGAAAAAGGCTGATTTCACAGTTCATGCACCTGGACTGATTCTCAGACGCCCAAAGAGCTACAAAATACATATTTCTGTACTCTTCAGTTAAGTTTTTCCTGTCCAGAATGCTTAAGATGCAAAAAACCCCACTGTTATCCCACCTTCTAACAGTCTCTAACTACTGCAAGAGGGGATTACTCTGGTGATACTGGTGTCAGATTCATCTTCCAGAAGCCGATTAAACCGATGTCTTCCTGTGCTGTGGAAATCTTTGTGTCTTAGATAACACAGTGCCCAGGGCTGTAGACCAGTTCAGCCTCCTCTTTCTTCCTGCACATGAAAGCCTCAGTTCTCCCCAAAAAGGGTAGCTTCCCTACTTTCAATTCAAAATGGAAATGCAACTTTGGGTTAACTAGTTTCTACAAGCTAGTTCAATGTAAGATGGGCCATGAATCTCTAGAATAGAAACAACACTTAAAATAGAGGGGAACAGTTTTTTGGGGATATTTTTAATGGCAGGGTCTGTGAGCTGCCTAACAATTGCCAGTATTCCTCACAGCAGGGAAATTTTTAACAATGAATTAATGAGAAAATAATGTTTTTTTATGCAGTGTCTTCAGAACTGATAATCATTTTCCTAGCATGAGATTTGTTTCAGATGAAAGTCGTTTCTGTCCCTTCTGTTAAGATCATTTGTGTGAAGTTAGGCTTCCTGATGATCACACATACCAGCTGCACTCTGTCACAGGGCTTCTCATGAAGGAAATTTCTGACATTTCACCTCTACAGCAACCAGCTGGGGTATCAATTCTGGCTTCAGACCTGCATGGACTAAAAGAACAAATGCTACTGTCCAAACTCTGTATTCTATTTTACCAAAACTAATCATTCTAGAAAATAAAGTTATTGCGTATAGTTTCAAATATGAATGGAAAATTTGCACCAGTAAATAGAGCTTTGAGCAAGTTCAAAAATACATTTTTTCAACCGCAAAATATTTTCTTTGTAGTAGATAATGAAGAAATCTGTGATATATTAATTTATCTGACTGATTTTGGTAAGGATAATTAATCAAACCACCCAGAGGTAAGTTTCTGCCTTCCAAGAAGAGGATTTCTTAAGGGCAGGAACACTGCAGGGTGTTCAGATTGTGTGGTGTGATGATTAAAATTATTGTCTATGACAAAGGTGTACAAGCACACAGCAAGGACAGATTTTGTGCAATTCTCCTATGTGCATTGACAGTAAAATTTTGGACCATGACTGTACAGGGACAAAATAATGCCAGTGGCTCAGAATACCTTTGTTGCCAATTATCTGCAACTACTTAAATAGTCTATTTTTTTCCCCATAGTGTTCTGGGTTATGTCTATTCAATGCATTCCTCTTTGTGTAGATACACACACATTTTTCTATAGTTCTTTTAGGTACAGTGCCTGTACCCCTGAAGGACTAGCTTTGGGCATAGCTTTGTGTAAAGACTTTGTTTAAATCACAAACAGAAGAGATGAGTTACTCCAAGGCAGATATACTCTCTGAAATACAGAGAGAAACACTTTAGAAGCTCTTATCTGTTATCTGCCTATCTTTAGATCTTGTCTTCTCTGATGGTTGTCTTCCCTGATGGTTGTCTTCCCTGAGACATGACCTCCTTTGTGACCTAGTAAAACTCTCCATAAATCAGAGATGTAGCAAAGTATTTGAAACTGCTGAAAACCAACTCTTAAGATGGAAAAGCACTCATTCGATCAAAAGGAATAGAACAAGTAGATCTAGCTATGATAAACCATCATAACCCAGGTTTCAGATACAGTCTGTGTAAATACCACTCCTCTACAGAACAAAGGCAGTGTTAGTGCTAGTAGTACGTGGCTGAAGTCCAATACAGTCAAGGCTTTTTTCTCCTTATTCTCCCCAGCACTGATTAGTTGGTGTGTATTCCTGTACAATCTACTTGGAAGATTTAAATTACACAGTGTTTGTTAAGCCTGACACTTGGCCAAAGAAGTACTTAGCATAACTAATACAAGGACTAGTGATCAAATGACAGAGTCTTGAAAAAGTGTCATTATCTATTTGATGAATGACAATTTAAGCCTCATTCTGCTGCTGGTCCCTTTTGAAGAACAGAGGCCCTGAAAACATAGTTCATATCCTGACCATATCCTAAGAGCTGTTAATTAATTGTTCATGTCGTCATGGGATTTTAAAATTTCATTCCCCTTCAAGTTAAGAAAGGGAAAAAAAAAAAAAAAAAAAGCTCCAGTCCTTTGATGCAAGGACATGTGTGACTCTCACAGAGAAAGCTAATGTTGCAATTACATGGTGATAAGGAATGGTCACCACCACTGCAGTCTCCATGTAATATATAGGAATCTTTAATGGAAATAAACATTTTGATCCTGAAAAAAGAGAATGGCTATGGGTGGCAAATGTGGCATAATAATACTGCCTTTTGTTATGGCTTCAAGAACAGAGAAAGGATTAATTTATGATCAGTGAAGGTGTAGGAAGAACCTGTAATTCTCTGCCATTTCCCCACAGCGATTAGTGCCTACCCTAGAGCAGCTGACTTCTACTAATGGGATATTTCTGTATGCATGGCAGCAAGAAGTATTCCTCTGTAAACTCCAGCCTTTCAAATATTTTCTAGTCTAAAATCACATGCAGTTCTAGAACTGTCAGAGTAAGCATAACTGGGTCTTGATAGCCGGTTTCCTGATAAGCTGAAGCAGAAACAAAACGTACCTGTTAAAAAGCTGACACTATTCCTTCCAAGTCATTAGTTACCCTAAAATGGGAGTTGTGGATAATAGGTTTTTTTGGCAATCTGAATATAATTTCAAAATGAGTCTCTCAAAATGAGTCTTTGAAAAACATTTGTCAAGTTACAATTGACAAAGTGGCCAAATCCCACCTGCTTTCCCTTTTGTTTGGAGGCGCAAGAAGAGTGAGCAAGGAGAAGAGGTAAAGCTCCTATTAAAATCATCTTACAGTTTTCTTAGGGCCCTACAAATGCTGGTACGTCAAACTTGCAGTGTGAGAAACTCCTTATATCTGCAGCATTACTTCAGTGTCCTTCTTTATCTCAGTTGCTGAAATTTGCCATTACTCTGATTCTCCTGAAAATGTTGAGAACAGGCTTCCTCCATCACCTCCTGCCATCAGCACTGTTTGGTAGACCCTCACTGTCTGCTTGTCAGGGAGCTGTCTCACATCTTATGTCCAAGACAGAAAGCTGTCTTGGAGAACTAGATAGTATGCCTCTGCAGTGCCAGACCTAACTGAGCCTCTGTTTATGAACAATGCTTCCAAGAACTGCTGCTGGTAAGAAAGACTTTGTGTCTTTGCACCCAAGCCACAGAAAAAAAAATCATTCTTCCTAACTGAATGCTGCAATCAGGATATGAATCTCACTCTCAGTTTGCTAAGGAATCCAAATAGGAAACAACCTCATGAATGTATCATGTCAGCCTGAGGAACTGCTCTGCCACTCTCACAGAATTATAAAATAGAATCATGCAAAGTTTTGCCTTGGAAGAGACCTTTAAAGGTCACCTAGTCCAACTCTCATGCAGTAAGCAGAGACATCGTTCCTAGATCGTGTTGTTCACAGCCCCATCCAACCTTACCCTGAAGAACATTTTCTTCAATCATCTTTCCTGTCCAAAGAAATGCACTGTTACACATCAGATGCATTTTGGTTCTTTCTCATAACCCCATGCAGTAATCTGAGTGCTGAAAACATAATGGTAGTAACCAGATTTATTATTTGACTTTATAATTTTTTTTTCCCCTCTCTAGAAAGAATTTTCACAGTGCTATTTTGGGACATTTTAAAGATGGCATATGTGACCCTAAAATAATATAAACGTTGCTCTGCCTCCGCAGAACATAGGCAAACACTACCAAAGCTCTCCCAGTTTGTTGTCTTAATTTTATTTTAGCAGTGCTGCACCTATTTTAAGGGACATAAGCACAGGCTAGCTCTACTTGGTTAGAAGCCATGAATTCAAAACGTAGAGAGATGCTTCCCTCTGCTGGTCGTGATGATAAACCGGCGTTCTTCTCAGCCAAGCACTAACTCTGGAAAGGCCTAAACCACTGCATGTAGGCAGAGACTGCCTGGCACATCCTGATGAGATTAGACCTTTTGGTAAAAATGTCAGCTGGAGGAATTTCCACACCTTTCTGTTCAACCTCCTCCTACTGTTAGCAGTAATCTACAGGATTTTGGGGTAACTTCAGATGCCTCACAAAGAGAAAATGTATCCACAAAGGGACACGCTCCTCATGCAACAGATCCTGGATTCAGCTGCAAGATTCAGCAAGCTTGTTGCTAAATGTTATCAGTTCATTCTATCACTGAGTCAATCACTGATACTGTGTTGCTTGGAAGAAAACCCCATCTCTGAAACAGAAAACTTGAATACAATTCTGATACACCTCCCTGAATGAGTTGAAGGTGAGGTTGCATGGGGCTTTGAGCAACTGGTCTAGTGGAAGGTGTCCC
The DNA here is from genome assembly GCA_033816785.1 of Picus viridis. Taxonomy (NCBI): domain Eukaryota; kingdom Metazoa; phylum Chordata; class Aves; order Piciformes; family Picidae; genus Picus; species Picus viridis. The sequence goes on along the minus strand of CM066566.1, from coordinate 92,981,418 downwards.
TACCCATGGCAGAGGGGATAGAACTAGCTATTTAAGATCCTTTCCAACTTAAAATATTCTATGATTATGTGTAAAAACAACGACAACAAAAAAACCCAAACAAAACCCAAAACACCCACCCAACCAAAAACCTCTTTATTTGACTAAAAACAAATATAATACTCTAATGGACAAGTATCTATTGATTCCTTTTGCTTTACACACTGAACGATCTGCCAGCACTGGGGCAGTGCTGAGCGGAGCAACGCTTTCACAGAATCATAGAATCAACAACATTGGAAAAGACCTCTGTGGTGAAGGCACATTCTGCCCAGATACTAGATCTTGTCCCAGCATGTGGACAGGTTTCCCCTCCTTCAGGAGGAAGACAAAAGCCAAGGCATTAGCCAGGCCAGCATGCACTCAGCGCATGCAGTGCTTGTGCAAATACCAAGTATGGGCATAATTCTACCTTCACACATTCTATAGGCTGAAGCCAGTTGTCTATGAGAGTGCCCACTGGTCAAATCCAGCCTTGAGGAATCTGTAAGTATCACCCCCTGTTAGTAAACAAGTTGCCCCCGCTTTCACTTTGTCTCTGTACTTGCTTGAGAGAACAACTCTCGAGCCGCAGCCTCTGCCATTGAGCTTGTTGCTGTTAGCTTCTATCATACATGCATGCATACACAAAGCCTCTGCATTGTGAGAAGCACTCGCAAGGATGCCAGAGGGAGGACCTTTGCTGAGCCCGAGAAGCCAGCGTCGCCACAGCCAGTCGTACCGACCGGGAGAGCCCACAGTGCCACCGGAGGACTGGACCAACCCCCAAGGGTAAGATCTGCCCAGCTGTCGGGGAGAAGGGACTTGATAGAGACCGAGTCCACATATGCCTAGCCCCGCCGTAGCGGGAGAGGAGCCGCCACGTGTGCCGCTTTGAGCCCTGTAAACCTCAGAGAAGACTAAAGCATTGTTTGTGCCTATACTCCACCAAACCTGGGACCATTCCGAGCGTCCTGCTGTTCCGTTAAGCCCAGTAAATGAGAAGCCACAGCTCAGCATGGCTGCATTCTCTCCCCGAGGCTGTTTACATCAGCCCTGAAACTCGTTGCCACGGGGCCGACCCCATAGCTGTTGTTTGCTGTCGTTGTTTGACCGAGCCTGCCTATCGGCAACTGTCACCCCGCCCTGCCATGTGGACTGACTCCAAGGGCCGACCCCACGGGCCGAACCCGACCAGGACCTATCCCTACTGTCTGGAGGGAACCGACCGAGTCCTGAAGGGAACCTGCTCCTGAGCTAAGCCCGGGTTCCATTGTTCCCTCTCCACTGCTGCGGAGAGAGGAGACAGTAACCCAACGCCGCCGTCCAACTTGACTAGGAACCAGTCCAGCGACAGTAGTCTGCCGGACCTCCACCTTGCTACAAACAACAGCTACGGAGTATCTTCCACGTGCGTTCCATCCACTAGCACTCAGTTCAAAGTATCCGCGTCTAGCAGAGTAATCGCTCTCGTATAGAGATTATAATATTGCTGTGTATAGCCAGAAGCCACCCGCGTCCCGCCGAGTCGCCATCTAGTGGCCAAGCGGCGGAACTGCATCCTTCATTATATAAATATAGAAATAGTCTGTAGATAGTTTAATTAAGTTCTAATCATAACACTAAGCCACTTATGGAATGTATTTCATGAATGTGCACTAGAACATGTATATGAGTTGTGGATTCATTGGTTATTAATAATTTGATAATTAATAAAAATAATATTTTCATAATGCATACTTCATATTCATAAATTTAATAACCTCTTCACAACAACCTCAGAGATCATCAAGTCAGGATGGATGTGAGGAGGAAGTTCTTCACCATGAGAGTGGTGAAGACCTGGAATGGGTTATCCAGGGAGGTGGTTGAGGCCCTGTCCCTGGAATTGTTTAAGACCAGGCTGGATGAGGCTCTGGCTGGCCTGATCTAGTGCAGGGTGTCCCTGCCCATGGCAGGGGGGTTGGAACTGGATGATCCTTGTGGTCCCTTCCAACCCTGACTGATACTATGATACTATGATACTGATACTAAATCCAACCTACCACCCAACACCTCATGACTAACTAAACCATGGTTCCAAGTGCCACATCCAATCCGTTTTTTAACACCTCCGGGGATGGTGACTCCACCACCTTCCTGGGCAGCACATTCACAGTATCACAGTATAACCAAGGTTGGAAGAGACCCCAAGGATCATCAAGTCCAACCTGTCCCAACAGACCTCACAACTAGACCATGGCACCAAGTGCCACGTCCAATCTCCCCTTGAACACCTCCAGGGACGGCGACTCCACCACCTCCCGGGCAGCCCATTCCAATGACGAATGACTCGCTCAGTGAAGAACTTCTTCCTCACCTCGAGTCTAAACCTCCCCTGGCACAGCTTGAGACTGTGTCCCCTTGTCCAATGGCCAATCTCTCTTTCTCTGAAGAATTTCTTCCTAACCTCCAGCCTAAACCTCCCCTGGTGCAGCTTGAGACTGTGTCTTCTTGTTCTGGTGCTGGTTGCCTGGGAGAAGAGACCAACCCCCACCTGGCTACAACCTCCTTTGAGGTAGTTGTAGACGACAATAAGGTCTCCCCTGAGCTTCCTCTTCTCCAGGCTAAGCAACCCTAGCTCCGTCAGCCTCTCCTCGTAAGGATTGTGCTTGAGACCTCTCACCAGCCTCGCTGCCCTTCTCTGGGAACATTCAAGTGTCATAATGTTCTTTGTAAATTGAGGGGCCCAGAACTGGACACAGGACTCCAGGTGTGGCCTAACCAGTGCTGAGTACAGGGGCAGAATGACTTCCCTGCTCCTGCTGGTCATACTATTTCTGATACAGGCAAGGATGCCATTGGCCCTCTTGGCCACATGGGCACACTGCAGGCTCATGTCCAGCCTACTGTCAATCAGTACCCCCATGTCCCTTTCTGTCTGGCTGCTCTCCAGCCACTCTGTCCCCAGTCTGCAGCACTGCATGGGGTTGTTGTGACCAAAATGCAGCACCTGGAACTTGGACTTGTTAAATGACATCATGTTGGACTCTGCCCATCTGTCCAACCTGTCAAGGTCCCTCTGCACAGCCCTTCTACCCTCTAACAGATCAACTCCTGCTCCCAACTTGATGTCATCTGCAAACTTACTAATGTTGGACTCAATCCCCTCATCCAGATCATCAATAAAGATATTGAACAGGATGGGGCCCAGCACTGATCCCTGGGGGACACCACTAGTGACTGGCTGCCAGCTGGATGTGGCACCATTCACCACCAATCTCTGGGCTCAGCCTCCAGCCATTTCCTAACCCAGCTCAGAGTGCTGCTGTCCAAGCCACAGGCTGACAGCTTGGCCAGGAGTTTGCTGTGGGGGACAGTGTCAAAGGCCTTGCTGAAGTCCAGATAGAGTCCTGTATTTAAAGGTGATGTCTTTCTCTATGACAGTTTTTCTAACTATGGAGATTAGTTAAATTACATGTATAAAACAGGGGACAAAAAAAATATTATGATTGCATGCTTTAAGTAAATTTATATAATTAATGTGCTGGAGAAGAACTGGCTTGTTTGAATTCAGTAAAGTTATGTAATTAAAGTTACCTAGTTGGAGTCATTGATAAATATATGGAGTCGAAGCTTTGTATATTCCATTTTTTTCTTGTACTTGTTCTAATCTTCCCCTGCTGACTTAGCCCCATCAGTTTTTATGTTGTCTTTATCTAATAATAGTGGAATAAATGCCCCCATCATCCCAATATTTCTTTATATATTTTGTAGGTATGGTTGGTTTTCCCTCTGACCTTTTCTATTTTGACTTTCTTTGTGTTATTTAAGTGGAAGCCAAAACAATACAATACTGTGTGTAAAACCTGAGCAGGAGTTAACTAATTATTTACTTATTTTACATGCACTACTACTTTGCAATATACACAGGATTGTGATGCTGTCAGATAATTCAATTACGTTTAGTTTATCAGGGGCCAGGCCTTCCTTTGTGCTGATAGTACTGGCAAAAGATATAATTTTTAGTTATTTCTGTGAGTTTTCTTACTTACATAAACCAGTTTAAAGTTGACATACCTAAAGATTAAAATTGTCCATTTGAGATTTTTTTTTTTAAACCCATTCCCATTCCTGGCAGCATTGTTTTCATACTATAAACTCATGAAGTGTTGTTGTACTATAAATTCTGCCTTAGAAGAGTCAGAGAGATGGGAATGATTGTGAAGAAGAGTTAATCCCTACCTGGTTACATCCTACGACCTACTTCAATGTGAAGCTCATTGCTTCACATAAAGCCCTTTGAGTTTCTGATCCAACTCAAACTTTGGATGGAAGATTCTTGGGTGGGGAAATGAATCGTCCTAACTGACCCAATCCAAGGAAAATCAGATTTCCTTCTGCTATTGCTGCTAAGAATTCAAAAAGTGGGTAAAACTTTTGCAGGGTTTTATGTTGTCTAATTTCTGTTTCATCATAAAAGCCTTGTGGCAGTATTTATTAGTATCCAAGGAGATGTAACTTCTTGTTCTGCTTTTTGATTAGCATGCTTTCTACTTCGTTTCACAAGCACACAGTAAAAATATTAAGCTGATGACCCTGAACAGACCTCTGTCGGCCACACTTGATACTTCTTCCTGACCTGACACTGAACCATTAAACATTGCTCTGTGGATTGGTGTTTTTTTTTTTGTTTGCTCAGGGTCTGTTTGCTTGCAGGTTTTTTTTTTTGTTGTTGGGGTTTCGGGTTTGGGGTTTTTTTTGTGGTGGTGGTATTTTTGTGCATTTGTTTGTGGTTTGTTTTGTTGTAACTTATTTTTCCCCTTCTCTCTAGCATTGTATTTATTTATCAGTGATTGCATTTAATCAACATTTACCTAGTTTCTTTACAAGGATGTCATGTATAACTGTATCAAATTCTGTATTAAAATCAAGATTTAGTATGTCCACAGCATTTCCTTTATCCACTCACTAAGCTTGTTATCCTATCAGAAAAAGAAATGAGGTTAGTTCAGCATGATTTGTTTTTGATGAGCCCATGTTACCCACCACTTACAAGTTATTTTGCTCTGGGTGCTTACAAATTATCTGCTTTATTAATTGTTCTAGCAATTTAGGAAGTTTTGAATTTATATGTATCACTCAGCAAGGTTTTATCAAATGACAGGAAGATAACTGCCCCCCTTGCACATGTTGTAAACAGGGATTTGTGGAAATGCTCTAGTGCTTAATTCTTTATCTAGATTAAGCTTTTCTTTACTGTCAGTTAGATGACCTTAGACTAAAAGTATATTTTTTAATGATATGTAATAATGTAATTAAATAACACCTGTCACAGAAAAGAACACTATGAGAAATCTCACTGTAATATCTTGACCACACTCCACACAGTCCATGAGGACCTGCCTGCATGTCTGCTACTACTTCCTTGCCCTAGCCTTTTTGCTGAAGTTTTCTGCAACACCTGAGCTATGACCCACAGAAATTGGTATCAGACATCAGAGCATTCATCAGGGAAATCACTGATTGTTCAAGGCTCAGCCTCAGCCTGAGGTGAATTGTGCCCTAGACTGCTCTACATCGATTATGAAGGGACCCGGCCTGACCTCATTGCAGAGAGGGACCTGAGGGTGCTGGTTGATTGTAGGCTGAACATGAGCCTGCAGTGTGCCCAGGCAGCCAAGAGGGCCAATGGCATCCTGGCCTGCATCAGGAACAGTGTGGCCAGCAGGAGCAGGGAGGTCATTCTGCCCCTGTACACTGCACTGGTTAGGCCACATCTCGAGTCCTGTGTCCAGTTCTGGGCCCCTCAGTTTAGGAAGGATGTTGACTTGCTGGAACGTGTCCGGAGAAGGGCAATGAGGTTGGTGAGGGGTTTGGAACGCAAGCCCTATGAAGACAAACTGAGGGAGCTGGGGTTGCTTAGCCTGGAGAAGAGGAGACTGAGGGGTGACCTTATTGCTCTCTACATCTACCTGAAAGGAGGTTGTAGACAGGCAGAGGTTGGTCTCTTCTCCCAGGCACCCAGCACCAGAACAAGAGGACACAGTCTCAGGCTGCGCCAGGGGAAGTTTAGACTGGATGTTAGGAAGAAGTTCTATACAGAGAGTGATTGCTCATTGGAATGGTCTGCCCAGGGAGGTGGTGGAGTCACCATCATTGGAGGTGTTTAGGAGGAGACTTGATAGGGTGCTTGGTTGCATGTTTTAGTTGATTAGGTGGAGTTGGATGATAGGCTGGACGTGATGATCTCAAAGGTCTCTTCTAACCTGGTTTATTGTATTGTATTGTATATGAACATTTACCTGTGTTCTTTTTCTAAGGTTCCAGTTGCTCTGCTCAAAAGTTGAATTTACTTTCACATGGGGAAATTTCTCCTGTGCTACTCAGACATGAGACAGAGATTTAACTTTCTAGCTCTGTTTTTCTCCTTCACTGATTCTAGAACATGGGAAACCCAGATGTGTAATAGATGCACCCCTTGTTGGCAGTCAGATGGAATGCTGTAGTTTCTATCGGTAATCAAAAATCCATTATTAAAGGTAACTGGGATTATTTCCTTAATTCTACAGTTATCAACTGCTTGATGAGATCTCTAGGTCCTGATTTAAGTAACATTTAATTAGCACTGTTGCAGAAAACTGAAACCTTTCTGAAGTAAATTAAGTTGCATCTATTCATGCTAATCACTGATTTTGTCTTTATCTAGGTTTGGCTAGTATCATTAGTCAAAGATGCCTGCAAATTGCCAGCCTTGGGGACTCTAACCACCTTTACCTTCTCATTTAGAGCTTGCTTGGAGGAAATTAACTTCTCCCTAGGCTTGGTGTCTGCTGCTCTGTGACTCTTGGTCCCTGTGGTTCTCCTGCCCTGCGAAGAGTTTGGCTGGACGAGACACAGCAGGTTTGTAATATTTGGTGTTGCTCCCAAATGCTGAAGAACCTGCTGCTCACCTGTGAGTATCTTCTAAGCAGAGTAGCACAGAGCTTTCCTTAGGTCTTTCCAAGTCCCGATGCCTGCCAAGGGTGTGAGGTGATGAAAACCAAAGGAAGAGGGCATGTGTACTCATCTAACTATAAAAGGAATGAGCTGCTGGCTGTGCAGTTTCCTGTATTTTCTACCTTTTTTGGGGTGAATCAAAGGGAGTGGGGGGATTCTGGGTGGTCTGATTACACCACATGGTGCAGGGGGATGATGCAGCAGAGAAGCAGGTGAGCGAGGGCTGGGGGCACCCTTCCAAAGTGCTGAAAATCCTCCGAGGGGATAACAAAATATTTAAAAATGTGAGGTGATCTGGAGAAAAACCTCTCATTTTCATCTAGAGAGTGAAGAATTGGATTGATTTATATCTAAAGAAGATTTTGAAATTACCCCCTGTATCGCCTCTATTTTTTAAAGGCTTTTAGAATAAATTCTTTTTAAAAAGTCACATAGGAGCTTGAACTAGGGGGTTACATGTGCTGTGTTTTTTTAATGTAAATAGAAAAAAGTCTCAACAGGGCCAAGCCGTGCTGCTCCCCACACCCGGGGACTTGCTCAGTGCTGCCACCGCGCGTGTAATGGTCGGCACTGAGTTGTGCTGTAGCATGAGCCACCCCGTCGGCGTTCAGTGCTGCCACCGCGTGTGTAACGGTCGGCACTGTGATGCCGTGGATTCAGCGCACGCGCCGCAGCGCGCGTCTGTTCACACGCATGCAGCGCAGGCGCCATGGTGTGCAGTGCTGCTTTCTGCTCGCTTTGGGATGGGAATTGTCACGGAGAGCTCTCGATTTGGCGTCTGACCGCGTTCCGTGCAGCCACACTGCCTGCTAGCCGCCATCCTCTACTGGGGAAGGGGTCCCGCAGCATTCAGGGAGCTTTCAGTCCAGTTTCCTGTGTCACTGCCGGCCCAGGACCCCCAGCCATGTTCCTTCCAGCTTCTGAGGGTGATCTGGGGGTATCCAAACAGCCTGGTTCCCTCAGCTGCTCTTCAGCCCCATTCTCCAGACCCTTCCTCATTATGAAAAACAAGATTTACGAGCAGAGTGTGGGAAGCGGTTGCCTAAAGAAGATGGAAGTACATTGTAGGATGAGGGATATAATCCCATGCTCCTTGTTAGAGTGTTTAAATTGTCCTTTAGTAATAAGTACTTCTAACATAAATTTTAGGTAGCCCATATTTGAGCAGAAAGAGAGCTTTTGGGTGAAGCAGATGGACCCTGGGTAGTGAAAATGTTTTACAACTTTCAGGACAAAAGAAACCTTGACCTCATCATGGAGCTCGTACCTGGAGGTAAGCTGTTTGCTGACAGAGGATGTTGGGTTTGAGGGTCCTAGCAGTGACAGTTTTCCAAAAAGGAGCTCTAAGGCCAGCTATAAGATTAGGTTTGGATTCTCCTGGGATTTCACACCGAATGAGTCTCATGATTCAAGTGGTTGAATTCACAGATGCATTCTCTCTCCACATGGGTCACAGGATGACCTCACTAATGAAGAGAGATACCTTATCAGAAGAGAAGACACAGTTTGACAGGCCTGAAACTGTGTTGGCCACCAATGCTGTTCACCAGCTGGGAGTCATCCACAGGGATATTAAACCACAGAGCCTTCTGCTGAGTGCGAGGGTAAGTAGTGTGCATGTGAACGTGTCCAGAGAAGGGCAACAAGACTGGGGAAGGGTTTGGAGCACAGCCCTAGGAGGAGAGGCTGAGGAAGCTGGGGTTACTTAGCCTGGAGAAGAGGAGGCTCAGGGGAAACCTTCTTGCTCTCTACAGCTCCCTGAAAGGAGATTGTAGCCAGGTGGGGGTTGGTCTCTTCTCCCAGGCAACCAGCACCAGACCAAGAGGACACAGTCTCAAGCTGCACCAGGGGAGGTTTAGGCTGGGTGTTAGGAAGAAGTTCTTCCCAGAAAGAGAGATTGGCCATTGGAAGGTGCTGCCCAGGGAGGTGGTGGCGACACTGTCACTGGAGGTGTTTAGAAAGAGAGTGGATGAGTCACTTGGTGCCATGGTTTAGTTGATTAGATGGTGTTGGGTGATAGGTTGGACTTGATTTCAAAGGTCTGTTCCAACCTGGTTTGCTCTGTATTTTTGTATGAAGGATGGGGATTCGCTTGTCACAATATACCTGTCTCAGTGATTCTTTCTCTACAGAAGTGTGACTGAGATTTCCACGCCAGCCAGAACGTTTCCCCACACACACTCTGCGTTTACCACCATGAAACATAACCACAAAGGAGAAGATGCAGTCTTGTCCTGTTTGTTCTTTATGAAATTTGTCTTGTGATTCTTAAGAAGTGATTCTCACTTTCCAACCTGCCCCTCTTCTTGAAGGCTTCCTGTTCGGAGCTGATTGATAAGTGAATGCATTTGCCAGATATGCTTTATTGCTTTGTTTCCTCCTTTCCTTCCTTATTTCCAAAAGGAAGCAGTGAGGGGAAGAAATAGTCTTTAAATGAGGCACAAAAGCACAGATTTATTGAATGATGAGAGCAGACTCAAGGGGCCTCCAGGTAAAAACAGTGTAGTTAGCATAATATCATCTGACTAAACAGCTCTTGTTCCACCACCACCATTACTGCACCCATCACTGAGCCAGGGGCAAGACCCTCACCAGCCAAGATACCACACAAAGGAACTCAGCCCCAGTAAGGAGCCCCAGCCAGCACCCGTGGATGATACCGGAGAAGCCATTAATCCTGTTCCTAACAGCCGGGGGCCACCAGTCCCCCCAGCCTTTGTTGTCACCACCACCAACACCCAGTGTTCACCATAGGGACTCACCAGCAATGAGAGGAGGATCCCTCAGCCCAGATGGGCTCAGCTAGAGGCTTCTGTCTTTCCTGCTGGGGATTAAATAGGGGAGTAGGTGGGGTGGGCCAAGTGGCCACATCTGGGGTGGGAGGAGACTCCAACAGAGCCCAGGTGCTCTGGGATTTGAGGGGAAAAGGGGGGGGGGGGGGGAATGGGGTAGGTAAGGGAGGTGTCAGGTAATGACAGGACTAGGGGTAGTGGAAAAAAAAATAGAAATGGGCAGATTCAGATTGGGTATTAGGAATAAATTCTTCACCGTGAGGCACAGGTTGCACAGGGAGATGGTGGAAGCCTCATCCCTGGAGGTTTTGAAGGCCAGGCTGGATGTGGCTCTGGGCAACCTGATCTAGTGTGAGGTGTCCCTGCCCACGGCAGGGGGATTGGAACTAGATGATCCTTGAGGTCCCTTCCAACCCCAATGATTCTATGATTCTAAAAAAAAATTTGCTATTTAGGCGATGTTAGGAAGAAATTTTTCACAGAAAGTGAGATTTGCCATTGGAGTGGGCTGCCCAGGGAGGTAGTGGAGTCACCATCTCTGGAAGTGTTTAAAATAAGACTGGATGAGGCACTTAGTTTAGTTGTTTAGATGGTGTTGTGTGATAGGTTGGACCTGATGGATCTTGAAAGTCTTTTCCAACCTGGTTGATTTTGTGATTCTGAAGTGCCTGTGCCTGAAACCCAGCATGTGCAGCTGATGCCATGCAGATTGGTGCTCTAAGTAGCTCTGTGCAAGTCTGCCATGGCCTCAGAAAGCTGTGCAGTTGTTAAAACTTTTTTTGGGGGAGGGCCCACAGTCTTTCTGAATTGTTTTCTTTGATTTTTTTTTTTTAGGGTCATGTGAAACCGTCTGATTTTGGGCTAAGCACAGCTGTAAAGAAGACTGAGACCTGAGTTCTACAGGAACCTCGCACAAAACCCACCAAGTCAATTCTGTGAGTATAAACCATCCATGTTCAACACTGAAAGAGTTGAGAGCTGAAACCAGACCACACCGTAATTCTTTTCTGCCATGGCAAACAAGATTGGTCAGGCTGATTGCATTTAGTGGGGAACTGGAAATGCACCTTCCCTGCTGATGGAAGCTTTGAATGGGGAAGAAATTATTATTTCTTGGTAACGTTGGTGTGGTTGTGTGCCAATGTCAGTGAGGTTACAGGAGCACTCGTTCTGCAGGGACATGGTTTTCATGTGCTGACTTAGTGAGGGTGGTGACCATCCCAAGAAGCTTTTCATCAGAGTGAAGCTGCTCATCAGCTTGTGTCCAGGTGAGTGTTTTATAGAATAATAGAGTCATTTGGGTTGGAAAAGACCTTTTAGAATTTGGAGTCCAGCAGCTCACAAACTCACAAACAGGCCAACAAGGACTTGTACTGACACAGGGTCAGAGAGCTGAAAACACCAAAGGTTTAATTTATTAGAAGTTGTCTTTGGCATCTGCAGGATGCCACCCCAATGCTGCCTGCTTAAGAGTGCCAGGAATCTTCCTGGAACCACTGTACAGAAGGAAGGTTTGTCTCTCTCTGTTTGCAGTGCCCCGATAAGCTGAAAACCATCAGAGGGCTTAATTTATGAGAGCAACAGACTTGGTTGTTGCCACCTACTGCTAAGGGGTCTGAGTGGCCTCCAAATGGGGTTTTGAGGCAGGTAAAGGTTTCTTTTGGTGCCTAAAGGGGTTTTGTGGGCATCTAGAAGGGGTCTGAAGCCCCCCAAAATGTCTGGGGCAGTGTTAGGAAGTTCTGGGGTCATCTCTCAGTGGGTCTGGCTGCATTAAAAGCGTCTGGAGGTACCTAAAATGGACCTGGATGTATCAGTTGGGGTTTTGGGAGCATCAAAAGGTTTTTGTGGGCATCTAAATTGGGGAATCTGTGGGGGTCCCAAAAGAGCTGAGGGTTCTCAGTGAGGTTTTGGGGTCTCTATGGAGTTCCTGTTGTGTCTGGGGTCTGCTCTGGGATCAGTAGTGACTCATTGCTCTGGTTTTGGTGTCTACAGGGCAGCAGGTGTCCACAGGCCTGTGCCTTGCTTTCTGTTCCACAGCTCTTGGCCAACCAGGAGCCACAGGGGAAGGGCATTTTGGGTTAGTGGAGGCGGCTTCCTGAAAAATTATTTGTATTCGGCCTCAGCCACAAACCCTTGACACGGAGCAGGATGCTTTGGTGCCAGAATGTGGAGCTGTTGGAAACCAAATTCCTGACTGTGAGTGGCTCAGAAACTAATTTCCTTTGGCAAAGGGAAGAACGGGGGCAAGAATGTCACTGTGGTAAGCCGCTGCAAAGTGCCAGCCTTGGGGACACTAAACACCTTGGCCTTCTCACTTAAATCTTGTTTGGAGGAAATGAACTTCTCCCTCAGCTACTCTGTGACTCAGCGGTGCCAGGGAATTTGAACCTGTGCTGGGTTAAAGGTCAAGGCTGTGTTTGCTGTAAAAGGCTTTTGTGTGTGCTGTGTTTCTGTGGTATTTTTCATGTTGTTTTACTCCCGGGATGTCTTTAATGTACTTTGTACTTCCCAGCTGAAGAAGCAGAGAGCTCTCACTACTCACGTGCAGCATGCTCCTAAAGGACAGGTAAGTGACTGTCGTTGCTATTCTACTGGTCTATTGTTGCTGCAGGAAGCTGTGGCCACAGAGATCAGGCCTGGGTGTCTGGCAGGCTGCTGAGCAGCCCTGGGTGCCTGCAAGCTGCTGTCTGCTCGGGGGGGGAAGGAAATGCTCTCACTTTCCTCGGCAAAGGTACATTCACTTTCTCACTCACACAGTTTCAAGCTGCACCAGGGGAGGTTTAGGCTGCATGTTAGGAAGAAATTCTTCACAGAAAGATTGGCCATTGGAAGGGGCTGCCCAGGCAGGTGGTGGAGTCACTGTCACTAGAAGTGTTTAGAAAGAGTCTGGATGTGGCATTTAGTGCCATGGTTTAGTTGATTAAATAGTGTCGGGTGATGGGTTGGACTCGGTGATCTCAAAGGTCGTTTCCAACCTGGTTAATTCTGTATTCTTTTTTTATTTTTATTCTCATGCGTGATTTTTCAGTTCAAAGCACTTGAGAGAAATAATGTGACGGCTGTGCTGCAAAACATCAGAACGGGGATTGAAAGACAACATAATGTGGATTGGACATATCTGGCTATTCCAGGAACATCTGTACTCCCATACCCTTGGATTTAAACTAAATCCAGATGCTGCAGTTTGTTTCACTTGAAAAAGACACTTGACACATGAAGAGCAAATCGTTCAGTGAACCTGGAAGCTGGGAGGCTCTCTGGAGTGCATATGTCTCCATATCTCTATTACTCAAGGTATAGTAAGACCTACTCCTCAGGACAACCTGACCTATCCATTCTAACTTGTAATCTTACATTTCAGTATCTCACATAGTATGTTCACATCTGTTAGCTTTTTTCATATGCCTCTTAGTTCTGAACTTGTGAGAAAAACCCCACACATTTGCCTAGGACCCAACTGCTCATGTTTAAGTTTTCCTGACTACTGACTAAAAATGACTCTTTCATCAGCATTCTTCAACATTTCCTATCTGTATGCTTTCTAGAGATAGGCTCTCCAAAAAAATCTTCCTTGACGATCAGCATAGTTTACCGTAAATATCTTAATTAATTTAATTCAATACAGGGCATATGCTCAGAAGTTCACTTCAGCCTCCTCATCTTTCCCATGTGGAGTCCATCAGAGTCCATCATAGGATTTGTTACCACAACTTGAATCCACTGTTTACAGATATTCTTGCAACAGGTCTAAAAGTGGTTTTGGTTATTTGCAAAATGGCACTGTTTTCTCTTCACCATACTTTACCTTATTAGAATATGCATTTCCAGCATAAAGGGGATCTTTACTCCGTCACTAAGAGTGGGATCGTTCCAATGGGAAACATCATCTGCTCATTAGCAATTGAAATTTCTCCCAGAGAGACTAATAGCTACTTTGCTGACATGCAGAAGCAACCAGAGGCATTTCAGATTATGGGTAGGTGTTGATTCTGACCTAGAAACCCCTTAATGAGTCTTGTGCCTTGTTACCTGAGAAACAAACTGTGTCCTGTTGTGTTTTCACCAATAGAAAAAGCTTAAGAGATTGGGTTCGTCATGCTAAGTTCACAGGGTAGTAAGACATTAGCGCCTAGCCTCCAGACACACATACTGGAGCATGCTTTCCAACTAGTACACTACCTCTTAGATTTCCAATCTGGGTATTCAAAGAATGCCAAGCAAACGAAGTTAATTTTGTGCCTTTCTTGAAGTTTAAGGAATTAACTGAGAGAGAGAGACCTAGGAAAGCTACAAGTAAAGTTTAAGTTTCAATTTAGTTTCAAAAGATCCTGCTGTGCAATCTCCTGTTTGTTTGGTCAGTTTATTCATTTTGGTATAGTATGTAAGATGTGGGAAGGATATGAAAACACATTCAGATACAGTTTGAAAATGTATACAAATCTGGTTTCTCAGAGTGTCCAGGAAACTTGGATTAAAAGAAATGTGAATCTGGTTATTATGTGACAAGAGTTAAAGTTAGCATAGCGTAGAAGGAAATGATAGCAACTGATTTTGGTTTTAAGTTGGGAAAAAAAAATCCCACTTTGGGAGTAAACACCATGAAAACAAATTTTATTTGGGAGAGATGCCTTTGCTAGACAGCCTCCAACGAGAATGAACATGGCACCAACTTTTCTTCAGTACGTGTGTTTGGTTTTGCTTTCCGAGCCTTGTTCTACACCTGAATGCAATACTGAGCGTGACAGAAAGTTGAAAGAAAACCCACGTGCACACACATGGGAAAAGCAGCCCTTGTCTTGTTAGCTGGATTGAGACAAAATTAACACAACTCATTCTGCAGTGACGTACACGAAAGAGACAGTATCGGAACCTGCAGAACGGCCTGCAGCAAAGCTCAGAACTTCTTCATTCGCATCTGACTTCTGCACATCTCCTCATCTACCGACTGTAACAAAGACACTTCACTTCTAAGGCTGTGAACCTATTTCTGTGTGAGCTGTCATTAGATTACACTGTCATCTTCCTCTTGCTAAAAGTCTGTGGATGAGGACAGAAAAGCATCTCATGTACTCTTTCTTATAGCTGTTAAAAGGGGTTGCTGAATATATATTGCTGTAGAGCTAAATAACTTACAATAAAATTAATGACTAGTGAATTTAGATAGGAAAGTAAATTGTAAATGTAGACTTACTGAAACTCACACTTTCAACAGTGAAAGAGTATGTCACATGAAATTATAGTAGGAGGTGCCCTGATAGCAGCCTAATAGCTAAGAGTATACCATAAGACACTATTAAAACAGACAAACTTTTCAGTGTTAAAAGTTCTGGCTAATATCTGTTTGAAATTTTAGGATCTGTGTCTGACAAAAATTTGTTAATACAGACTTTTCTTGCCTTTGTGGTACTGCATCTTCTCAAATGGCAAAACAACTCTACGATTCGCATGAAGACTATCCCAGCTGTGCCACAGAACATGAACAAAAAGGATTTAAACTGCTGATTAAGCAGTCATCGCTAATTTATCAGCATTTATGAATAACTTACCAGAAATATATGTACGGGTGCAATTATTATTCTTGTGGATACATTTGTACTTTGCAGCATTTCAATCTTTGTTATTTTTCCATTCTTTGCAGTCCCTTTTATCTTACTTCAACACACCATTTCCTTCAGTCTTCTTTAAAACATCTGGCCCCTCCTCAGTTGCTTTGCAATACAGGGAAAAAAGTAAGACTTGTTGCTTTACCTTTCTCATAAAATGATTGCAAAGTTCTACACTAACTATGAGAAGAGAGTACAAGGTTTAGCCATCTAACATAGATGTCTTGAGTAGCTGAAGACAACAGTGTTATCTGGCCTACATATGCCAACCTTTGCACTGCGGCACAAATGCTCACAAATCAATTGTTAATTCAGAAGTTATGGACTCTTTAACATCAATGGGGCTCTGATTCTCCATCCTGGGAGAGAAGAATGATGAAATTACTTCCTTAACTGTTCGGATATCTGCTACTTAGGTGGCAAATTGTACTACCTTTTATCGGTATTTATTCGGGAAATAAACCTTCTGAAATCACTGCTGCTCCTCAGGGGGTAATTACTGACTGGTGTTTAAAATTCCTGTATGTGTGAGTAGCCCTTTGAATGTGTGTGGAAGTGATAAAACCGTACTGAGGCCTTCCACAGGCGTAGTGTTGCTTATTTTGTTCATTTCTGTACGGTATTCAAAGGTGAAGTTTTTTTCTATGAGAGTTTTTCTGACCATGGAGATTAGTTAAATTGCATGTATACAATGGAGGACAGAAATATAATATGATTGTGTATACTTTAAATAAATTTATATAATCAATGAGCTGGAGAAGAACTGGCTTGTTTGAATTCAGTAAAGTTATGTAATTAAAGTTATCAAATTGGAGTCATTGATAAATTTATGTAGTCGAAGCTTCGTATATTCCATTTTGTCTAATATTTATTCTAATCTTCCCCTGTTGATTTAGCCCATCAGTTTTTATGTTATCTTTATCTATTAATAGTGGAATAAATGCCCCCATCATCCCAATATTTCTTTATGTATTTCATAGGTCTAGTTGGTTTTCCCTCCGTCCTTTTTTATTTTGACTTTCTTTGTGTTATTTAAGTGGAATCCAAAACTGAATATGACACTTTGTGTAAAGCCTGAGCAGCAGTTAACTTTCTAATTATTTACTTATTTTATGTGCACTATTACTTTGCAATATTCACAGGATTGTGATGTTGTCAGATAGTTCACTTTAGTTAATCAGGGGCCAGGCTTCCTTTGTGCTGATGTTATTGGCCAAAGATATAATTTTTAACTGCTTTTGTGAAAGGAGCAAGCCTCTGGCTGGGCAGTTTCCTTCATTTCCTATCTTTTTGGGGGTGAATCAAAGGGAGTGGAGAGATTCTGAGTGGACTGATTCTGCCATGTGGGGCAGCGGGATGCTGCAGCAGAGGAGCAGGTGAGCGTGGGCTGGGGGCACCCCCCTAAAGGGCTGAAAATTCTCAGAGAGGACCACAAAATTTTAAAAAATATAAGTACTGGTGTGAGGCGATGTGGAGAAAAACCTCTTGTTTTCAGCTGGAGAGTGAAGAATTGGATTGAATGATGTGTAAAAAAAGCTTTGGAAATGACCCCCTGTATTTCCTCTCTTTTTTAAAAGCTTCTGGAATTGAAAAAAAATAAAGTCACATAAGGGCTGGAGCTATAAACACAGCCTGTGTCTGTACAAATTGAAAACAGCAGCGTGTGTGTTGTGGTTTTTAATGTAAATAGAAAACATTGTGAACAGGGCCAAGCCGAGCTGCTCCCCATGTCCAGGGCAATGCTCAGTGCTGCCCCCGCGCGTGTAATAGTCGGCACTGCAGTTGCGCAGCGGTGTGTGCCGCCCCGTGGGTGCCTAGTGCTGCAGCAAACTGCGCTGCATGCTTGCAGTGGTCGAAAATTCTTAGGGGAAGATGGGAGAGAGATTGACTCGATCTCTGCCGTGGATACAGCGCATGCGCCGTAGCGAGGCTCTGTTGGCGTCAGTGATAGCGCCGCGAGCGTTGCTATAGGTACAGCACATGCGCCATAGCGCTGCTCTGCTTCCACCGGTGTGAGCGTCACAAGCGTTGCTACGGAAACAACGCATGCGCCGTAGCGAAGCTCTGTTCGTGCCAGCGTGAGAGCGTCTCGAGCGTTGCTATGGATACAACGCATGTGCTGTAGCGTGGGTTATTCGTGCGCATGGCATTGGTGGCTTTAAAACGGCGCTCACTGTACTGTGCTGGCATTCGTCGTTCTTCTGTTCTGTGTGTGGTTGATGTATGTCTCTCCTGCTCTCTGTGGTTTTTCTGTAGTAGCTGCATGATTCTGTCATGTCTCTGGTGGCGGCGGTGGCGGGTTCTTGGAGGTGGAGACATGTACCCGATGTCGGGACCGTGCGACTTGGTCTCGGGCAGGGGCGAGCCGCGGCGGCGGCTTGGGCTGGGGCTGGGGTCCGGGGCGAGCCGCGGCGGCGGCTTGGGCTGGGGCTTGGTCCGGGGCGAGCCGCGGCGGCGGCTTGGGCTGGGGCTTGGTCCGGGGCGAGCCGCGGCGGCGGCTTGGGCTGGGGCTGGGGCTTGGTCCGGGGCGAGCCGCGGCGGCGGCTTGGGCTGGGGCTGGGGCTTGGTCCGGGGCGAGCCGCGGCGGCGGCTTGGGCTGGGGCTGGGGCTTGGTCCGGGGCGAGCCGCGGCGGCGGCTTGGGCTGGGGCTGGGGCTTGGTCCGGGGCGAGCCGCGGCGGCGGCTTGGGCTGGGGCTGGGGCTTGGTCCGGGGCGAGCCGCGGCGGCGGCTTGGGCTGGGGCTGGGGCTTGGTCCGGGGCGAGCCGCGGCGGCGGCTTGGGCTGGGGCTGGGGCTTGGTCCGGGGCGAGCCGCGGCGGCGGCTTGGGCTGGGGCTGGGGCTGGGGCTTGGTCCGGGGCGAGCCGCGGCGGCGGCTTGGGCTGGGGCTGGGGCTTGGTCCGGGGCGAGCCGCGGCGGCGGCTTGGGCTGGGGCTGGGGCTGGGGCTTGGTCCGGGGCGAGCCGCGGCGGCGGCTTGGGCTGGGGCTGGGGCTTGGTCCGGGGCGAGCCGCGGCGGCGGCTTGGGCTGGGGCTGGGGCTTGGTCCGGGGCGAGCCGCGGCGGCGGCTTGGGCTGGGGCTGGGGCTTGGTCCGGGGCGAGCCGCGGCGGCGGCTTGGGCTGGGGCTGGGGCTTGGTCCGGGGCGAGCCGCGGCGGCGGCTTGGGCTTTGCTCCCAGTAACTCCAAGTTGCTTTCTTAGTGTTCCAAATGCCTTCCCATGTCTCGAAGTAACCTCCAGTTCTCTTCCCTAGTGTGGCTCCTGTGTCTTCCCAGTACCCCAAACTGTCTTCTCAGTGCTCCCAGTACCACCAGATGCTGACTGTGAGTTGTTGAAAAGCATCAGCTTTTAGTTCTACGAGTTAAATGAATGCCGAGGGAAAATGAAATGCTAATACAGTATTATTGGATGCATGCAAACATACTTACAGCTTTACAATGTGAGTAACTGAGATCTATTCTTTGCTTTTCAGCCTACTCTTTACAGGTTGACTCTTTGCTTTCTATTTCATTGACCAAGGAAGCAAGATGTGCAGCAGCAGGGTTGGTACAAGGGCTGTGGCTGCCACAGCAAATCCAGGAGCGTGTATGCCAGTGATTGTGCAGCCTCGCCCGGCAGGGGATCTCCTTCTGCTCAGCTTGTGGGGGCTCCAGGTAGGGTTTGATCTGTCAGTCAGAAGGGAAAGGCTGAAAAGGAAATTGTTCAGTCCAAGCTTTTTCCTAGGAGTTGAAGTTTCTGTCAGTGTAGTCTCTAACAAAGCAGTTAAATAAGGAAAAAGCCTCTGATAGGAATAATGGGGGTGGCAATGAGACTTTGCTTTTTTCCTTGGTGGAACACTTTTGGTTTTGTCCCCTGACCCCAGGAAATTCTGACAGGGGTCATGTTCCTCTCATGCAGGCTGATAGCAAGGCTGCACTCAGCGCCTGGGGATGCCACAACCAGAGTAGAGAAGCTGTGTTCCTGGCATTTCTCTCTCCACCTGTATTGGGAGGAAGGTGCAGGCCTTTGCTCTGCAGCAGGGCACAGTTTTTGTCTCTGATGTCAGTGCTTTCTGACAGAGGAACCACCATTTCTCTGCAGGCGTTCCTCAGGTTTTCTCAGCTGCTCAGAATGCCTAGCCTCAGTGCCAGGCTGATGTCACCTCATGGCTGCCACCCTGTTGGTGCCTGCCTAAGAGTGCCAGGACTCTTTCTGGAGCCATTGGACAGAAGGAAGGTTTGTCTCTCTGTTTGCAGTGCCCTGAGAAGGAGTTGTACTGACACAGGCTCAGAAAGCTGAAACAATCAAAACAATTTGAGAGCAACAGATGGAAGAGATTAGTTGATTGCCAGAAAGAAATGCATTGACTGCAAGGTGATTTTGTGGTAGTAAATTCTGGAGAATATGTAACATGCTTGGAGTTCCAGACCTGTGCAACAACTCTCACAGAGAAGAGAAGCACAACAAAAACTCAGCCACGTGCTGAAGGTGCAAATCCTACCAAGAAGGAAGTCCCTGGGTTGTGGTGATAAAAGGCAGGGCAGCCCCTCAGCTGTTGCTCTTTCATTCCATGATGCCACATGGGGGTGGGCGATGATGCATCAGAGGAGCAGGTGAATGAGGGGTGGGAGCAGCCTCCCAAAAAAGCTGCTTGCAGCCCTGAATGTTTGAATAGCCTGAATGCTCTTGGAGGGGTGAAAACACATGGAAAAAAAGCATTAGTGTGAGGTATTCCAGCAGAGAAAAACTGTGCTCTTCATTGAGAGATTGCAGAACAGTAGTAATGTGTATGCAAAAAGGCTTTGAAATTATGCCTCTTTATAAAATAAACCCACAACACAAAGGAATTTAGGGGCATATAGAGGCATGAGGGGGCCAATGGAGGGTCCCTTGGGGAGTATTCTAGTTAGATGGTTAGGCTAGGGTTAGTTGCTGTTGGGGGGTGGGAGGGGGGCTTTACATTATTGGCCTTTGGTGGGGGGTCCAAATAACCTTAAGTATCCAACTAAAAGATCCTTTCTGGTGCCCTCCAGAGGGCCCCCTGATCCCTCTATGTGCCCCCAGATTCCCCTTGCTGTCATCAGATACACTTTAGATGCCAACCGATCCCCCTTAAGAGGGGTGGCACCGCTGACCAGTTAGGGGCTTCTTTGTGTGTGGGGAGCAGCTTAGCTGGGCCCTCTTGGATGGTTTTTCCATTTGTATTGAAAACAAACAAAAAGATAAAAACTTCAAAGAAACAAAGAAGGACACCCACCCATAATAGACAAAAAGGAAGGTCCACTGTTTTTAATTGATAAACATTTTATATTTATGCTTTGAAACCCTGTTTTGCTCTCCCTAGAATTTGCTTTTACATTCCAGAAGCCTTTGTATGTAATAGAGATAGTGGAGGTGATTTCAAAGCCTATTTACATAGCAATTAATATCTTCAATACCTAGATAAACAAGAGAGATTTTTAGTTGGGTTTTTAGTCTTAGGGTAGGTTGGTTTAGCGCTCTGAAAGACAGGATTTCCTTCCCCTAATAGGACAGCGGCTCCATCCGGCTCGGCTACTTCCAACTGGGATTGGCAAGGCTCGTCTCCCTCGATGCTTCCCTGCTCTGCTGATGTCTGCTCTTTGCTCCACTTTTACCAGCTTCCATGCGCTCCCTTTGGCGGCTTGGCTCCACACCAGGTTAGTGCCTTTGAAATGCCTGAATATTCTTGGAGGGGATTAAAACCCCTAGGAGGCCAGCTGACTCTGACCCTACCAATCCAACTCAATAGCTTTCCTGTTTAGATGTAGAAGAACGGTAATAACTTGTATGAAGGGAGGCTTTGAAGTGAGGTACATGGGGTTCTGAAATACATAAATGTACAGTATCTATCTGTAATATACAAAGTGACTTTTCAGTTTGTGTGTGTTGTATGGCTTATTAAAATGTATTGATTTTGTTGTTGGTTGTTATTTATCTGAATGGAAAACCCTCTGAACCAAGGCCAGCTGAGCTGCTCCCCATGCACAGAGGCAGGAGAGGACCCTAACTGGTCAGTGTTGCCACTCCTCTTAAGGGGGTCTGTTTTCCTCCATGATGGGTGTGGGGGGGTACCAAAGGGGAATTTAGGGGCATATAGAAGCTTGTGGGGGCCAACGGAGTCTCTTCTGGGGGTGTTTCAGTTGGATGGTTAGGGTTACTTGTTGGAGGGGGGCTGGTGTGGGTGCAACTCCAGCCTTTTTGTTGGGGGAGGGGGGGGCAGCTCCGCCCCTTTGGGGGGGGGGGTGTGTGGGTGCGTCTCCGGCCTTTGTGGTTGGGGGTGTGTGTTTGTCTGGCTCCAGCCTTTGGGGGTGGAGGGTGGGGGTGGCTCCGGCCTTTCTGGTTGGGAGGCATGTAGCAAATCCCTTCAGCTGCTTGGCTCCCCACCAGGTTAGTTCCAGTCTCTGTTGCTCTCTGGGGTTCTTATGTAGCAGCTCTGAGTGTTTGAAGTGCCTGAATATTCTTGGAGGAGATTAAACCCCCTAAGAGGCCAGCTGCCCCTGACCCTACCCATCTAGCTCAATAGCTTCCCTATTTAAGTAGATACAGAAGAATGGTACTAATTTGTATGAAAGGTGGCTTTAAAATGATCTACGTGGGGTTCTGAAATATATAAATGTACAGTGTGTAGCTATAATATACAGAGTGGGTTTTCCTTTGTGTGTATTGTAGGGTTTTTTTTGAAATATATTGATTTTGATGTTTGGTTTTTTTTTATCTGAATGGAAGACACTGAACAGAGGTTTGCTGAGCCTGATATGGGAAAAATTAACCTTTTTGTATCAAATAAGAATTAGCATGGGAAAAGATTAACCTTTCATATAAAATAAGAATTTTAAACTGTCAGTGTCAAAGGAGCAAATTAACCACAATGGGTAGCTAAGTGGCTGATTTAAAACAAGATGGAAAAACATATGTGGCAACCCCCAGAAAACAGGGAAATATGCAACAGATCTTTGGCACTAAAACAGTCCTACATCCTGTGTTATGGAAATAAATTGAGTTTGTGAAATTGTTTAGCACAAAGGGCTTTAGGAGAGATTCCCACCTGTGTCTAGTGCTGTAATAAAGCATATAAAGCTCCACAACTTGAGTTGTGGAGTTTGTCTTTTTCTGCAGATCATTTTCTGGCCACTGTGGCAGGACCCCCATCTGGCTGTGGAACCTACTGAGGAACAGCACCTCTTTGGGCGCCCCCTCTGAGGCTTTGTGGGCAGAGCTCCTTTAACTCACTTGGATCACCCCAGGAATAGAGAAGAGCCATCTGGTGGGAAAAGGTACATTTTAAAGGGAAAGAGGTAGCCTGTAAGCCATAAGGGGATGCTCTAGGAGTGAGAAAGGAAAATTGCCACCCCAGGTAAAAGACGTCTTGAGTTGGAACCAGAGGGTTCCAAAGCTATTGCAAGCATTGTTTTATTGTTCTATTATTACAGGCTCTGTTTAAGTATTACAGGCATTGCTTCTATTTTAAGTGTATGGGATCAAAGGCATCCCTTAAGGTATTGTAGGATTGTTTGTGTGGAAGCAGGGGAAATTACTGAAGGAACTTAAAATATAAGGAGCCTTGTTGATGTTTTGAGTGTGCAGCTGAGCATGGGCATGATTGAGATGTAGGAAAAAATCCACAAAGCAAGTGGGAGTCCAGATCTGCAGTACCATGTCTCTGTGAGGAGTACAGCCAGAGACAGACAAAGCAAAAGTTATTAATAGGAATGTGGCCAATAACTGTATGTTTAGGTGTGACCGGTTTAGGCTGTGCCTTTAAGAAAGAGACACTTTCTGAACACTCTAGCCGAATGTTTTGATATTAGAATGAAAACAATGATATGCTAATCCAATTTCATTGGTGGAACCTGGCTATAGATTTTTTGTTTAGTCTTTCAGTCGGGGGGAGTCAGTAGTCGTCGTCTTCTTCCCCCTGTGCTGTGAGCTGGCTCGTTTCTCTCTACGATTCTTGCTAACCAGATAAGAAAACTAACTTTTGCATTCGCTTTGAGCTTTAACAAAGTTTTCCCCTTTTAATTACCTTCCTTTCTCTCTCTCTAACCCTTTTGGGAAAAAGGGGTGGTAGGGAGGGAGAAGGGAGCGGCAGGCCAAACCCCCCTGGCCACAGGCGGGGGTTGGGGAAAGGTTTCCTGTATTACATACATTGCTGTATACTTCTGTATATATTGTAAATATTGTATATTTTTGTACATATTCATTGCATTCCATATCTGCTTGTAAAATGCAGCTTTCATCTGCTTCTCCGGCTGAGTTAGCTGTGGAATTCTTTTTGTGTGTGTGTGGGGGAACCTTCCTACTCCACCACATTAGGAGTGGTCATTCTTACTGCAATCATATTTCTTGTGAGTTTGTGTGAGGGGAAAAGGGTTTGTATTTGTTTGTATTAAAAACTAAGAAACAAAAAACAGGAAGCAGAAAAGCTGAAAGAATGACACACACACACCCCCAACACACACCAAGGAAGGTCCCCTGTTTTTAATGGATACACCTTTCATAGTTATGTTTTCAAAATCTGTATTGGTCTACTTAGAATTTGTTTTTACATTCTGGAAGCCTTTGTGTGTAATAGAAGAGATCCAGTGGGGGTGAGTCCAAAGCCATTTTACATAGCAATTAATACTGTTCATGACTATCTGTATAAAGAGGAGAGATTTTTAGTTGGATTTATGATCTTAGGGTGAGGCAGCTCGGCTCCAGGTGGTGGCTCACTGTGTTGTATTATATAAAATGGAAAAGGGGAAAAAGGGAAGAAACTGCATGGGATGAGTGGGATCCCTTAAGAACCTATGGTATTGTAGGATTGCCTGTGTGGAAGGAGGGGAAGTTTCTAAAAGAACTGAAAACGTTAGAAACCTTGTTGATGTTTGGAGTGTGTGCGTGAGCATGGTCACGACTGAGGTGAGTCCTGATCTGCGGTTCCATCTCTACGCGAGGAGCATGGCCAGAGATGAACGAAGCGAAAGTTGTGAATGGGTGTGTGGACAATAATTGTGTGTTTAGGACCTGTTGTTGTTACTTTAATTATATTTGTGAGTTTTGTGTGTGAGGGGAAAGGGGTTTGTGTTTGTATTTAAACTAAGAAGCAAAAAGATGTGGGACTCTGAAGGGAAAGGCCCTGACCTGAAAGGGTGGGGGGACTCTGTGAACCGGATCCCTTAAGAACTTAGTGAATGGTAAGATGGTCAGCGTGGAAGCAGGGGAAGTTCCTAAAAGAACCTAAAATGTTAGAAACCTTGTTGATTCTGTGAGCGTGGGCATGACTGAGACATAGAAAATATCTATGAAGTGAGCGGGAGTCCTGATCTGCAGTTCCCTGTCTCCGCAAGGAGTGCAGCCAGAGACAAAGCAAAAGTTGTGAATGGGAGTGTGGCCAGTAATGGAATGTTTAGGACCAGTCATTGTAATTGTATTCGTTGTGTGTATTGTAATTGTGTATTCATTGTAAGAAGGTGGTAGTGTGTTATATTATATGAAAAGTAAAAGGGGAAAAAGTGGCAAAATGTATGGGATCAGGGGGATCCCTTAAGAACTTCAGATATTGTAGGATTTTCTGTGTGGAAGCAGGGAAGTTCCTAAAAGAACCTGAAATGCTAGAAACCTTGTTGGTGTATTGAGTGTGCAGGTGAGCATGGTCATGACTGAGACATAAAAAAATATCTACTAAGTGAGCGGGAGTCCCAATATGCAGTTCTGTTTATCCACGAGGAGCGCAGCCAGAGACGGACGAAGCAAAAGTTGTGAATGGGAGCGAGGCCAATAGTTGCGCGTTTAGGACCAGTCATTCTTATTGCAGTTGTATTTGTGCATTTGAGGGGAAAAGGGTTTGTTTGTATTAAACTAAGCTGCAAAAAAGCCCAAAGAAATAAAGAATGACAACCCTTGTGACACACACAAAGGTTTTGAGTAATCAATACAAATTTCATAGCTGTTCTCAAACTGTGTGTTGCTGTACTTGGAATTTGTATGTGCATTCTATAAGCCTTTGTGTGTAATGGAGGCAATCCAGTGGGGGTGATTGCTAACTTTTTATATAGCAATTGATAATATTCTTGATTATCCATGTAAACAGGAGATGTTTTTAGCTGGATTTTTAGTTTTAGGGTGAGTTGGCTTAGCACTTTTTCTCCCTTGAGCTGATGGTAGCTGGGCCTCTGGGGTTAAAATCCTGAAGCAGCCAGTTAATGTCAACTGTCCCCCTGACCCTATCAATCCAAGTCTATAGCTCTCCTGTTCAAGTAGATGTAGAATGGTATTAATTTGTCTGAAAAGCTTTGAAATGAGCTCCATGGGGCTCTGAACTATATAACTGTATGGTGTATATCCATAATACACAAAGAACAGGTTTTCCTTTGTGTGTTGTAGGTTTTTTTAATATTCGTCAATTTTATTTTTATCTGGTTGTTTTTTATTTCATTGGAAAAGCTACTGAACATAGTCCAGTTGAGCTGGTTCTCATGCACAGGGTAAGGAGATGCCACCACTCTTAAAGGGGTCTGTCATCTATGGTGGGTGTAGGGGTATCATAAGGGAATTTAGGGCCATGTGGGGGCCAATGGGAGGTCTTCTGTGGGTACTGTAGTGTGAGGGAAAGGGGCCATTGTTGGTGGCAAGGGTAAGGGGCTGTCCTTGCTGGTGCTTTTGGATCCAAGTAATCCTGAATATGCAACTAAGAGATCCTTTGGGACCCTCCAGCAGCTTGGCTGGGCTCTGTTCAGGGGTTTTTCCAACTGCATTAAAAACTAAGAAACCAAAAAATCCTAGACCAAGAGAAAAAAAAAAACAACCCAACAAAAAAACCCAACCCCCAAAAAACCCCAAAGGAAGGAGGGGCATAATGGGGATTCCAAAGTCAATATAAGCATTGTTGGTTTTTTTTAATTGTTATTTCATTACAGACACTGTTTAAGTTAAACTATTACAGGCACTGTTTGTATGTTAATTGTGAATGGGAGTATGGTTAAGAATTGTTTATTTAGGACTGTTCTTTCTTATTGTAATTGTATTTGTGGTGTGTTCAGTGTGTTGTAAAAAGGCAGTACCATATTGCATCATGTAATATGGAAAAGGGGGAAAAAAAGGAAAAGTGTATGGGATCAGGGGGATACCTTAGAAACCTAAGGTCTTGTAGGATTGTCTGTGTGGAAGCAGGGGAAGTTTCTAAAAGAATCTAAAATGTTTTACACCTTCTTCATGCTTTGAGTGTGTGGCTGAGTGTGGGCACAACCGAGACATAGAAATATCGAGGCGAGTTGGAGTCCCAAGCTGCGGTTCCGCAAGGTGCATGGCCAGAGATGGACGAAGCGGAAGTTGTGAATGGGAATGTGGCCAATAATTGTATGTTTAGGACCGGTCATTGTTATAGTATTTGTGTGTTCTGTGTGAGAGGAAAAGGGTTTACATTGGTATTAAAACCCAAGAAATAAAAAAATCCCAGACGAAGCAAAAAGGTCCAAAGAAATTAAGAATGACAATTCCCCCAACACACACAGGAAGGCTGCCTATTTAATTAACTACAAAATGTATGCTTTTAAAACTTGCGTTGCTCTACTTGGAATTTGTTTATACATTCTGGAAACCTTTGTATGTAACAGAAGAAATCCAGTGGGGGTGATATCAAACCCTATATAGCAATTATATATAGGCAGCTGAACCACTTCCCCTGTGCAGCGGCAAGAGACGCCCCGTAACTGGTCAGTGTTGCCACCCCTCCTAAGGGGCTCTGTTTGCATCTGTGATGGCTGTGGGGCTATCGAAAGGGAATTTAGGGGCACGTGGGTGCTGATGGAGGATCTCCTGCTGGTATTTCACGGGGATGGCTAGGGTTAGTGGCGGGTGGCTGGCGGCAGGCGCCGTACTAGCGGTGGGTGGCGGGTGGCTGGCGGCAGGCGCCGTACTGGCGGTGGGTGGCTGGCGGCAGGCGCCGTACTGGCGGTGGGTGGCTGGCGGCAGGCGCCGTACTGGCGGTGGGTGGCTGGCGGCAGGCGCCGTACTGGCGGTGGGTGGCTGGCGGCAGGCGCCGTACTGGCGGTGGGTGGCTGGCGGCAGGCGCCGTACTGGCGGTGGGTGGCTGGCGGCAGGCGCCGTACTGGCGGTGGGTGGCTGGCGGCAGGCGCCGTACTGGCGGTGGGTGGCTGGCGGCAGGCGCCGTACTGGCGGTGGGTGGCTGGCGGCAGGCGCCGTACTGGCGGTGGGTGGCTGGCGGCAGGCGCCGTACTGGCGGTGGGTGGCTGGCGGCAGGCGCCGTACTGGCGGTGGGTGGCTGGCGGCAGGCGCCGTACTGGCGGTGGGTGGCTGGCGGCAGGCGCCGTACTGGCGGTGGGTGGCTGGCGGCAGGCGCCGTACTGGCGGTGGGTGGCTGGCGGCAGGCGCCGTACTGGCGGTGGGTGGCTGGCGGCAGGCGCCGTACTGGCGGTGGGTGGCTGGCGGCAGGCGCCGTACTGGCGGTGGGTGGCTGGCGGCAGGCGCCGTACTGGCGGTGGGTGGCTGGCGGCAGGCGCCGTACTGGCGGTGGGTGGCTGGCGGCAGGTAATCCTAAATGCCTGACTAAAAGATTCTTTTGGGGTCTTCTAGAGGCTCCCCACATCCTTCCATATGGCCCCAAATTCTCCTTTGATACCCCCAAACCCACCTCAGATGCCATCAGAAGACATGTTAACAGACCAGTTAGGGGCCTCCCTTGACCTTGTGCAATGCAAAGCAGCTTTGCTAGGCTCTGTTCAGAGGGCTTTCCATTCAAATTAAAAACGAAGAAGCTCACAACAAATAAAGGAAATAATTACAAATGCCCCTTGATACACACAAAGTAGGTCCCCTGTTTCTAATGAATTGATACACCATTTATAGATACATTTTCCAAATTTGTTTTGCTCAACTGTAGAATTTGTGTTTGCGTTCTAGAAGCCTTTGCATCTAATAGAGGAGGTCCACTGGGGGTGACTTCAAAGCCTTTTTGACGTAGCTATTAATACCATTATTGACTATCAATATAAAGAGGAGAGATTTTTCAGTTGGATTTTTCGTCTTAGGGTGTGTGGCCCCAGCGCTCTCAGGGATGCGAGACGGCGCGGCTCCCTTCGGCACAGCTCCCTTCGGCGTGGCGGCTCCAGGTGCCGTAGTAGTAGTTGGTCGTGGTGTTGGCTGCAAGTAAACCTGAATGTCCAACTAAAAGTCTTTTGGGGCCTTCTAGAAGTTCCCTGCATTCCTCCATATCACCCTAAATTCTCCTTTGATACCCCCTGACCCATCTCAGGTGTCATCAGAACCCCTTAAAAGGTGTATTAACAGACCAGTTAGGGGCTTCTGTTGCCCTTGTGCATGGGGGAAGCAGCTTTGCTGGGCTTCGTTCAGAGGGCTTTCCATTCAAATTAAAACCAACAAACAAATAAGTCCACAACAAATGAAAAAATAATGTTTGGTTGTTGGGTGTTTTTTGGTTTTGTTGTTTGGTTGGTTTTTTTTATTTGACAGGAAAAACCTGCTGAAAAGAGGCTGGCTGAGCTCCTTCCCATGCACAGTGGCAAGAGACACCCTGAAACCGGTCAGTGTTGCTACCCCTCCTAAGGGGCTCCCTCCGGCTCGGTGCGGCTCAGCGTGGCTCGGCTCCCTCCGGCTCGGCGCTGTAGTAGTAGTTATTCGTGGTGTTGGCTGCAAGTAACCCTGAATGTCCAACTAAGAGAGTGTCTTGGGGCCCTCTAGAGGTTCCCCACATCCCTCCATATCACCCCAATTTCTCCTTTCATGCCCCCAGACCCACCTCAGATGTCATCAGAACCCCTTAAAAGGTGTAGTAACAGACCAGTTAGGGGCTTCTGTTGCCCTTGTGCATGGGGGAATCAGCTTTGCTGGGCTCTGTTCAGAGGCCTTTCCATTCAAGTTAAAAACAAAGAATGAATAAGTCCACAAGAACTGAAAAAAGAAATAAAGGATGACAAATGCCCCCCGATACACACAAAGGAGAGTCCCCTGTTCTTAATTGATACAACTTTGATAGGTCTATTCTCAATCTTTTGTGCTCTACTTAGAACTTGCTTTTCCATTCCAGAGGCTGTTGCACCTAATAGTGGAGATCCAGTGAGGGTGCTTTCGAAGCCTTTTTACAAGAAAATTAGTACCATTCTTCACAATCTATACAGAGAGGAGAGCTTTTTTTAAATTGGATTTTTAGTTTAGGGTGTGGCTTGGCATGGCTCTCTGCAGCGGGTGCCGTTGCGCTCGCTGGGAAATGCATCCCCTAAGAACTTAATAAATTGTACAATGCTGTGTGTGGAGGCAGGGGAAGTTCCTGCATGAACTGAAAATGTTTGACACCTTGTTGATGTTTTGAGTGTGCGGGTGAGTGTGGGCACGACTGAGACGTAGAAAATATCTACGAAGCGAGAGGGAGTCCCGATCTGCGGTTCTGTCTCTCAGCGAGGAGCACGGCCAGAGACAGACAAAGCAAAAGATGTGAATGGGAGTGTGGCTTGTAATTGTATGTTTGGGACCGGTCAGCAAACTGAGAGAATTTCCTATCCCTCAAAGGCTGGTGGCTCCGTGAAGCCAGGGTACTTCAGACTTGGCTCGGTGGGGCTCAGATCCCCTCCGTGGCACATGGCTCTGCTGAGGTTGGCTCTTTGCTCAGCTTTTTTCTGGCTTCCTTGGACTCCCCTCCAGGTAAGTGCCAGCCTCTTCTGCTCTCTGGGGCTCTTCTGTATCAGCTTGGAACGTTTGAAATGCCTGCATGTTCTTGGAGGGGACTAAGACGCCTGGGAGGCTGGTTAACCCTGACCCCCTCCTCCAACTCCATAGCTCTGATGTTTATCTAGATGTAGAAGTGTGGGATTAAGAGTCTTTGAAACCAGCTACATGGGGTTCTGAAATATGTAAACTTATGGTGTGTATCTGCAAAACACAAAAAATGGATGTTCCTTTATGTGTGTTGTGGAGTTTTGTAATATTCATTGGTTTGGTTGTGTCTTGTGTGGTTTTGTGTTGTCTGGTGGTGTTTTTTCTTATGGAAAATCTCCTGAACAGAGGCTGGCTGAGCTCCTTCCCATGCACATTGGCAAGAGACACCCCCAAACTGGTCAGTGTTGCCACCCCTCCTAAGGGGCTCTGTTTGTTTCTGTGATGGGTGTGGTGCTGCAGAAAGGCAATTTAGGGGCATTTGGATGCCAATGGAGGGTCTCCTCTTGGTGTTTTAGTTGGATGGTTAGGGTTAGTTGTGAGTTGCTGGTGGAAGGCACTGTAGTTGGTGGTGGCGGATGCCATAGCAGTGGGGGTGGTGGTGGCTGGTGGCAGGCACCATAGTAGTTACTGGCTCCAACTAACCTTAAATGTCCAACTAAAAGATGCTTCTGGGGCCCCATAGAGGCTCCCCACATCCCTCCATATGCCCCCAAATTCTCCTCTGATACACCCTGACCCACCTCAGATGTCATCAGAACCCCTTAAATGCATGTTAACGGCCCAGTTACTGGCTTCTCTTGCCATTGTGCATTGGGGAAGAAGCTTTGATAGGTTCTGTTCAGAGAGCTTTCCATTCAAATTAAAAACAAAGAAACAAAGAACAAATAATTCTACAAAAAACCCCAACATAAATAAAGGATGATAAATGCCTCCTGATAAACACAACGGAAGTTCACCTGTTTTAAATTGATAGACCTTTTATAGGTTTGCTTTCAAAATCTGTTGTGCTCTACTCTAGCCGTGGCATCAATAGAAGAGATCCAGCGGGGCTGATTTCAAAGCCTTTTTGCATAGCCAGCAATGCCATTCCTGAATATCTATATATTTAACGGCATTTTTAGTCTTAAGGGCTGACGTGGCTCCCTGTGGCGGCGTTGCTGCTGCTGCTGTGCTAGCCCTGTAAACTGTTGCTGCTGCTGCTGTGCTAGCCCTGTAAACTGTTGCTGCTGCTGCTGTGCTAGCCCTGTAAACTGTTGCTGCTGCTGCTGTGCTAGCCCTGTAAACTGTTGCTGCTGCTGCTGCTGTGCTAGCCCTGTAAACTGTTGCTGCTGCTGCTGCTGTGCTAGCCCTGTAAACTGTTGCTGCTGCTGCTGCTGTGCTAGCCCTGTAAACTGTTGCTGCTGCTGCTGCTGTGCTAGCCCTGTAAACTGTTGCTGCTGCTGCTGCTGTGCTAGCCCTGTAAACTGTTGCTGCTGCTGCTGCTGTGCTAGCCCTGTAAACTGTTGCTGCTGCTGCTGCTGTGCTAGCCCTGTAAACTGTTTGCTGCTGCTGCTGTGCTAGCCCTGTAAACTGTTGCTGCTGCTGCTGCTGTGCTAGCCCTGTAAACTGTTGCTGCTGCTGCTGCTGTGCTAGCCCTGTAAACTGTTGCTGCTGCTGCTGCTGTGCTAGCCCTGTAAACTGTTGCTGCTGCTGCTGTGCTAGCCCTGTAAACTGTTGCTGCTGCTGCTGTGCTAGCCCTGTAAACTGTTGCTGCTGCTGCTGTGCTAGCCCTGTAAACTGTTGCTGCTGCTGCTGTGCTAGCCCTGTGGGAGAGAGACTTGGGGGTGCTGGTGGACGAGAAGCTCAACATGTACTCTCAATGTGCACTTACAGCCCAGAAAGCAAATCAGATCCTGGGCTGCATCAGGAGAAGTGTGGCCAGCAGGTCAAGGGAGGTGATTCTCCCCCTCTACTCGGCTCTGCTGAGACCCCACCTGGAGTACTGCCTCCAGTTATGGAGCCCCTATTCCAAGAGGGATCTGGACGTGCTGGAGCGTGTCCAGAGAAGGGCCACGAGGATGATCAGAGGGCTGGAGCACCTCTCCTATAAGGACAGACTGAAGGAGTTGGGGCTGTTCAGTCTGGAGAAGAGAAGGCTCCCAGGTGACCTCATTGTGGCCTTCCAGTATCTGAAGGGTACCTACAGGAAGGCTGGGGAGGGTCTTCTCAGGGTATCAGGTAGTGATAGGACTAAGGGGAATGGAATGAAGCTGGAAATGGGGAGATTCAGGCTAGATGTGAGGAAGTAGTTCTTCCCCATGAGAGTGGTGAAGCCATGGAATGGGTTATCCAGGGAGGTGGTTGAGGCCCCGTCCCTGGAGGTGTTTAAGCCCAGTCTGGATGAGGCTCTGGCCAGCCTGATATAGTGTAGGGTGTCCCTGCCCATGGCAGGGGGTTGGAACTAGATGATCCTTGTGGTCCCTTCCAACCCTGACTGATTCTATGATTAGCTTTGTAAACACTGTTGCTGCTGCTGTATTAGCTTTGTAAACACTGTTGCTGCTGCTGTATTAGCTTTGTAAACACTGTTGCTGCTGCTGTATTAGCTTTGTAAACACTGTTGCTGCTGCTGTATTAGCTTTGTAAACACTGTTGCTGCTGAGGCTGTCTATACCCTGACCCCCCCTTCCTCCAACTCCATAGCTCTCTTGTTTAACTAGGTGTAGAAGTATGGTATTAATCTGAGAAGAGGCTTTGTCATCAGCTACATGGGGTTCTGAAATATGTAAACTTGTATTGTGTATCTGTAATACACAAAGAATGGTTTTTTCCTTTGAGTGTGTTGTAGGTTTTTTTATATTGATTGGTATGGCTGTATGTTGTTTTTGGTTTTGGTGTTCTGTATTTTTCTTTTTATTTGAATGGAAAACCTGCTGAACAGAGGCTGGCTGAGCTCCTTCCCATGCACAGTGGCAAGAGACACCCCCGAACAGGTCAGTGTTGCCACCCCTCCTAAGGGGCTCTGTTTGCCTCTGTGATGGGTGTGGGGCTACCCCAAGGCAATTTAGGGGCATTTGGATGTCTATGGAGGGTCTCCTCTTGGTGTTTTAGTCGGATGGTAAGGGTTAGTTGTGGGTTGCTGGTGGCAGTCACTGTAGTTGGTGGTGGTGACTGGTGGCAGGCGCCATAGTGCCTTCGGCTCGGCACGGCTCGGCTGCCTTCGGCTCGGCACGGCTCGGCTGGGTTTTTGGTTGTTTTTACTTGAATGGAAAACCTTCTGAACAGAGGCTGTGGAACAAAGGGTGCATTGGCTGTGGAACAAAGGGTGCATTGGCTGTGGAACAAAGGGTGCATTGGCTGTGGAACAAAGGGTGCATTGGCTGTGGAACAAAGGGTGCATTGGCTGTGGAACAAAGGGTGCATTGGCTGTGGAACAAAGGGTGCATTGGCTGTGGAACAAAGGGTGCATTGGCTGTGGAACAAAGGGTGCATTGGCTGTGGAACAAAGCATTGGTGAACATTGGCTGTGGAACAAAGGGTGCATTGGCTGTGGAACAAAGGGTGCATTGGCTGTGGAACAAAGGGTGCTGTGGAACAAAGGGTGCATTGGCTGTGGAACAAAGGGTGCATTGGCTGTGGAACAAAGGGTGCATTGGCTGTGGAACAAAGGGTGCATTGGCTGTGGAACAAAGGGTGCATTGGCTGTGGAACAAAGGGTGCATTGGCTGTGGAACAAAGGGTGCATTGGCTGTGGAACTGTGGAACAAAGGGTGCATTGGCTGTTGCATTGGCTGTGGAACAAAGGGTGCATTGGCTGTGGCTGTGGAACAAAGGGTGCATTGGCTGTGGAACAAAGGGTGCATTGGCTGTGGAACAAAGGGTGCATTGGCTGTGGAACAAAGGGTGCATTGGCTGTGGAACAAAGGGTGCATTGGCTGTGGAACAAAGGGTGCATTGGCTGTGGAACAAAGGGTGCATTGGCTGTGGAACAAAGGGTGCATTGGCTGTGGAACAAAGGGTGCATTGGCTGTGGAACAAAGGGTGCATTGGCTGTGGAACAAAGGGTGCATTGGCTGTGGAACAAAGGGTGCATTGGCTGTGGAACAAAGGGTGCATTGGCTGTGGAACAAAGGGTGCATTGGCTGTGGAACAAAGGGTGCATTGGCTGTGGAACAAAGGGTGCATTGGCTGTGGAACAAAGGGTGCATTGGCTGTGGAACAAAGGGTGCATTGGCTGTGGAACAAAGGGTGCATTGGCTGTGGAACAAAGGGTGCATTGGCTGTGGAACAAAGGGTGCATTGGCTGTGGAACAAAGGGTGCATTGGCTGTGGAACAAAGGGTGCATTGGCTGTGGAACAAAGGGTGCATTGGCTGTGGAACAAAGGGTGCATTGGCTGTGGAACAAAGGGATCTTTTAAGAACTTAATGAATTGTAGGAAAGTTTGTGTGGAATGTGGGGAAGTTCCTCACAGAACTTTAAATGCTTGATGCCTTGTGGATGTTTTGAGTGTCTGGCTGAGCGTGGGCCTGACTGAGACGTAGAAAACATCTACGAAGCGAGAGGGAGTCCCGATCTGCGGTTCCGTCTCTCCGCGAGGAGCACAGCCAGAGACGGACGAAGCGCAAGTTGTGAATGGGTGTGTGGCCAGTAGTGGAATGTTTAGTTCGGCCATTGTTATTGTAGTGACATTTCTTTTGTTCTGTACCTTGCAAAAAGGTGGTTCTATCTTGTGTTATGTGAAATGTAAAAAGGGGAAAAGTGGCAACGTGTGAGGGATGATGGGGGTCACTTAAGGACTTATGCAATGTAGGATTGTCTGTGTGGAAGCAGGAAAGTTCCTGCAAGACTCGAAAATGTTAGAATCCTTGCTGATGTTTTGAGTGTGCGGGTGAGTGTGGGCACGTCTGAGACGTAGAAAATATCTACGAAGTGAGAGGGAGTCCCGATCTGCGGTTCCGTCTCTCCGCGAGGAGCACGGCCAGAGACGGACGAAGCGAAAGGTGTGAATGGGTGCGTGGCCAGTAATGGAATGTTTAGGACCGGTCATTGTTATTGTAGTGACACTTCTTGTGTTCTGTTCAGGTGGTGCTGTGAAGTGTGATGTGAAATGTAAAAAGGGGAAAAGTGGCAACGTGTGAGGGATGATGGGGGTCACTTAAGGACTTATGCAATGTAGGATTGTCTGTGTGGAAGCAGGGGAAGTTCCCGCGAGACTCGAAAATGTTAGAAACCTTGCTGATGTTTTGAGTGTGTGGGTGAGTGTGGGCATGACTGAGACGTAGAAAATATCTACGAAGCGAGAGGGAGTCCCGATCTGCGGTTCCGTCTCTCCGCGAGGAGCATGGCCAGAGACGGACGAAGCGAAAGGTGTGAGTGGGAGTGTGGCTAGTAATTGTATGTTTAGGACTGGTCAGCAAAGCGAGAGAATTTCCTATCCCTCAAAGGATGGTGGCTCCGTCAAGCCAGGCTACTTCAGAGTCGGCTCGGTGGTGCTCAGCTCCCCTCGGCGGGGTAAGGCTCTGCCGAGGATGGCTCTTTGCTCAGCTTTTTTCTGGCTTCCTTGGACTCCCCTCCAGGTAAGTGCCAGCCTCTTCTGCTCTCTGGGGCTCTTTTGTATCAGCTTGGTTCGTTTGAAATGCCTGCATGTTCTTAGAGGGGATTAAGACCCCCTGGGAGGCTGGTTAACCCTAGTCCCCCTCCTCCAACTCCATAGTTCTCTTGTTTAAGTAGGTGTAGAAGTGTGGAATTAAGAGGCTTTGAAACCAGCTACATGGGGTTCTGAAATATGTAAAGATATTGTGTGTATCTGTAATACAAAAAGAATGGATGTTCCTTTGTGTGTGTTGTAGAGTTTTTTAATATTCATTGGTTTGGGTGTGTCTTGTGTGTTGTTTGTGGTTGTGTGGTTTGTTTGTGGTGTTTGGTTGTTGGGTGCGTTTTGGTTTTGTTGGTGTTTTTTTGTTTTTTTTTTTTTATTTGACAGGAAAAACCTGCTGAACAGAGGCAGGTTGAGCTCCTTCCCATGCACAGTGGCAAGAGACACCCTGAAACCGGTCAGTGTTGGCGCGGCTCGGCTGCCTCCGGCTCGGCGCGGCTCGGCTGCCTCCGGCTCGGCGCGGCTCGGCTGCCTCCGGCTCGGCGCGGCTCGGCTGCCTCCGGCTCGGCGCGGCTCGGCTGCCTCCGGCTCGGCGCGGCCGGGCCTCGGCGGCGCGGCTCGGCTGCCTCCGGCTCGGCGCGGCTCGGCTGCCTCCGGCTCGGCGCGGCTCGGCTGCCTCCGGCTCGGCGCGGCTCGGCTGCCTCCGGCTCGGCGCGGCTCGGCTGCCTCCGGCTCGGCGCGGCTCGGCTGCCTCCGGCTCGGCGCGGCTCGGCTGCCTCCGGCTCGGCGCGGCTCGGCTGCCTCCGGCTCGGCGCGGCTCGGCTGCCTCCGGCTCGGGCGGCGGCTCGGCTCGGCGCGGCTCCGGCTCGGCGCGGCTCGGCTGCCTCCGGCTCGGCGCGGCTCGGCTGCCTCCGGCTCGGCGCGGCTCGGCTGCCTCCGGCTCGGCGCGCGGCTCGGCTCGGCGCGGCCTGCCTCCGGCTCGGCGCGGCTCGGCTGCCTCCGGCTCGGCGCGGCTCGGCTGCCTCCGGCTCGGCGCGGGCTCGGCTGCCTCCGGCCGGCTCGGCGCGGCTCGGCTGCCTCCGGCTCGGCGCGGCTCGGCGCCTCCGGCTCGGCTGCCTCCGGCTCGGCGCGGCTCGGCTGCCTCCGGCTCGGCGCGCTCGGCTGCCTCCGGCTCGGCGCTCGGCTGCCTCCGGCCTCCGGCTCGGCGCTCGGCGCGGCTCGGCGGCTGCTCCTCCGGCTCGGCGCGGCTCGGCTGCCTCCGGCTCGGCGCGGCTCGGCTGCCTCCGGCTCGGCGCGGCTCGGCTCGGCGCCTCCGGCTCGGCGCGGCTCGGCTGCCTCCGGCTCGGCGCGGCTCGGCTGCCTCCGGCTCGGCGCAACCCTGAATGTCCAACTAAGAGAGTGTCTTGGGGCCCTCTAGAGGCTCCCCACATCCCTCCATATCACCCCAATTTCTCCTTTCATGCCCCCAGACCTACCTCAGATGTCATCAGAACCCCTTAAAAGGTGTAGTAACAGACCAGTTAGGGGCTTCTGTTGCCCTTGTGCATGGGGGAATCAGCTTTGCTGGGCTCTGTTCAGAGGCCTTTCCATTCAAGTTAAAAACAAAGAATGAATAAGTCCACAAGAAATGAAAAAAGAAATAAAGGATGACAA
This sequence comes from Picus viridis, assembly GCA_033816785.1. Classification (NCBI taxonomy): domain Eukaryota; kingdom Metazoa; phylum Chordata; class Aves; order Piciformes; family Picidae; genus Picus; species Picus viridis. The sequence continues at coordinate 92,944,134 of CM066566.1, read as the reverse complement.
ATGCCCCCCGATACACACAGAATCCCCTGTTTTTAATTGATACAACTTTGATAGGTCTATTCTCAAAATCTTTTGTGCTCTACTTAGAACTTGCTTTTCCATTCCAGAGGCTGTTGCACCTAATAGTGGAGATCCAGTGGGGGTGATTTTGAAGCCTTTTTACAAGACAATTTGTACCATTCTTCACAATCTATATAGAGAGGATAGCTTTTCTTAAAATTTGATTTTTAGTTTAGGGGGTGGCTTGGTGCGGCTCTCTGAGGCAGCTCCCACGGCGCTCGCTGGGAATTGGTGCCGTTGCGCTCGCTGGGAATTGGTGCCGTTGCGCTCGCTGGGAATTGGTGCCGTTGCGCTCGCTGGGAATTGGTGCCCTTAAGAACTTAATAAATTGTAGAATGGTGTGTGTGGAGGCAGAGGAAATTCCTGAAAGCACGATGAATTTTAGAATCAGTGTTTTGAGGGTGCAGGCTAGTGTGGGCACGAGTGAGACTTGGTAAATATCTCTTTTTTTCCTTTCTCTGTGTTGTGGGTTTTTAAAGATTCATTGTCTTGGGTGTTTGCTTTTACTTGAATGGATGACCTTCTGAACAGAGGCTGTGAAACAAAGGGTGCAATTTTCTGCTGTGAAACAAAGGGTGCAATTTTCTGCTGTGAAACAAAGGGTGCAATTTTCTGCTGTGAAACAAAGGGTGCAATTTTCTGCTGTGAAACAAAGGGTGCAATTTTCTGCTGCGAAACAAAGGGTGCAATTTTCTGCTGCGAAACAAAGGGTGCAATTTTCTGCTGCGAAACAAAGGGTGCAATTTTCTGCTGCGAAACAAAGGGTGCAATTTTCTGCTGCGAAACAAAGGGTGCAATTTTCTGCTGCGAAACAAAGGGTGCAATTTTCTGCTGCGAAACAAAGGGTGCAATTTTCTGCTGCGAAACAAAGGGTGCAATTTTCTGCTGCGAAACAAAGGGTGCAATTTTCTGCTGCGAAACAAAGGGTGCAATTTTCTGCTGCGAAACAAAGGGTGCAATTTTCTGCTGCGAAACAAAGGGTGCAATTTTCTGCTGCGAAACAAAGGGTGCAATTTTCTGCTGCGAAACAAAGGGTGCAATTTTCTGCTGCGAAACAAAGGGTGCAATTTTCTGCTGCGAAACAAAGGGTGCAATTTTCTGCTGCGAAACAAAGGGTGCAATTTTCTGCTGCGAAACAAAGGGTGCAATTTTCTGCTGCGAAACAAAGGGTGCAATTTTCTGCTGTGAAACAAAGGGTGCAATTTTCTGCTGCGAAACAAAGGGTGCAATTTTCTGCTGCGAAACAAAGGGTGCAATTTTCTGCTGCGAAACAAAGGGTGCAATTTTCTGCTGCGAAACAAAGGGTGCAATTTTCTGCTGCGAAACAAAGGGTGCAATTTTCTGCTGCGAAACAAAGGGTGCAATTTTCTGCTGCGAAACAAAGGGTGCAATTTTCTGCTGCGAAACAAAGGGTGCAATTTTCTGCTGCGAAACAAAGGGTGCAATTTTCTGCTGCGAAACAAAGGGTGCAATTTTCTGCTGCGAAACAAAGGGTGCAATTTTCTGCTGCGAAACAAAGGGTGCAATTTTCTGCTGCGAAACAAAGGGTGCAATTTTCTGCTGCGAAACAAAGGGTGCAATTTTCTGCTGCGAAACAAAGGGTGCAATTTTCTGCTGCGAAACAAAGGGTGCAATTTTCTGCTGCGAAACAAAGGGTGCAATTTTCTGCTGCGAAACAAAGGGTGCAATTTTCTGCTGCGAAACAAAGGGTGCAATTTTCTGCTGCGAAACAAAGGGTGCAATTTTCTGCTGCGAAACAAAGGGTGCAATTTTCTGCTGCGAAACAAAGGGTGCAATTTTCTGCTGCGAAACAAAGGGTGCAATTTTCTGCTGCGAAACAAAGGGTGCAATTTTCTGCTGCGAAACAAAGGGTGCAATTTTCTGCTGCGAAACAAAGGGTGCAATTTTCTGCTGCGAAACAAAGGGTGCAATTTTCTGCTGCGAAACAAAGGGTGCAATTTTCTGCTGCGAAACAAAGGGTGCAATTTTCTGCTGCGAAACAAAGGGTGCAATTTTCTGCTGCGAAACAAAGGGTGCAATTTTCTGCTGCGAAACAAAGGGTGCAATTTTCTGCTGCGAAACAAAGGGTGCAATTTTCTGCTGCGAAACAAAGGGACTCTGCCCATCTGTCCAGCCTGTCGAGGTCCCTCTGCAAAGCCTCTCTGCCCTCCAGCAGATCAACTCCTGCCCTAGCTTGGTGTTTTGTTTGAACACCTTAGATGCACATGAAAATAATTACATTTAAACTACTGTCATAAATAACAGCTATGTGGCAGCACTGAGATGTGCATGTGAAACTGGAATAGAAATAGTAACTTAAAATGGAAAGCCTGAGAAATGTGTTCATGTCTGTATGCATAGCATTTATCCAGGCCACTGCTCTTAACATTGTCATAAACTGTGTGGTTGAAGTCCAGTGCCTTTAGATGAACACACGCTTCTCATTTTCCATTCAGTGGATGTTTACTTTGCCCAGGAAAGGCTCAATGAGGCCATTCTTGATTTTTTCAGAACCACAGCTAGAAAACAATTGTGCCGGTCAGGTATTTGAACCTGTAGGACTGCAATCCTCAGGCCTGTGGTCTAAATCCTAGGCATTTTGAAGAAAGTATTGCAAGAGAATGGAAATTACTTTTAAAAATTACTATTTCTGGGAAAAGGCTATGGGGGTGGGGTTCCTGTTTCTGAGCAGCAGCAGTGGGTTTGCAAAAAATAAAGGTGTACATTCATCTTGCCAAATTCTGTTACTTTAATAGTTCTGTTACTCTACTGTGAAAAAGAGATTTGAAGAGTAATAAATGTATCAGCTGTATAACTTGCAGCAATAGTTTCTATTGGTATTGTTGAATCTCATTCCATCATCACTTTGTCCCTAAGCCAGCAAGAATGTTTTCTATTTTCCTTCCTTTCCACACATATATACATAAATATACGTGTCAGCATTTCTTTGCTCAGTGGCCTCTTGTTCCCTCTCTTTTCTTTTTAAATATATACATCTTCCATATTGTTCCCTCAGGTATACTTTTTCTTTTTGAACTCTCTTCAATTCTTCTGTTCACTGTATTCTTTCCCTTTTATTATGCCCTCTCCTTGCACAGTTTGCCTTCTGACTCAAGTTGTATGGCCCAATGAGAATCTTCTGCTGTTATCAATCATTTACATTGTCCTTGTAATGTAATCAAGAAAGAACCATAGATAACTGTGTCAAGTATATAAAGATAAGTATTAGTATAAAAAGATGTTCAAATGGTTTGCTGCATTTTCACATGCATACTCTGATATCCTGCAGTACATCAGAGGAACTGATACTTGCAAATAAATCCTCAGCAATGTGCACTTTCAAAAAATTGGCAGAGGATCAGAAGCCAAGGTGGAGCTTGTGTGCAAGAATGAAAATGGAATAAAGAAAACAGGTTGTGATGAGTCAGAGAGAGACAAGTTATTGAGGGAAATATTTTCCTCATGTTACCCCCACACGTAAATTGCCCTGGGCACCTTCTTGGCTGAGATTGGAAAAATGTGGTGGGAACAAACTAACCTAGAATCCTATCAAATATCACAGAGGTAGATAACTCAAAGGTTGTATGCATGAGAAACATATAGCAAACATGTCCAGTCCAGTACAAAGAAATCTTTTTTGTTAAACTGCATTACTGCATGGAGCTGATAAATAATGTACACTGAGAGAAGATCATGCTGTATTTTAGTAGTCATCAAAGAATATTTGTTGAAGAGCCTTATGTTGTTGTGTTTTAGGTCAGTGACCCAGTGGCTGCTGAGTTCAGCTTGAACACCCAGATGTTCCTCCTCTCCAAAAAGACACTGTGGCTATCTGATGGCTCAATTGGCTTTGGGCAAGAAAGTGATGTTGCTTTCTCAGAAGGTATAATTGTGCGCAGAAAATACACATTTAATATGTATTCCACACTATCAGGATCCTGCTTCAGTCAAAACAAGATAGAGTAAGGCTTTGGGCTTGCTGCTTGTGTTCCTTTGCATTTGCCTTTTCTACCTGGCAGTTTACATTGGAGCTGTTGGCCAGTCTGCACTGAGGCTGCTATGTTTGAGGATTACAGGACTGGTGCTATTTCTCATGAACTGAGTTCTTTATAAACTTTGGCTGATATTAAGAACATTCCGAGTAGATGAGAAAGTATTACAGTCTCTTTGTTGTAGGTGAGTGTACTAGGTGTGGCTGGGATGGGGTTGACTTTCTTAAATAGCAGCCATTACGGAGCGATGCTTTGCATCTGTGGCTGATAACATGCCACCGTTTTGGCTACTGCTGAACAGTGCCTGCCCAGCATCAAGGCCTTCTCCTTTCCCCCTGTCCTTCACTGAGTAGGCTGGGGGTGGGAAGACTGATTCAATTATTACATCTGTCAGTGGACCTAAGCAGTCACTTCCTTTCTCTGTTTTGCTCATGTGCCTGTTTGTTACAGACACCTTGAATGCACAACCGTCTTTTGTGATGTATTTGCACAGTCTCTTGAAGAGCAAGTACCTGTTCTCTTTCTCACTCCAAGTCTACTGTTGCTCCAAATTCTTGTCAAAGCAACATGGCATTTCTCCTTTCCTTCTCCATATTCTCAAACTTCCTAACCGTCTTCTGTCATATGTGTCTGACCATGGGGCACAGTATCCTTTTTTTGCCTGTGTAGCAAGGGCCCAGGTTATATGTACAGGCCTGGCAAGCATGTCTTGCCTTAAACATTATCAGAGAGCTGAAATGCAATTACACAGTAGGGAGCAAAGTCTCAGAAAAGTTCTCTGTGACTTTTAATAGTGTTCATTTCACTTGTACAGTGTGCCAGTCTGACCAAGTATAAGTAACAGTGTGCTACTGATGTAAGAAAGAGCAGCTCTTCAGCAAAGTGAATTGTCAGAAAGCCAAAACTGCTACAATGTGGGCCAGTGTGCACAGAAGGGCACACGCTCTGGTCATGGCATAGTCACATTGCACTGCACTCAGCTTATCAGCTAGGCTTATTAACTCCTCCTCGGTATTGTATTCAATGTTCCAGTGAATGGGATGTGAACTGTGTGCACTGTTCATAGGTGATATCATATATGGTCGGGTGATGGTGGATCCAGTGCAGAATTTGGGTGATTCTTTCTACTGTAGCATCGAGAAGGTTTTCCTGTGCACAGGAGCTGATGGATATGTACCCAAATATAATCCATCAAACACTGAATATGGGTGCCTTGCAGATTCTCCATCCCTTCTGTACAGGTTTAAGATTGTGGTAAGTGTTCTAGACCTGGGAGCATGCATGTGTATATTTTTTATTGTTTTTCTAACTTCATTTTTCTCCAAAAGCAACTGTCCTTTAAAATGTCCTTGATGGCACCAATTTTTGACTCAAGTTCTGGGCTAACATGAACTGATGAAGGCAGTATCTTAAATTTCTCTCTCCTGATTCTATTCTTAATCATTTTTGTGGACTTTCATCATTTAGAGTTTGACATAAGTTAGATTCCCAAGATAGCTTTTTCTGTGTATGTCCATTGACCATAAAGTCAGTCTCAGGAGACATGCTTGTTAAGGACTGTATTTTATTTTATGTTTAGTCATCCAGAATTCGAGTGTATAGTTAGTCATACAGGTTAGTCCATAGGGAAAGAGAGATACCTCTAAAGCTGTTTCAGAATGTCTGAGATTATTTACCTTATAGAGTAAGCCTGATGCCCAACTTTTAGAGAGTTAACTTTAAGTAAGATGATTGTCTAAGTGTCTAAACTACCTTATATGAATCTTTGTTAATAGAAATGAAAGGTAGCTTCATAAGATTTCTTAACTTTTCTTTCAGACCACATTTATGCATCTTTTATTTATTTCAGAAATGTATCTGTGGTTATTCTATAGTGTTTCCTCTATGTATTTCAACAATCTCTTCAGGCAAGAAGTTAAACAGAACTTAGAGCAAGTCAGATATGACCACAAGTTTCTCATCTCTTATCTCTTGATATTACAGTGGACTGCATAAAATAGAATGTGTAAATTATACATTTTATACATTGTGTATAAATATCACAACTGCTTTTCCTAAAAAAAATAAATCTGTGGTTCACAAACTTTTTTTCCTTCCCATGGCCATGTAGGACAAAGCTCAGCCAGAGACACAAGCCACAAGCTTTGGAAATGTGCCTTTTAATGCAAAGCTCGCTGTAGATGATCCTGAAGCAATTCCCTTAGTTAAACAGCCAGGCTCTGATGGATTTAAAGTAGACTCAACTCCTCTGTTTCAGGTATGGTTTTTGTATCTTACTGCCAAGAGTGCTGAACCAAGAAAAAATCACTTGCACAAGTGTTGTTAGCAGTAAGTCCTACTGAAGCCAATAGGAATGTTTATTCTGATTCCATAACAAACAGAATTATAAATGCTATAAGATTTCTAGTTATAAAACCTGCAGCACTTACTAAAATATTTCTGTGGGGATATTATGCTTTGCTCTTACGTAATTCCACAATTTAACCAGAAATTATGCAGATTGTTCTTATACATTTCTTCCAAAACTTGGGTAAGTTTCTTGTTACACAACATCATTTTATTTTTCCTTCCTGTCTCACTTGTCAAAGACAAAAAATAAAACAATCAGAAGCATTTATAGTGAACTTCATCAAAACCTAGTTGATAAGTTGATACTCAGTGGGTTTTGTGCAATTCTTTCCTTGAAAACTTGCACAATGTGAAACATCCAAGCACTGGAAAATGTAGAAATTGACAACTAAAGGTACAACTACTTCTTAATTAAACATAGTCCTTCATCTGTGTACTTTATTCCCTTTTTTCTATATATCCCAGCCAGGAGTTGTCTCCTCTTTATTTGTCTCTCTAACATTTGCAAAACTGCATGCAAAACTCAACTGTATGAATTAGTAGAGAAGATATGAAAGTGACTAATACTACTCCTGGCCACTTCAGGATTAAAGGTCCCATTGTAAGCAATGGAGTATTCAAGAGAAAAGCTTACTTAAGAGCATAAAAAGTATTTTGTAGTCTGACACCATGAAAATGAAATATCTTTTTTATAATAATCCATTTCCAAGAATGCAGTGATTTTTGGTCCTTATTCTGTCAAAAGAACTGGATTACAAAGAAACATCATTATATCCTGAACAAGAATTGGAAAAACAGAAGTAAACCAGAAAATACATTATTTCTTACAATGACAAATCTTGGCTGCAACCACTGAAATTATCAGCCAGTGTTCAGACAATCCTACTGGACCTTGTGGAAGCTAAATTTACTATGTATCCAGAAAAGACTAGACAGATACAAGGAAGATAGCATGTTACAATAGGAAAAATGTAATGGGTTTATGCTAAAAGAGGGAAGATTTTGACTACACACAAGGAAGCCATTTTTTACAATGAGGGTGATAAACACTGGAACAGGTTGCCCATAGAGGTGGTAAATGCCCTGTCCCTGGAAACGTTCAAAGTCAAATTGGACAGGGCTCCAAGCCCCTATGGTTAAAATTGTCCATGCTCATGGCAGGCGAGGTGGACTGGATGGACTTTAAAGGTCCCTTCCAACCCCAAGCATTCTATGATCTCAGACAGACTTCAAGGAATTATGGAATTACAAAATTAATGAGGTTGGCAGGGACCTCTGCAGACTGTCCATTCCATACCCATGATGAAGGTAAGGTCACCTAGAGTAGCTGATGGAAAAAAATCCACAGCTAGGGCCTAGCCATCTAGCAGACTGGCCTGATAGGTCCTCTTCTGCAGCCTGTCTGCAGCTGAGATTCTTTTTGTGGACATTGGTACTAACAGTACCAAAACAATGCCAAGGCTATGCTGCTTCTATCTGCACCTGATATCCATAGAGCGTGGCCTTGGAGAGGAGTGGAGTCTAGCAGCTCTTAAAATTTTGGCAGGAAACATGATGCTTATTGCACACACTGGCACATAGTGGGGGCTTATCTGTGAAAGATTTTGGAAGTACTTGTCCAGGCAATCAGTTCAGAGCAGGGATTGATTTCCTCTGTGTAGAGTGCCATCCGGATTGTGTATGTGTCTAAACACAAAAAATGTCTTTCTAGGTGTCTTTGGGTAGAGAGTGGTATGTCCATACAATCTACACTGTACGTTCAAAAGGGAATGCTAACCACGGGATTGGCAAAAGAAGTGTGGAGCACCAGTACCACTCACTCTTTAGTGGTGGGATCCCAGGAGCATCCACATGGAGACGTCAGAAGAGGGGAGCTGAGCAAGACCCAGAACTTGTAAAAGATATTGGAGTAGAAAACAACCGAGGAACAAACATACAGCACATAGCACTAGATCGCACCGGCAAGAAGCAGGCTCCTCAAAGGGAGGTTGCAGTCAATGGCATCCTCCCCAGAGAACTGAATAATCAAAGTGCAGGGGTCAGTGTAATCACAATCATTGGTGGAGCTGCTGCCATTTTCCTTGCCATCTGCTTAATTGCAATCATCGTTTTGCTGCTAAAATGGAAACTAAATTCTGAGAAGGAAGCAACAAAGGAGTCAGGCAGCGATGAACCAATGATGCCACCATATAATTACACCAGTGACAGCTCAGAGGTTTGATTCCAAAACTGAAGGATTCAATCCAGAGTCTCCAGAGTGCCTAAAAAAAAAAAAAGAAAAAAAAAAAAAAAAAGACTTGAACTGCACTTTGTTAGCAGCTAGCAGATCGTGGTGACTCATAAGGAGCTCATATGCTTCTAGGTGTACTTGTAATTTTTCATCCTGAGCTCATGCTGCCATTATCAACAATAGAATAATCCATACCAAGTCTCCCACTCTGCACAACAGGCAAACCTGATGTCCCTCTACCATGCACTAACCTGCAGCCACAATTCAAGGAACTGCATTGTGAGGAAGAGATTTGGGGTTGGTTCTTTGGTTCTTTGTTTGTTGCTGGGTTTTTTGTTGGTTGGTTTTATTATTATTATTTTATGACGGTGCAAAAAAGCAGAAGAAACTATCCAAAGGTACTATATTTCCTGTCTGAAATGAGAGAGGAAATCTTTTTCTTCAGAAACACAGAATATTTGAGGGGAGGAATCCTTACATTCTTCAGTTAAGTTTTGTACTGTTCCTCATGAAGAACTCATTGTCTACAATTAGTCTGAAAGGTGATGAAATGTCTTAGGCATGAATCCTCCCTCCTGTAAGCTTTTGGGCTCATTTAAGCTATACCACTGATTTATTATTGTTTATTTTTCATTATGTGTGACAGCACTTTCACGACAGCTAGATTAGACAGCATAACATTATAAACAATTGCATGTCACAGGATGCAATACATACACTTTTCTGCAAATTCTTATTCAGCTATTTAATCTGAGAATTTTTTCTCCCTATTTATGTTTATATAAAGCCAAAGAATGAAACAAATCCAGGAAGGACTTTTTTTTTTCACAGAAACTGGACACTTATGTCCCTGTAAGTTTATAATGGATCATGGAAGTGTTGTAAAGTAAATTTTATCTGTTAGTGCCTATACACTCCTGGGAAATGGAAGCATTAGTGTTTCAGTACCTAGAGAAGATGATAGAACTAGATTAAAAATGCAGAGGACAAGGTTCTGCCTCAACTGAGCCTAGGAATCATGATACTGAATTCAGCATGTGATTGTCAGTTGCCATATTAAATAGCAATTAAGCGAAGAAAAATATAATGTGTGATTGAATCGAGCAAGTATTTATTGTTCTATAACCATAGCACATCTTGACAAAGGTGCTGGGTCATTGCTGTGCATTTTTTTAAACAAATTACTTACTTTTTGAAGAGTCATTCTAGTTGTCTCTTCGCATGCTTGATTGAGATAGCATGACAGAGTGGTGTTCCACACATTTGGATCAGCAGTGTCCCATATCAGTTCTTATCCAAACAAGACCTGTTCTGTCCCAATCCTAAATGCTTGGATATGAATGCCATGTAACTTTCAGGACAAATTGTCCCGTTTGTCACACTGGTGTTATATACAAATAAGTCCATTCTTTATAGTTACCTGTATGAACTCTATAAAAACTGAATCAGGATATTGAGGCTGTTGCTGTTCCCATCCACCAGCTCATGGTGGTTGGTACAGGCAGCCCCCAAACTATCTTCAGCTGCAATACCTTGACATCTGTTATTATGAGGACCATGATACAATACAATACAATACAATACAATACAATACAATACAATACAATACACCAGGTTGGAAGAGACCTTCAAGATCATCGCGTCCAACCCATCAAACAATCCAACCCACCCAACAACTAGACCATACAGCCAAGCACCCCATCAAGTCTTCTCCTGAACACCTCCTGTGAAGGTGACTCCACCACCTCCACGGGTAGCCGATTCCAATGGGCAATCACTCTCTCCGTGTAGAACTTCTTCCTAACATCCAGCCTAAACCTGCCCTGGCGCAGCCTGAGACTGTGTCCTCTTGTTCTGGTGCTGGCTGCCTGGGAGAAGAGGCCAACCTCTGCCTGGCTACAACCTCCCTTCAGGTAGTTGTAGAGAGCAATAAGGTCACCCCTCAGTCTCCTCTTCTCCAGGCTAAGGCTATGATGCAGCAATCTGAGTTCGCAGAACAGGATCCAACTTGGAAGCAGCCTGGCTGCAAGCACACAGTGCTGCCTCTGAACTAAAAAATCCATTGAAAAAGTTTCCTGGTCTGGCAGTGGTGATCTGGCAATACAAATAGACCTGACCTGCACAATGGTTCTCTGAGCCATAAAGACTCGGAAATGTGGGGGTCTACTAGCCTAGGAATGTCTGTTCTGTGATTCATGGTACAGTATGAATGCAGTCACAGAGGGACTTACACTGACATCTGTCTCTCTGAATTTATATTGTGACCTCACTTAATAAGATTTCATCAGTTTTTCACCAAATTAATTGGGTCAGAATCTATCCTACCTTTTGTAGGTTTTCTGAAGACTGTGATTCAGACTGCTTAATTGAAGGATATTTGCAGCAACCCAAGAGTCAAACAAAATTACTAAGATCATGCAGTCATATTTTATTTTAATTAATCTGAGTTCTAGCCTGAAAAATTTATCCACTAGACGTGCCCAGTGCAGTAGAGCTTTTCCCTAGTCACCTGACATTAATTTACTCTTTGAATGAAGTTCCTGGTTTTGTGAACCATGTATTATGTGTGCAAGATTGATCAAAGACTTAACCCACCCACAGACACTTTTTTATATTTTAAGTTCACCACTGAGTTGTGAATGTAATCTAAGATCAAATTTGCCTGTGTGCCTATGTTGGAATCACTATGATAATGAGAAATGCAGAGATTTTCTCACAGAACCTGCATGTTTGGATAATAGCAGGCAGTAATTTTACAGTAAAATGGGACACGTAAGTAATAGAACATTTTAATATTTATAAAATTCCTGTTTTGCATAAACAAAGAAAATCTTTTAAAAATATATATAAAATACAGAAATTAGGTGTTTATCAGTAAAATTATTTTTCTGCTCTTTAATGTTAACAGAATAAAATATTGGTAAAGTTGCTTGCAGGTAAAGTCTTAGGTATTATTTCTTTATATAAAATCTCATTAAAAACCTTGTGTTCTACAAGCGAAGTAGTAAGCCTGGTAAACGACTTGATCTCTGCTTTGAACAGCGTCTGATTACAACTCTGTTCAACGTTTAGGTTCATGGGGATTATCAAAGTAATGTTTTTCTAACAATATATAAAGCAATATTGCAAACTCAGAATAACAAAGGAAAACACAAAGCAAACACTGAAAAGCTGGACAAGCGTGAGTAAGATTCATGAGTCAAACACCAAAGTTCTCTGCCTGAGAACAAAATCCCAGTGTTTTCCGTGAGGCTTGCTGGATTTGTCCCATTCTCAAGACATTGGATTTCTTACAATTCAGTGAATACATCTGTAACATCTTGCCTTTTTTATTAGTGCTTCAAGGTTTTAGATTTCAGCAAGATATTTTGGAGGCTTATTAACATTTTCCCTTCTACTTAACAAGTGGCCTTGTTTATACTAACCTGAATAAGTGCCTTTATTCCCAGCAATAAACTGAGTGTACTTTATATATATATTTAATCTACTTCCAGATTATGTATTCAATTCTCTTTTCCCTGGAGATGTTTATTCTGCTAGCAGTAATACCACTTGTTAAACCATTTATACAGCAATTACTGTGTTTAATTTGTTATCAAGCTGTCAAATACCTTTCCATGCATATTTATTTGGAACAGTTCTTTGCTTATGTCTGTGGCTGTGATATTTGACATTTGTATCAGGAAAAAGAAATAAAACTACTTCTGTTTTGGTTACTGAGCTAAAAGCTGCGCATGGATATCACACTGTGGAGAGGGATCAGAAGTGCAGTGTTAAGAAAAATGAATTTGTCACATTGATGAAAGAACGTGAACTTACTCCTGTGTTTGCAATAAATCTCACTGCTTTGTTCCTGAACTGATTGTTTTCTGGTCATGAAGTGTTCAGCACAGGAGTTATTTTTTAATCATTGTGGTTGCACTCATGTCTCAGAGAGGGGATTTTCTGTCACTTTCAGGACATCAGAAATCTCTAGATAACTGCCCATCCTTTGCAGGTTGGATTGCCATGTCACTGAGTGTTGGCAAGCTTTATTGTGCTAAACTCTATTGACAAGTGAAGGTGATTCTGCACCAAGCAACTCTCCTGTTCCTGCAGCACTGATGTTGCTGTCAGTTGTTTCTTTTGCCAGCTCATTAGAATTTTTTTTTCCCAGTGGCAAATATATCATCCTAGAAATATACGAGACAGAGACTTAGCATTTGATGTATACCTACCATGGTGCAGAAAGAAAAGGGAACTCTGAAATTTTCTCCTCTCACCCTACTCTTTGTAAATTATGTAAATTAATAAAGAATCTGGTCACAGGATTATAGCACCATCAGTTTATCAAAGGGCATTGATTTCCCAATCTGAAATAATCTACAGTGATCTCATCCACATTTGGTTTTGGCATTTAGTGGCATTCCAGTAAGACTAGTGTCCAAGATTATGCTTGAGGAGGTCCGGGATGACTTTCTCTTCACAGCCTAGGCATGGTTACATTTCAGAATTTGCAGGAATCATCTTTTTTTTAAGCATTCTCACTGTCTTTTGAAAGAATAACTCAGGTCCTACCCCAAAAGAATTCAGCTCCTACCACTGAATGCTTTATCTTTGACAGCAGTTCAGTAAATTATTCTCAAGTGATTGGCTGTTTAAGGTTTTGTTTCCTTATTATTTATCTCAGGAAATAGTGCATTCAGAGTTTATCTTCCACTGCTCTTGCTTTGGTAGCTTACCACTGAATTCCAATAAAAATGATAGTAACAACGTAGAAGTTCTTAAATGATGCATCTCATTTCATAGCCAATGTTCAGACGTGTGCTGGTTTCCTGCTGTGTCCTGTTCCATGCATTTTCACAATCCAGGGTATTTTCCAGCGTTTTGGACACAAACATAGGAAGTTCCATCTAAACATAAAGAACAACTTACCTACTTTTAGGGTGGTAGAGCACTAGAATAGGATGCTCAGAAAGGTGGTAGAGTCTCCATCCCTGGAGTCATTCAAAACCCACCTGGGCTGTGTCCTGTGCAGCATGCTCTAGGTGAAACTGTCCTGGCAGGGAGGTTGGACTAGATGACCTCCAGAGGCCTCTTCCAACCCTCACCATTCTGTGATTCTGTAAGTTTACATGTAAAGCATGTAAGTTGAAGTTCTCCTGTTAAACTAGTGCAACTGGAAGATCAGGTGTAACTGTCATCTCTAGTGTCTTTTTACCATTTATGTAGCAAAGCTCTAATTCAGTTGCCACAGAAGGCAAGAGGAAACATTTTGGGTAAGTTCATGATATACCTAACCCTTTAATATATTAATTTCTGCTTTTCCCCCACTTGCACTCCCCTAAAAAAAAAAAATCATATAATGGAGACAGAAAATGACAACAAGAATTACAAAAGGAAGGTCTTCCCCATAAAAAGAGATGGAATGGCTAAGACTCTCTTAGTATCATAGTATCAGTCAGGGTTGGAAGGGACCACAAAGATCATCTAGTCCCAACCCACCTGCCATGGGCAGGGACACCTCACACTATATCAGGCTGGCCAGAGCCTCATCCAGCCTGGTCTTAAACACCTCCAGGGATGGGGCCTCAACCACCTCCCTGGATAACCCATTCCAGGGCTTCACCACTCTCATGGTGAAGAACTTCTTCCCCACATCTAGCCTGAATCTCCCCACCTCCAGCTTCATTCCATTCCCCCTAGTCCTATCACTACCTGAGATCCTGAGAATTCCCTCCCCAGCCTTCTTGTAGGCCCCCTTCAGATACTGGAAGGCCACAATTAGGCCACCTCGGAGCCTTCTCTTCTCCAGACTGAACAATAATAATACAATACAATAATAATACAATACACCAGGTTGGAAGAGACCTTCAAGATCATTGCGTCCAACCCATCAACCAATCCAACCCAACTAAACAACTAGACCATACAGCCAAGCACCCCATCAAGTCTTCTGAACACCTCCAATGAAGGTGACTCCACCACCTCCACGGGTAGCCGATTCCAATGGGCAATCACTCTCTCCGTGTAGAACTTCTTCCTAACATCCAGCCTAAACCTCCCCTGGCGCAGCCTGAGACTGTGTCCTCTTGTTCTGGTGCTGGATGCCTGGGAGAAGAGGCCAACCTCTGCCTGGCTACAACCTCCCTTCAGGTAGTTGTAGAGAGCAAGAAGGTCACCCCTCAGTCTCCTCTTCTCCAGGCTAAGCAACCCCAGCTCCCTCAGCCTTTCCTCATAGGGCTTGTGTTCCAAACCCCTCACCAACTTCGTTGCCCTCCTCTGGACACGTTCCAGCAAGACAACATCCTTCCTAAACTGAGGGGCCCAGAACTGGACACAGGACTCAAGGTGTGGCCTAACCAGTGCAGTGTACAGGGGGAGAATGACCTCCCTGCTCCTGCTGGCCACACTGTTCCTGATGCAGGCCAGGATGCCATTGGCCTTCTTGGCTGCCTGGGCACACTGCAGGCTCATGTTCAGCCTCCCATCAACCAGTACCCCCAGGTCCCTCTCTGCCTGGCTGCTCTCCAGCCACTCTGACCCCAGCCTGTAGCACTGCCTGGGGTTGCTGTGGCCAATGTGCAGAACCCGGCACTTGGATGTGTTCAATCTCATGCCATTGGACTCTGCCCATCTGACCAGCCTGTCAAGGTCCCTCTGCAAAGCCTCTCTGCCCTCCAGCAAATCAACTGCTGCCCCCAGCTTGGTGTCATCTGCAAATTTACTGATGATGGACTCAATGCCCTCATCCAGATCATCAATAAAGATGTTGAAGAGCATGGGGCCCAGTACTGATCCCTGGGGCACACCGCTAGTGACAGGCCGCCAGATCGCTGTGGCACCATTCACCACCACTCTCTGGGCTCGGCCCTCCAGCCAGTTCCTAACCCAATACAGTGTGATCCTGTCCAAGTCATGGGCTGCCAGCTTGGCCAGGAGTTTGCTGTGGGGGACTGTGTCAAAGGCCTTGCTGAGGTCCAGATAGACCACATCCACAGGCCTCCCCACATCCACCAGGCGGGTCACCTGATCATAGAAGGAGATCAGGTTGGTCAGGCAGGACCTGCCCCTCCTAAATCCATGCTGGCTAGGCCTGATCCCTTGGCCATCCTCTAAGTGCTGCGTGATCGCACTCAAGATGACCTGTTCCATAATCTTGCCTGGCACTGAGGTCAGGCTGACAGGCCTATAATTCCCTGGCTCATCCAACCGGCCCTTCTTGTGGATGGGCACCACGTTGGCCAGCTTCCAGTCTTCTGGGACCTCTCCAGTGAGCCAGGACTGCTGAAAAATGATGGAAAGTGGCTTGGCCAGCTCATCTGTTAGCAATCTCAGCACCCTAGGATGGATCCCATCCGGTCCCATGGCCTTGTGGGGGTCCAAGCAGCTGAGAAGATCTCGAATTTCCTCCTGGAGCAGCGGGAAACTATGCAGCTCTCTGGCTGCTTTTGTTAACAGCCCCAACTCCTTCAGTCTGTCCTCATAGGAGAGGTGCTCCAGCCCTCTGATCAACAAAGTTGTTGAGGGGTTTGGAACACAAGCTCTACAAGGAAAGGCTGAGGGAGCTGGGGTTGCTTAGCCTGGAGAAGAGGAGACTGAGGGGTGATCTGCTGGCTCTCTACAACTACCTGAAGGGAGGTTGTAGCCAGGCAGAGGTTGGCCTCTTCTCCCAGGCAGCCAGTACCAGAACAAGAGGACACAGTCTCAGGCTGTGCCAGGGCAGGTTTAGGCTGGATGTTAGGAAGAAGTTCTATACAGAGAGAGTGATTGCCCATTGGAATGGGCTGCCCGTGGAGGTGGTGGAGTCACCTTCATTGGAGGGGTTCAGGAGGAGACTTGATGGGGTGCTTGGTGCCATGATTTAGTTGTTTAGGTGGGTTGGTGGTTGATGGGTTGGACGCGATGATCTTGAGGGTCTCTTTCAACCTGGTGTATTGTATTGTATTGTATTGTATCGTATCGTATTGTATTGTATCGTATCGTATCGTATTGTATCATCCTCGTGGCCCTTCTCTGGACACCTTCCAGCACCTCCAGATCCCTCTTGTAGTAGGGACTCCAGAACTGGATGCAGCACTCCAGGTGGGGTGTCACCAGAGCTGAGTAGAGGGGGAGAATCACCTCCCTTGACCTGATGGCCACACTCCTCTTGATGCAGCCCAGGATCTGATTGGCTTTCCGGGCTGCAAGTGCACATTGAGAGCTCCTGTTGAGCTTCTCATCCACCAGCACCCCCAAGTCTCTCTCCTCAGGGCTGCTTTCCAGCCAGTCACTGCCCAGCCTGTATTTGTGCCTGGGATTGCCTCGACCCAGCTGAAAGGACCCTGCCCTTGGTCTTGTTGAAGCTCATGAGGTTGGCTTGTGCCCACCTCTCCAGCCTGTCAGGGTCCCTCTGGATGGGAGGGACCTCTTCCACTCTTCAGACTCAGAAATAAATATGCAAGGGAGAATATTACAGAGGTGCTTTGAACACTGAATGTGACAAAAAGAAGCAGCATAGCAGCAGCACACAACAATGCCTTGTACCACATCATCAACAGTGTACAGAGTCACAGAGTCAGGATACCTCTGGTCTACCATTGTCAAGATGTTGATATACTTCCTGCAAACTTCTTTTAGGTAGCACTTGCCCTGATCAGAAATGAAGCCTCCTTGTAGGAGGAAAGGAAAGGTTTGTATCCATCCTCAAACAGCAGCATCATGCATGCAGCAGCTTCCATGTACCTAGGAGTTCTCAGAGCTGCCAAATGAGGCCCTCGGTATCTCAAGCAACTTTAATGCACTGAAATTTGCAGTACAACACAGGCACTCTTGGAGCTCAACTGTACCCCAGGAAACCTTTTCCATCTCAGGTTGTCGTGTCAGCCACTAACTCAGCATGCTGCATAGGGAATGTGTTCATTTTTATCATGTCTTCTAAGACTTCAGAAGCAAAATTCTCAGCAGACCAAAGTCATTTCACCTAAATAGCACTTAGGTGAACTTCAGTGACAAGGTCAAAAAAAACACCAATTTAGGGACTGCACTGTGGTGTCTGTTATCAGAGATCAGCCAGAAGAAGATTGTGTGCACAACTCTTGCAAGAGCTGCTGCACCCATTTATTAATATTTCCTCAGCTGTGATTTTCCTGCAGGACCACCAATGACAGCTTCTGTTTGAGCTCATTTGGCTCATTGCACTGCAATGTGGATTTTCATTTTCCATTTGGTTCTCAAAATGAAGGTGCCAGGGAGAGAGTTTTCCCTCAGGAAATTTCAGTTTCCTCAGGAATTGTGCACTGATATCCATAACATCATTATGAATGGTAAGTGTGATGCCAACAATTAGAAAAATAAAAAATCTTACAACATGTAGGCATTGCCTGCTGGCCCAACCTGGAACTGTCAGCTGTGGTAATGTGCGTTATTCCGGTCTCCTTACGACACGGTTGAGGAGATTTTATTCCCCAGCAAAATGATTGTTTTCAACGAATGCTTGCAGCAGGTGCACACACATGCACATGGATGCACATGGACTATGCTTTTACTATTGTAAAAAGGTTATATAGATTTTATTAAGAAATAGATGCATTAAACTTTAGGCACATATGTGCATTTTATGTGGTATGTAATAGTTAGCAATATATGTAAATACTACATATTTTATGTGTGCATTTTTTTTATTATTATATAATACAGGTTTTTTGTTTGTCTACACAATTTTTTGTTTGCCCAGGGAGGTGGTGGAAGCCTCATCCCTGGGGGTTTTTAAGGCCAGGCTGGATGTGGCTCTGCGCAACGTGATCTAGTGTGAGGAGTCCCTGCCCATGGCAGTGGGGTTGGAACTGAATGATCCTTGAGGTCCCTTCCAACCCTGACAATTCTACAATTCTAATTCCTCAGATAATAACACACGGATGAAGGTAAGAAGAATTCAAGGTGTATTTGCTTGGAAGGGATCACGGCAACCAAATCCAAACCCAAAATCTGAGAATATACCTCCCAGTGCTTGAGGTCAAGAAGATTGGTTTGATACACTCTACTGGAGTCCAAAATAAGTAAACTGGTGTCATTCAGGGCTGTGCACCATATCATGATCACCAGCTGCAATGGCTGCTCTTGCCTTGAGTTTTTCTGTCCTGGTCTACTGCAGGATATCAGGGAGCAGCACAACCATCCCTTCAAAACACCTTGTGTTTGAAGAGCAGCAAGTAAATGCCTTGATAAATAGAAAAGTTAAATGACAGAGGTTCTCCATGCTTCAGTGCTGCTTCTACTTTATTTTATTTTATATCAAAATGCTGCACTATCAGGATTTCCCCCTCCTGGGCACCTTGCCCTGGGGGAGCTGGAAAACAGCAGCCCTCTCTGCACCGCTGGTCGGTCAGCTCCCCTTCTGCAACTACCATGAGCTGGTTTCGGCTGCTCATTAGCAAAATGGCCTGGAAGTGCCCCCAGACAATGAGAAGGCAGCAGGCTCAGTCAGCAATCATGCACCTCCAAAGGCCAGTGACAAGTGATGCGGCCAGCATCTGGGCCACATAAGACCTCTCTTCCTGGTCCTTGTACATTTGGTGAAGGTATGAAGTTAAAAGCTAATCAGCTGCCCAGGGAATGAGGGAATTTGGCTGCTTAACAAAGAAGAGCTGTCTGCTGTCAGACACAGTCCAAGAGTTCTCAAAAGTGCAACAAAAGTGCCGCTTTATTCCCACATGAATGCTTGTGGACATGGGCCTTCACTCTGTGGGCAAGGCAGGTCGTTTTGGTCCAGCTCAGACCAACCCTGGCTGTCCCTCTGGAGCACTCAAACATAACTTCATCTGCTTCTTGTTAAATGAGTTGTGGCAATTAGTCATGGAATGAAGTGAAAAGGAGAGCTCAAGACCCAAGGAGCACCCTATCTGGTGAGTCAGCAACACTGGCTGCAAAAGGGTCTTTTTTTTTTGCCACTGTCACACAGTGTGAGGTGAACCTGCTGCTTAAAATATATTGGGAAGGTTGGACAAAAAGAGATAAATGTGCACTTTAAAGCAGGCAGGCCACAAGGGCGCCTGCAGATTAAAAGGCACCTGTTTGCAGTAACAGCTTCACAAAGCCAGGCTGAGTATTCAGAAAGATCTTAGCTTCATGGCTCAAGAACAAACAATTCTATCATCTTCTCTAATTTATTTCTTTCGGGGGTTTGCTTCATGAATATTTGGCAAATGTAAATTCATTCTCTTTTTTGCCCACTGCACTTTGACGAGAAACCGTCAGAGCCGTGTTTGTCTTCCTGATAAATTGGTCGCACCCTGAATTTTATTGTTAAGAAAATAAAAGTACTAAAATAAAATTAAAATAAACTCAAAGCACCAGTAAAAATCAAACAGCTAAAATACACTCTTGCATTTTACAATTTTTATAAAACGTTATAGTACTGAAAAAGTAATATGCATCACAACTGACCAGGAGTTTGTCAGTCTTGTAAAATCAGCCCTTATACCATCAGCAAATTACACTGCAAAAATGGGGAAAATAAATACCCTTTGGTGTTAACACAATCATGAATGGAAGAGATACATAAAATTGTCTATGCTCTGGGCTTAGCCATTGTCTTCTTCATTCTGTAGCCTTTTTTCTTTATTACCATCTTGGTTTCCTTTTATTGTACTTTTTACTGTACTTCTTTTACTGTACTTTTTTTTTTTCTGCCAGCAAATGCTGAAAACATGCCACCCCTTCTGTTCTTTCAGGATATTACAGAGTCCTGAGAAAACTGAACCTCTGGAGACCTCCATAAAAGAAGAGCCTATCTGTGTGCAGATACATCCACGTGCACATAAACCTTTGTATGCATATATCTCTTAAATCCCCCTGACCTATCAAAATCGTTTTATTTACAGGCTTTTCTTTAGTTAATTGCTCTTGCTTGCATTCAAACTGACACATTTCTGAGGAAACTCAAAACTAGATCAAGTCCAGTGACTGTTGCTGGAAAGTAAAGGTGGAGGTGGAGGGTGATGAATTACAGAATTTCAGGGGCTGGAAGGGACCTCGAAAGCTCATCCAGTCCACCCCCCCTGCAGAGTAGGATCACCTACACCAGATTACACAAGAACATATGCAGGCAAGTTTGGAATATCTCCAGAGAGGGAGATGCCACAACCTTCACCCACACTGTCTAATCACTGGATGAAAATCTGTATCTGTTGTCTCCTTACCCTAAGCTCCTTCACCTCCATGTGTACACCCACAGGTATACATTTCAGAGCTGCTCTGGGAACAGCTCTTTCTGCGTCCTTTCATGGATATAGGAATGCTGAAGAGCTTCCTCCAGGACACCCTGGTCATCTTCACTTGCACAGTACCACAGAAAGCTCTGGGATGGGGAGATAACAGCACACCTTCAGTCCCAAAGATTTGCTTTTGTGTTTCATGACTTCGGACCTGCATTCTTGTGCTGCTGATTATTTCTTCCCCCAGCCCCTCATCCCCCTCCAGCCCTTTGCCACTCCTCCCCTCCCCCAAACAACAACAACAAAATGCCAACAAAACACACAAACAATAATAAAAAACAAAACACAAACAACCAACCCACAAAGGGCATTTTTGTGCCACACTTCCTCCACACGTTTATCCCAGTATCTTAGTCTTCTGTTTCCCCAATTAAAGCACAGCATTATGTTAATGAGCATATTCCTCTACACAGATTTTCCTACCCATATTTCCTCTACTGCCATTTAAAGAATTTACATAACTATAGATAAATTTGGACTTTGGCAAGACTTGGCCTGCTTTCCAAACTTCAAGGTATGAGAAATGCTTTATTTTCATTTCTCCAACCAGGAACAACTGGTGTGCTTCCTTCTAACAAGCTACAGCTGTGTTCAAGGGTCTTGGCTTCTTTTCACTAAGGACTTTGCAGTGGAAGACCATGTAGTCAGGAGAAAGTTCTGTGCTAGGTGATGGAAATGAAGAGTAACCCATTGGTGAGGGCAGAAGGTCATACATACACACAGAAATGGTGGTCTGAGGTCACCTTTGCAGGCAGATAGAGAGATGGTCAGGATACATCTCTCAGGGCTGCAGAAAAAGAAGGAATGTATCTTCTTTATCTGCATATGAAGAGTCTTTTCCTAAGCTTATATCTGCAATTCTTCTATATTTTATACACACTGTCTTGTTTTTCTGTGATCTTGCACTGCACTGTGTAGGGGATCCTGCCTGTTTGACTCCTCAGAAAGGGCACAGATAGGGTTATCTATTCCTTAAGAACACTGTAAATACAATTAAGCTGGACATCATTTCAACCATAAACCCCACAGCAGAAGAGCCATCTGCAGACTGCAAAGAGGAATAAGGGTAAAATAAATACATCTTTGAATGTGTATTTTTATCTCTCTACGTTCTTTTGACCTCTGCAATAGGTTAACAGAGAAGCCAAAGACTCACTGCTGATTCCTATGTGCCAGAAAAGTGTTAGCATTCCTGAACAGCTGGCCCTACATCACAATACCTTAAAGGACTGTAATTCATATTAGAAGTGAAGCTAGGCCTCTGCCTACTGTGAAATATGGAGTGCTTAAAGATTATTTTAAATAATGGTTCCCCCTCCTTTCTAGCCCTCCAAGTGGAATTCAGCTGGAACAGAGAATAGAGGCCCCACATTTTCAAGGCATCTGTTTTCCCAGATAAGCTCTTGAGTCACAGGGGGTAGAAAGAGAGTGTTGCAGTAAATCAGAGTCCACGACACATGGAGTGGGGTCAGGCCTCTGCAATAATCACTTCAGAAAGGATGTAAATGAGATAAGCCTTGTTCTTGGCAAAAAACTGCAGTGGTCAGCACAAAGAATTTCATCTTGCCTTCCAGGCTCTAATGCCCTGAGGCTGATGTAGCTAGGCAGAGCAAGGTGCTCATGACTAGCTTTGAACTGCTCTGACAAAGGGAAATGCCCGAACTTTATTAAAACTTACCCTTGAAGTATGGCTTGACCAACGCTGCCTTTACTGGTGCATTCTCTTGCAAAATGGTAGACTGGGCAGTAGATCAAAAGCTGGATAGAAACTTGAATTTGTATCCAGACAAGCTGGTTTTGAAGACAATTGAGTAAAAGGTGTAATGTCAGGGTGAGTGGCTCTTAGTATCTCAAGTCAAATGCCACCAGAGATGTCTCAGAAGAAAACACATCTGATTGAACTGCTAGTGGATTACCTGGGACATTCAAGGGGGGGATATTTTATACTTTTTTCCCTCTCTTATTTGCACACAAGTGTTTAAGCACTCCTTAGATGGGATGCTTGGTGCCATGGTTTAGTTGATTAGATGGTGTTGGATGATGGGTTGGACATGATGATCTTGAAGGTCTCTTCCAACCAGGTCTATCCTATTCTGTTCTATGCTATTCTATGCTGTGCTATTCTATGTGACTCCACTAAAGCAACTAAAATCACTTTTTAAAACTCACTAGCTCTGGTGAATGTGCTGGAACTCCAATGCACAGCTCGTGTTCAAATAGCCTACACTGTGGAGAGCCACCCGCGTGCATGTGAATCCGGAGATGCCACCCCATTACTCCTAGTACCTGCCTGGGAGGTAGAAGAGGATCTCAGAAAGCAAGACTGACGGTTTCACAGTCCTTCATGACAGCTTGCTTCTGTGCTGGTGCGCACAGCTCCCACTTGATGGCACCAGGACTCTGCATGTGGGTCTCCGCTGGGGGCCGGAATGCTCCCCTTCAGCGTCCCTTACTCTCGCCCATCACTAGGCTAAGCGATGCTTTCCAAACAGACACAGCAAGACTGTGGAAGCAAAAAGATAGGTAGAAATTACAGATGTGAAAGCTATTCCTGAAGATGTGGCATGCTGTCACAGGTAATATTTTCAAAGGGGCATCTGATTTTCTTTATGCTCATTCAGGGGTGTGTTACCATGATAGGTAACATATGGCTGCTATTTCTGAATAGTCTCTTAGAGGATAATCACAGATGTGGAATACACAACATAGTAGGACGTGCTCATTTATTAGCAAGGAGAGATTCTTCCAATATGTCTTGACTAAACAAACAGAAACATCCTTTGTGCTTAGATTTTGTTATTGTTTCACCTTTGTATAGAAGGTACAATGTGTAAACCACATTAACCTGGGCAGGCTATGTCTAACACAATTGCCATCAGCAGGGTTTTGGGGACATCCAGCCAGCCCCCTTCTGAAGACATCAATAGTCCCCTCTGTACCCAAGACACGGAAAGGGTATCTGAGCTGTCCTCTTCATCATTTTGCTGCAGGTCATTTTCTGTTCATCCACACAGCTGCCCAAATGACTGATAACTATAAAGGGTCAGAGGTCTATGGGTAAATTTTTGCAGAAAGATGAGCACTGCATACCTGAATAACTGTCCCACTGAGCTGCTGCTAAAGGCATCCAGATCTTACTCCTCTATAACAGGACAAGCAGGTGCTCTACCTGCTATCTGGCGAGCAAGGCCTTTGACACCATCCCCCACAGCAAACTGCTGGCTAAGCTGTCAGCTCGTGGTTTGGGCAGCAACACTCTGTGCTGGGTTAGGAACTGGCTGGAGGGCCAAGCCCAGAGAGTGGTGGTGAATGGTGCCACATCCAGCTGGCAGCCAGTCACCAGTGGGGTCCCCCAGGGATCAGTGCTGGACCCCATCCTCTTCAATGTCTTCACTGACGATCTGGATGAGGGGATTGAGACAGTCATCAGCAAATTTGCAGATGACATCAAGTTGGGAGCAGATGTTGGTCAGTTAGAGGGTAGAAGGGCTCTGCAGAGGGACCTTGACAGGCTGGACAGATGGGTGGAGTCCAATGGGATGGCATTCAACAAGTCCAAGTGCCGGGTGCTGCACTTTGGCCACAACAACCCCAGCCAAGACTAGCCGAGCAGTGGGGGGGGGGGAAGAATGAGCCCTGGGGGTCTTGGGCCCACCCTCAGGTGGGAATGGGACGTTTTTGGGTCTGTTTTTGGGTCTCTTTTGTCACTGTTTCTTGTTCTTTGTGCACATTCACCTCCTTCTATTTAAACTTTCCCATCACTTTTGCAATCCGTTTGTCAGAGTCGTTATTTCGCCTGTGGTGGGGAGGGGGTGCCTCAACCCACTACAGGATATCAGTAGGAGCACTAAATGTAGACCATTTAAAGAAAATATAGGGGAAAAAAAGGATAATTTTTCCTGACAAAAGAAACTAGAGCCTAGATTAACTTTTTAATTCATGACCTAGATAATGGTAAATTAAAAACCATATCATTTAAATTTTCAGTATACATGGATGCTAAAGAGAAGTTATCCTGCTGTTAAGAGGAACTTTTCAAATTAGACCCACACTTCATGGTCTGCTCTTGAAAAAGTATCTCAGAGTTTAATTTTCTGAAATGTCAGAAGTGAAATATTGCCTTTTGTGTTTGTCACAATTCCCTGTAGCTCAGCAGAGGATATCAGAGGATATCACAGCAGTGCTTATTTGTAAAGCATGCTTTTGAAGCTCTCCTTTGTACCCTTCTGCCAGGCAGAGGTGAAAAAGAGCAAGAGGAAAGTGAAAGAAGAATTTGGTCTTGTTAGTATTTGGGCAGATTAAGGGGAAGAAACCTTTTGGAAGCACTTCAAGACAAAGAACAAAAACTACTTCTGTTGCTCAAAACACTATGCAAGCCTCCAAAGTTCAAATGAAGCTGCTGATAGAAGAGACAGTATATATTCAAAATAAAGTGAGTCAGTCTTCCTGAGTTCAGTGTTCAATGCTTACTTCTCAAACATACCTCTCCCAGACTGTGCTTTCCACTTGCTGTGCTGTGGGTCAGCTGGAGGATCAGTAGCATAACTGGTGAAAAGTGGGAGGTCAGTAAACAGAAAAGGACCTTGCCTTTAAAAAATAACAGGAGCATCAGTTCTTTTAAGATGAGTTTTCTGTGTTGTCTCTTCCTTTCACCTGCTCAAGACCTTTACCTAGAGAATTATTTTTTAATGGTCAAGTTTTATTTCATTATATTTTGTTGTGGCTTGGGATGTGAAGATTTTGAATTTACTAGAAATCACAATCCCAGCTGCACTGACCTCAGTGCCAGGCAAGATTATGGAAAAGTTCTTCTTGAGTGCGATCACACAGCACTTAGAGGATGGCCAAGGGATCAGGCCTAGCCAGCATGGATTTAGGAAGGGCTGGTCCTGCCTGACCAACCTGATCTCCTTCTATGATCAGGTGACTGCCTGGTGGATGTGGGGAGGCCTGTGGATGTGGTCTACCTGGACCTCAGCAAGGCCTTTGACACCGTCCCCCACAGCAAACTCCTGGCCAAGCTGGCAGCCCATGGCTTGGACAGGAGCACATTGCGTTGGGTTAGGAACTGGCTGGAGGGCCGAGCCCAGAGAGTGGTGGTGAATGGTGCCACATCCAGCTGGCGGCCAGTCACTAGTGGTGTGCCCCAAGGATCAGTGCTGGGCCCCATGCTCTTCAACATCTTTATTGATGATCTGGATGAGGGCATTGAGTCCATCATCAGTAAATTTGCAGATGACACCAAGCTGGGGGCAGGAGTTGATCTGCTGGAGGGCAGAGAGGCTTTGCAGAAGGACCTCGACAGGCTGGACAGATGGGCAGAGTCCAAGGGCAGGAGATTTAACACATCCAAGTGCTGGGTTCTGCACATTGGCCACAACAACCCTAGGCAGTGCTACAGGCTGGGGTCAGAGTGGCTGGAGAGCGGCCAGGCAGAGAGGGACCTGGGGGTACTGGTTGATGGGAGGCTGAACATGAGCCTGCAGTGTGCCCAGGCAGCCAAGAAGGCCAATGGCATCCTGGCCTGCATCAGGAACAGTGTGGCCAGCAGGAGCAGGGAGGTCATTCTCCCCCTGTACACTGCACTGGTTAGGCCACACCTTGAGTCCTGTGTCCAGTTCTGGGCCCCTCAGTTTAGGAAGGATGCTGTCTTGCTGGAATGTGTCCAGAGGAGGGCAACAAAGTTGGTGAGGGGTTTGGAACACAAGCCCTATGAGGAAAGGCTGAGGGAGCTGGGGTTGCTTAGCCTGGAGAAGAGGAGACTGAGGGGTGACCTTCTTGCTCTCTACAACTCCCTGAAGGGAGGTTGTAGCCAGCCAGAGGTTGGTCTCTTCTCCCAGGCAGCCAGTACCAGAACAAGAGGACACAGTCTCAGGCTGCGCCAGGGCAGGTTTAGGCTGGATGTTAGGAAGAAGTTCTATACAGAGAGGGTGATTGCCCATTGGAATGGACTGCCCATGGAGGTGGTGGAGTCACCTTCATTGGAGGTGTTCAGGAGAAGACTTGATGGGGTGCTTGGTGCCATGATCTAGTTGTTGGGTGGGTTGGATTGGTTGATGGGTTGGATGCGATGATCTTGAAAGTCTCTTTCAACCTGGTGTATTGTATGGTATTGTATTGTATTGTATGGTATTGTATTGTATTGTATTGAAAAATCTGTGATAATAGAGAACTGATGCAATGACCATTTTATACAAACTCAGAGACAGATGAAGGAAACATAAGAAAATTGAAGTTTAGTTACATAAATGGTTATATACATACTAGATCTTGTGCTTGTGAGAGATAGTGATGGAAATCCCTGTTCTATTACAGCTACTGCTCTATATTTTGTTGAAAAAAATACCTTTTTTGAGTGAGAACCTCTCCTTAAATTCAAGTATAAAATTATTATGCAACATATTGCTATGGATAGCCATTATGTGTACACATAATACACACTTGTACTTCATAAAGAAGCAAATTTGTGCAAATCCTGTTGAAAAAAAGTGAAGGCAAAAAAATTGATTTTATGAGTTCCCTTCTAAAAATTGATCTGTGAAACTGTCTTAGTATGAGTTCCCACATAGCTATTTGTATAGCTGTGCAAGCAGACCTCAGTCCCTTGACAAACAAGCCAGGTCAGACAATGGAAAGGTCCTCTCCTCCCCTCTGATAAAGACTGGCACAACAGGAAGATTTTGGTATGACCCCCAGTGCAAAGCTACTTTCCCCGTGACTTCAGGAGTAAGAAATCCATGCTGGCTGTCTTCTGCAAATTGTTTACTTTTCAGATGGGATAATGCCATTGGTATTTTTAGAAGAAAGGACAGTCACCTTCTGGATGTTAATTTTAGGGGTTTTTTTGTTGGGTTGGGTTTTTTTTAGTTGGTTTTTTTTTGTTTTGTTTTGTTTTGTTTTGTTGTTTGGGGTTTTTCTGCTTGGTTAGAATTTATTTTGAATTTTTGTTATTTTTTTTGTCTGGAGCAAAAATAAAGGACCATTCATACACATTTCTTGTTCTGCTTTACTGACTGAGAGTGCTCAGGGATTGAATCAAACCCTTGCCTTGGGTGGCAGCCATGTAAGACCTAGAAGTCTTTGAAAATGACAAGAGTCTTAACATGGTCCACAGCTACTGCTGCTCTTAATTAACTTCCTCCAGCATCTTCTCTTTGGTCATGCAAGAGTGAGAAGTTCTTATTTTACCAGCTGCATGTTTAATAACCCCATTTTGCTCCACAGGGAGAACTTGACCTCAAGCCCTGTTCTAAAGAAAGTTCTTCTCCCACAAAACTTTTATCTTTGTCCTGAGCACAGACCAGCTTTGCAGTGGAAATCTCCACTCTTCTTCATCAATAAGCTCAGGTTTGGGAGGCCAGAGGACCTGAAGAAAATTATGTGGTTTTGGTATGGAAAGAAATATTTTTTTTCAGTACATGAATGTAGAAAGAAGGATAAGGAGGGAGGGCAGATTGAAAATAACTTTGGTCTTACCAGTTCCCATTTCTGTTATTTTTTAAACATTTTCTACAGGCACCTTTTGTCACTTTCCCTTCCCTGACTGACAGGTGAAGTGAAAGTGGAAGCCAGAAGAGGAAGGGTGAAGGCAACTGGCTGTCTCTTGAAAAGGCCCACATCTAGAGCAGGTAAAAGTTAGCTTTTATTGATGAGAGTTTTAAGCCAGAAACATTCTTGTTGCTACTGCTGCTGGTAGTTTCTCTGACCACCAATGGACAGGAAATACTTGCCAACCATCTATTTTTGTTTCAGATAGAGATACTACATCTCTGACACATGAATTATGAAATAATGAACTTGTTTGTTGACACCTTACATCTTCTTTTGCTCTACCTGATCCAGTGGGAGCTCTGCAGGACACAGAGCTTTGTAAATAAGTCCAACACATGGTTCGTCATGTTTCTGCACACACAGAGCCTGGGCAGGGAAACTGAAACCAGAAAACACTGGCTTTCGGTTCTAGAAGTTATTGTGCACTGTTCAGCTACAAAGTTTTACAAAAGGTGTGTCAGTCATCCTCACCTACACATAAAAAGATTAAAATAATAAGCTTGTATCAAGTTGCTCTCATATAAAATTAAAACTCTGAAAACTAAAGGAGGATACTGGGTTTTTTTTAAATGCATTTAAATTGTGGAGTTTTAAAATTCACACCTTCAATTATTTTTTTCTCCAAAGAGTTAAAGCAAGAAACCATAGAATTGTTAGGATTGGAAGAGGCCTCAAGGATCATCTGGTTCAACCCCCTGCTATGGGCAGGGACACCTCACAATAGAGAAGGTTGCTCGCAGCCACATCCAGCCTGGCTGCAAAAACCTCCAGGACTGAGGCTTCCACCACCTCCATGGGCAACCTGTGCCAGGCTCTCACCACCCACATGGGGAAGAACTTCTTCCTAACATCCAATCTGAATCTACCCATTTCTAGTTTTGCTCCGTTTCCCCCAGTCCTGTCACTCCCTGACACCCTAAAAAGTCCCTCCCCAGCTTTCCTGGATCCCCCTTCAGATACTGGAAGGCCACAATTAGGACTCCTCAGAGCCTTCTCTTCTCCAGACTGAGCAACCCCAACTCCCTCAGTCTGCCCTCATAGGAGAGCTACCGTATAGTAGTTAAAGATTGCTCTCTCTGGGATCAGCTGAGATCTAGCAGATGTTAAGTGAAAATCTGGGGCAATTGTTAATCTGTGTCCACAGATTTTTTCTTTAGCTGAAGCCCAGACTAAGTCAGTTGCTACCCCTTTCTCTCAAAGCTCACATTTTCAAGCACAAATTTGTACAGTTCAGTATTACTTCTCAGTTTATAAAAATAACTGCTGCCTGTTTGTGGGCATTTTTTAAACACAGACATGTCCTTGAAGAGACAGGAAAAAAATTTTTCCCCCAGTAGGCATCTGTCACTCTGGTTGATGGCTCTCCTTACACACAGAGTGCTGAGACGGACTCACAAAACAATTGCAAACAACTGTGAAGATGTTTAGTTTTCCTTAAACTGTAACAGAGGGTGAAACATAATTTCTTCCCCACAAGGCCATGGGACCGGATGGGATCCATCCTAGGGTGCTGAGAGAGCTGGCAGATGAGCTGGCCAAGCCACTCTCCATCATTTTTCAGCAGTCCTGGCTCACTGGAGAGGTCCCAGAAGACTGGAAGCTGGCCAGCGTGGTGCCCATCCACAAGAAGGGCCGGTTGGATGAGCCAGGCAATTATAGGCCTGTCAGCCTGACCTCAGTGCCAGGCAAGATTATGGAACAGGTCATCTTGAGTGCGATCACGCAGCACTTAGAGGATGGCCAAGGGATCAGGCCTAGCCAGCATGGATTTAGGAAGGGCTGGTCCTGCCTGACCAACCTGATCTCCTTCTATGATCAGGTGACTGCCTGGTGGGTGTGGGGAGGCCTGTGGATGTGGTCTACCTGGACCTCAGCAAGGCCTTTGACACCGTCGCCCACAGCAAACTCCTGGCCAAGCTGTCAGCCCATGGCTTGGACAGGAGCACATTGCGTTGGGTTAGGAACTGGCTGGAGGCTGAGCCCAGAGAGTGGTGGTGAATGGTGCCACATCCAGCTGGCGGCCAGTCACTAGCGGTGTCCCCCAAGGATCAGTGCTGGGCCCCATGCTCTTCAACATCTTTATTGATGATCTGGATGAGGGCATTGAGTCCATCATCAGTAAATTTGCGGACAACACGAAGCTCAGGGCAGGAGTTGATCTGCTGGAGGGCAGAGAGGCTTTGCAGAAGGACCTCGACAGGCTGGACAGATGGGCAGAGTCCAAGGGCAGGAGATTGAACACACCCAAGTGCCGGGTTCTGCACATTGGCCACAACAACCCTAGGCAGTGCTACAGGCTGGGGTCAGAGTGGCTGGAGAGCAGCCAGGCAGAGAGGGACCTGGGGGTACTGGTTGATGGGAGGCTGAACATGAGCCTGCAGTGTGCCCAGGCAGCCAAGAGGGCCAATGGCATCCTGGCCTGCATCAGGAACAGTGTGGCCAGCAGGAGCAGGGAGGTCATTGTGCCCCTGTACACTGCACTGGTTAGGCTGTTATGCTGCTCCCTGTCTGGAAGCCGTTCTGTCCTGCTAGTAAAAATTGAGGTAAATAAGGTGCTAAGTACCTCTGCCTTTTCCTCATCCTTTGTTACAATGTTCCCCTCTATGCCCACCAAGGAGTGGAGCTTGTCCTTGCCCTTCCTCTTGCTATTAATATATTTATAGAAGGACTTTTTGTTGTCCTTCACAGCAGAGGCCAGTCTGAGCTCCAAATGTGCTTTTGCCTCCCTAATTTTCTTCCTACAAGACCTAGCAACATCCCTAAACATTCCATGGGTTGCCTCCCCTTTTTTCCAAAGATAATACACCCTCTTTTTTTCCCTTAGTTCCTTTAGAAGTTCATTACCCATCCAGGCTGGCCGTCTGCCCCGGCGGCTCATCTTCCGGCACACTGGCACAGCCTGTTCCTGTGCCTTCAAGAGTTCTTTCTTGAAGTAGGTCCAGCTCTCCTGGACCCCTTTATTTTTAAGGGCTGTATCCCAAGGAACCTTCTGAGTTAGTTCCTTGAGTAACCTGAAGTCTGCCCTCCAGAAATCCAGAGTGGAGGTCTTCTTGCTCCTCCTCTTGGCTTGGCTGAATACTGAAAACTCAATTATCTCGTGGTCACTGGCGCCTAAACACCCTCCGACCACCACATCACCCACCAGCCCTTCCCTGTTGGTGAAGAGGAGGTCAAGCAGAGCCTCACCCCTGGTAGGCTCGCGCAGCACCTGGGATAAGAAGCTGTCCTCCATGCACTCTAAGAACCTCTTAGATTGCCTCCTCTCTGCTATGTTGTGATCCCAGCAGATATCAGGCAGGTTGAAGTCACCCATGAGAACAAGGTCAGGCGATCTTGAGACAGCCTTAAGCTGCCTATAGAATGCTTCATCAAGATCATCCTCCTGGTTGGGTGGTCTATAACAGACTCCAACCAGGATGTCTGCCCTGCTGGTCTTCCCTCTAATTCTCACCCACACGCACTCAACCCGATCGTCCCTGATCTCTAGCTCAATGGCATCAAGAGCCTCCCTGATGTTAATCTTACAATGGTGATAGCTTATCTTAGAGCAGGCAGTGTGACTAGAGATCTCCAGGTCCCTTCTCTAAAATATTTCTCTCTCTCTGTTATTTTTATGTGTTTGCATGTATTAAGAGACATGTGGTATGTTAACCTTTGCAATTTTTTTTCTTCTGAAGAAGGACACATAAACAGAAATTGTAGTCTATAGTTTCTAATACAGTCAAAGGCAAACAGGTCCCTATGGGGTAATGTTGGCCTGCATAGTTATGTGGGATTTTTGAAAGACACTAAAGTGACAGCCTTTAAAAATGAATTCCTAGACAGATAACTTCTATGATACCTATGGCAAATTGATTTCTCTTAATCCAGATCTTGTTCTTTTCCCACTCTTTCCAATCTGCATTCTTTCCTCATAAAAAGACAATATTAAATATTGCTCTTATTGATCTGATTCTCATAAACACACCCTTTTTTTTCAGCTATTACAGAACTGCCCACCTTGTTGTGAGTAGATCATAAGATTCTGTTGCTGCAACTAGAAAACCTAGTTGTATTCTAGGGGACCTTGAATATCTCAGAGAGTTAACTATTGTTTATGTCATTAATAACACAGGATTGTTATTTTACCATTGTTCCATATTACCTATACCCAATGTTAGTTAACAGGTAGGTCAGCCTAATCTCCAGCAATGTCGTGAAGGATTACTGAAGCCATTGGCTGTTGCAGCCCTAAATAGCATCATGAAATCATGAATAGATTTAAGAGCAAATCTATAGATGGAAAAGTAAGGAAACAATCCTGCACAGCCTGGAACCAGGGATGCAAAGTATTTGCCTTGCTGAAAGAGACAAATGTGTTCATGGATGCATTCCAGAAGTGAATCTGTTGAATGTCAAATGCATTTAATCCCCTTCTCTCTCTCTTCATCTTAATTTTCCTTGGCATCTTAAATTTCCTAGCACGATGAACACCATGGCCACCAGTGTCCACTTGTTATCAATAATGCTCTGGTATATTAGAATAATTCCTGGAGTTAAATTTGCATTGAGGAGTTTATTTATACAGGATGATTTAGCATAGGGATGCAATTGCTGCTGCCAGGCTCTGGGAAAGCTCAGTGTGTGTGGAGAGGTGGTGGGAGACACTGCTGAAGCTCAGTGGTAAGGCTCTTTCCCTTTCTTTGGTCACCTAAAAAACCGAGTGAGGATTTCAGTCCAGGCTTTGTTTCTTCCCAAGGCCCATACATTGTGTGCTTAGGAAAGCTGAAGGTATTTTGTTCAGTCCTGCCACTGTGTCAGTTTTCCAGTCCTTTGACAGCCCATGAATATAATTAAAATAAAATGGGAAGAAATAAATAATGAAGGATGGATGGACATCAGTCTGTGATACTCTATTGTGAATGATACTTTTTTTGGTTAAAGCTTCCTAGCAACTACAGACTAAATAAAGCTGCTAACACACTTGACATGATGACCTAGTTATTGTAGCAGACAAAAATAAGGCTGTTGCCTGGGACTGCCTTCTCAAGCTGTGCCACTATTATCTTCTTATGATTTTTGTCATATATTATTATTGATCAGCTCAGCTGAAAGAGGGTAGAGGAGAGGAAGAAGACAAACTTCCATCTTTATGCTCCACCTTTCTAGGTGCTATAAAATGCAGCCCATGTTTGAGATTTGGTCTTTGCCCCACCCCCCACCAAAAAAAAAAAAAAAAAAAAAAAAAAAAAAAAAAAAAAAAAAAAGAGAGAAAAAACAAGTGGAGAAATCCCCTGTAGGCAGAAGAGATACTTTTTGTCCAAGAATAACACAGGTTTACCTGGCTGGTCTGCAAATCCCACACGCACATCTGGCATGTGCTGTTCAGTATTTACGGACTGAGATCCATATTGTGACAAACAAAGGTAAACACCAAACCCCCAGTTTCTGTGTGTGCATTTCCACATAGTTTGCATATGGACTCCACCATTCATCTTTTTGAATAGCTTCACCTCCACAACCAATGCAGGGTGATCCCTATTGAAAGCATATGTAGGGCAATGATTTTTTTTTTAATACGTAAGCAAACAGATAACTAAAAAACTGTGTTATTGGTGCTTTGACTGTGTGAAATGATTTATGCATTTAACATAGTTCTAAAGCTAACCCTGACAGCAGGATTTTACTAAGGGATGTGTATACCCTGATGGCCACCAGTACAGGATAGGCTGCGAATGTGTATTACACCAGTTGCTCCTGTGCGAGGCGGCTTTAAGCAAAAGCTGAAAAGTAACCCCTAAAGTAGTGATGATGTGATTCTGTTTCAGGCAAACAAAACCTACACACATCTCACAAAACTACATTTTTCAGGTTTAGCTCATCCAAATAATCTCCCAATGAAATAATGGAAGGAAACACCTTCAGGTTGAGGCTGCAACTATCAGGATAAACACACTTATGCCATCAGAAACAAGCCTTCAACAGCTAGTACAGGCACATATTGAACTGACTGGGGAGAAAGTTTATTCACTGTAACTATTTTGTCTTTTTTTCTCCAGCTCATGAGTGGACCAGACCCAGATTGCATATCATGTGGGGCAAAGCAAATTAATTCCATGGGCTTGGTTCAGCCGGCAAATGCCATCCGTTATGATTTTTACCACCCTGGTAAGGGCACAGAAAAATTACACATAACTGATTGAAAGAGAACAAACTCCATTCTGCAGAAAGGTGGCTTTGATGTAGTGTGTGAAATCACATGATTTTGTCAAGTGTTAAATAACCTACCTTGAATACTCTCTCCTACTACCATAGCTTCAGATCATTTAAATAGAGATCCTCTCTGGAAGGGTCTGGTATTGAAAATGGATTGCAAATACAAATTTTTGAAATCAGGTTTTCTGTTTCTCATGGTGCTTTTAAGCACGTTCCACTCACATGTTTTCAGTCAGACTGTCTTTCTATGAATCTTGAATAGGCAACCTTAGAGTTTTGGCTTACGTGCTTGCTGGGGAAGCCAGTCTCATTCCACATTCAAGGAAGGTTAAATGCAAATAAACTCCATTTGCTAGAGTTATGTAAACAATATTTGAAAATTAGGTCATATCTCTAATTTGCCCAGTGCCAAGGGACAGTTTCCACTAGGTTTAAATGACCGGCTATTGGTAATACTATCTCCTTCTTCTGAAAGACGAAGATTTAAAGATATAAAGATCTAAAGATGCTTTTAAGACAGACTGTTTTCAGAGGGGAAAAAATCCAGATGAGAGGAGTGTAACCTTAATAAAAACCCTCGCCCAAACAAAACACAAAACATGCCCACAAAATAACACACCCACAAAAAAAAAAAGAAAACCACAAAATCAAAAGCAAACCCAAAACCCAACCAACAAAACACAACAAAAAAGCCTCAATCAGCCAGAAGAAACAACCCAGGCTGTTACCCAGCTGAAAGGCAAAGTAATACCTGTACTCTAGGTACCTAGATTATAGGTCTTTGTGGACTTCTGCTACATATCTAACTACTTAGTGCTCTGATTTCTCTGAAACAGGGAAAAATTGGACTGCAAATGTCATTGCTACTGCATAGGCATTTCCATCCGAACTCTGAGACAAGCTCTTTTGTATCTTCCCCACAGACAGAATGTGCAGTTTATTCAGTGTTCCCAAGCACAGCGCCATGTGTGCCATGCCAGTGCTTGCCAGTGTGTAGAAGGTAAGGAATGACTAAGTAGGCCAGTCTGAAAGAAGACAGTTTTGTTTGAGGACCATTAACATAAGAATTGTTAAGCCTGGAAAGGGCCATTAAAATTATCCTAATGCATAATGCAGAACACAAAGCGTTCTCTAGCATGCATGGGACCAAAGTGAGCTGTTGTTTTGAGATATCCAGGATTGATTTGATAGTTTGATGGGATGTATGTATACACCTGCATACGCAGGTCAAAGCTCTCCACCGCACTTCTCAGTGAGCTGTTCTGCCATCTCATTTTATTCTCTGTTACAATGTTGAGTGAATGAGCACGTTTAAACTATATCTAATTATCCATGCCTGCAAAGACAGATGTTTTTGAAGCCTGTAAACTCAGTTATAAAGCAGCTGAACTCAGATACCAGCCATGCCCCCTGCTCAGCTGCCAGGCACTGCATGGGGGGAAAGTGGGGAAGACTCACTTTAGAAAAGCCTGCACCACTGTTTCATGATATGTAAGAGAATACCATTAAGGCTAGGGGCCAAATCCTTCTTTTCACTTCACAGGACTTGAGTTAAATACCAGCATGTGACCCTTTGCTGTGTGGAGTACATCCATTGCTCAGAAGTTCTTGCTTAGGAGACAATTCACCAAATAATTGTTACATTGAAGACTCTGTAAAATGTGGTGAAAGCATCATTAAAATTTTGCATAAAATCTTACATTGTACATGTCTTATTACATTTTACATATTTTCTTCATTTTCACTTGGAGATGAGTCTAAGCTGAAAGTGTTTTGTGCCTGAACTTTGCAAATGCAGTCTCCTAATGTGGGCGCTATGTGTGGGTTAGTAAACTATGTTAACTCTTCTTTTGGTACAGAAAACCCAGTCATGGGTTTAACTCTGATCATCTGGAACTCCTTGATTCTTAGGAAACCCTTTAAACCTCTGCCCAAGTAACTAGTGTAGAACAGTCTCTATCCCCCTCTATTTTTCTGCCACAAACTCTCAAGCATGTTTATAGGGAGAGGAAAGACAATGGTGGAATTATTCTCTGCTGCCAAGGTTGTTAGTGTCTGCAAGTAGCGGAGCTGAAGACCTGCTGGAGACTCAGACAGCACCATGGAGGCCTGCTTGAGAGCTTTAGAAGCATTCATTTCTCCCTCTGCTGCCACAACCTGCAAAGTAAGAGAAATGGAAACAGCACGGTGACACTGTGGTAAAATCCACCTTTAGAATGGGAGAAAACAAACAAGCACTTGGATGCCTGGATGATGATACAGGAGCTTGGGATAGACAGTGCTGCAGATCTCACCTTTGCTCTTGCCTCACGAGCAGCCTCTGCTTCAGCTGCCATTGCCCTCTGCATGGCCACAGGAATTCTGACATCTTTGATCTCCACTCGAGATACTTTGATTCCCCAATGCTCTGTGGCACTGTCAAGGATAGCCTTAGGGACAAACACACAGACCACCACAAAAATCAGAGTGAGGGCAAAGAGATGACCTCATGGCACACCCTGCTGCTTGGACAGCAAGGAAGGCAGCATGTGAAACTGCGCAACAGAAAGCTGGAGCCCTCCAGGAGCACTGACACCCAATGTGTTGTACTATGACTGCAGGAAACTCCTGTTGATCAACACTGGTCTCTTCTAATTGGCTTTTCTACTGTTCCTAAGCTATAATCTCCATCTTTTCTTTGGGTGGACACTTAGCAAACTTTTCCCTTTTACAAAGTAATACTACAGAGGCTTCTAGCAAGCACAACACTGTTAAAGCATGTAAAGGCACCTATGGGTGAAAGACACAGCACAGCCCTGCAACACTGACATGCTCTTCTGTGCTCAGACTCCAGGTGTTACTGCAATCCATATCACCACTGTGTCCCTTGCTCTGCCCATGGTTACTCTCCTGGATGGAGAGGAGTGCAATCTCTCTTTGATTTGATCATGTCTCATCTCTGACAAAAAAAGTAAATCAGGTTTTGGGTTTCTTCTCTGCTCCTTCCTATGCTACCAATAAAAAATGCAAAACAGATGGCATTTTATAGACATAAAGCAGCTCAGTTCTGTACTTCTAGTTGTTATGACAGGAGATATAAGCCTTGCCTTGATTAAATCTCAATCAAGGGTCTGCTCAAGATAGAGCTTCCCACAAGCAGCAGATTTCTTTCACAGCACTTGCAGTACCCTGTGTGGAAAGATTAAACTGATTTATTCAAGTCACTGGATGATTTCAGAATTTTTGTTACTTATTGACAGAAAAATAACTCTTCTATAGAAACCTGGGAAATACTTCTGGAACAACTCCTTCTGTAATGGGATGTATAATTGGGGGGCAAAAAAGAAAAAGAAAAAAGAAGAAAATTTTGTTAGCATTGATGAAGAAAGAAAGAGAAATTATTTCCAATTTGCTAGTCCCAAGAACACATCTTCATGTGTGTCAGTGACTTTTGAGACACAGATTTACCTGGATACCATGTGCAATCTCCTCACGACCTGCCAGGAGCTGAGCCAAGCTCTGTGTTCCTAGAACATTTCTCAGGGTTGTCTGTGCCAAGAGGAAGGTAGCTGAGTGGACATCAGTGATGTTAGCAACAGCGCTGACAGCACTGTGAATCCTGTAATACACCACCCCATCGACTTGGGTAGTAACAGCATCTTTTGTGAGAATCTGCATTCAAGAGATGTACAGAATTAGGAAAGGATCCAATAACACATCCTTTGGCAAGAAAGAGCAATCATGTCATCCCCCCGGTATAAAATAGCCCCTGATAACTCAAGGGAACTAGCAATTTGTTTTGGTTTCTTTGTCATACCCCTGAGAAATGGCTTCAAGGAAGCTATTCCAGCATCACTGAACTTTAAACTGAGGCAAAATGTTGTATATAGCTTTTAAGCAACTGTTTCAATAGTAAGTGAATCTCATTGAATTAATTTCTTCTGCAGTAATCCAGGATGGTTACCTTCTCCCTTTCTTGTAGAGGGGGCTATTAATGATTTTATACAATGTGTGCAGTTTGGAAGATGTCAGTTACTTCTCCAAAATGATGTATTTGTAAGAAAGAACAGCAAATTAAAACAAAATAAAAGTAAAGTGCAAGAAATTGTGAGGAAAACCTCTGGAAAATATTTAAATATTCATAGAGGAGCTGTGTCACCTTTTGCAGGCAAGTCCCCTGTGCCTCAGCAGGCAGCTGGCCTCATCAAAGCACTAATGATGCTGTCTCTTCCCTCCTCAGCATTGTCTGCCTGAAAGTCAATGCTCCACAGAAGCCCTGCCAACCAGTGCAGCCTTGCCAAAAGCTTTTAGCCTTGTACAGCCCAAGTACCTGCAACCATCTTCCTTTCAATCGTTTCATCACATGTACTCCTGCAATCTGCGCTCTGAGTAAAGGCTTTTTGTGATTAATTATGGAAGGATAATGGTTCAACAAAGAGCTCCTGGGGAACACAGTGGGAAACCCCAAAGGGTTCTTGGGGCCACCTCTTTTCCCTCTGCTCTTCGTGTAAAGAAGGAGACAACAGCGCTGACGCCATGATGAGAAGCATTGTGCTGCAGTGCAGCTGGGCACACAGGGACCCAAATCTTTACCAGGAGGATAGGAATTGCTCAGCAGCTGGTTCTTTGGATTAAATGCTTTAGTCAGTGTTTGTCAATCCACCCCGTCATTCCTGCTTGAAACAGTTTTGTGTATGATTTGTCTGCTGCTTCCTGTTAATTTAAGGTTTGTCACCCATGCATAAGTTGTCTCTTCAAAAATGCGAGTACCCTCAAGCAGAGACTACCACATTCTTGAAAGTTTGTTTGAATGAGCTGCATGTCACATCCAATTTTATTAGGACAGTCGTTTCTGGGTATCTTATGCTAGTTCATTACTTCATTTCAATGTTTGGAATAACAATACAACTGGGAATTTCTTAGGCTCTCGCCTCCTATCCTCTCCGTCTTGCATTTGTAGTGCTAACCCCCTTCCCTTTGGTCTCACAGTTCTGAACATCAAGTAAGAGGAGTTTGCTGGATCTGCAGTAATGAATGTGCAGGTTCTCATATGTAGAAGTGTTGTAAGCAGTTTAGAAGTCAGAAAACACAGCAAATAAGCTAAATCTTGCATGATGGCTCACAGCTGCAAGACGATAGAACAACTACATTATTTCTGATCATGCCATGAATCAGCTTTACTTTTTATTTCTGTCTTAGATGGCTGCTAGGGAATAGTTACCTCTTGTGGAGGAATGCTGCAGGTAACTGTCCTAAGGTCAACCTTGATAAATGTATCAGTACATGGAATTATGAAGATCAAACCTGAAAATAAAAATAATCAGATGAAATGCTTTTGAAAGCTAGGTCTAGAACTAGGTATCCTGGACAAAACACACGTGTGGAAATGTCCACAGAATGGGGAATGAATCTTCCATTAGAACTTAATGACCCAGGGCACATTGCAGTTCTGGTCTCAAATCTGTCTTGAGACTCTTGGCAAAAATTCCTTCCATGCCTTTGTTTAGTTTCCTTTTTAAATCATAAGCCGTTTCTGGCACACTATGTGTGTCCCCAGGAAAGACAACCCCAGGTCCAGATTCCTGCAGCACCTGCAAGCTCCCACACAAGGAATGTTGTCCCAACATGTGCCATATGCAGTGAAGGAGTCCCCACTTTCCTTTCATTGGAAAGGGAGAATTGACATAACTATGTTTCTAATCTCAACAATTTACTTAGGTGCCCAGAGTCATGCAGAAGAGCTCTGCACCTGCCCAAGCTGCTCTTTGGACCACTTGGTTTTTATTTGAGAAGGGCAACACCTGAAAAATGACCTTTTCTGTTTTATTTCAAATTCTAGTTTGCCCAGTTTCATTGCACAGAGGGTAACTGCCCCAATGTGAATACCTCACATTGTTTGGTTTGGTTTGTATTTGTGTGTTGTAACCTGACTCTAGGTAAGCATAACAAACTCTGTATTGATGCAGTGTCCCTGCCCTGATGCATTCACTGTTTTCAGAGCAGAAAACAGATGGAGAGCTGGCAGCAGCAAGCATTATTGGAAGTGAGGTACAGTGAAAGTGGCCACAGTCACTCATAAAAGTCTGTGGCAGACCTGAAGACTCCCTGGTCACCTGCCAGCTTCTGCAGCATGAGCTCAACCTTCTGTTGTCCAATCTACTCAACAGCAAAGCTGTATATGGTACCAAGGTCTTCAGCCTTCTGTTTTGCGCTGTGACAGTGGGGTGGCTGTACCTTCTCTTCAGAAAAACAAACAGCCTGCAGGCAAAGGAACTGCAACAGAGAGGACCATCACATTCCCCTCTTATAGTATCACAGAATCACAGAATACATCTGGTGGGAAGAGACCTGAAAGATCATCCAGTCCAAGCCTCGATACAGCCAACCAAGTCATGCCTCTAAATGCTTAACCACCTCCAGGGACAGTGACTCCACCACTGCCCTGGGCAGACCATTCTAATGCTTGAGAACCCTTTCAGTGAAGAAATATCTCCTAATATCCAGCCTGAATCTCCCCTGGCGCAGCTTGTAACCATTTCCTCTAGTCCTGTTGTTTGCCACCAAAGAGAAGAGGCTGGCCCCCTCCTCACTCCCACCTCCCTTCAGGTAGCTGTAGAGGGTGATGAGAGTAGAGTCCCCTCAGCCTCCTCTTCTCTGGACTGAACAACCCCAGCTCCCTCAGACACTCCTCACAGGTCATGTGTTCCAGGCCCTTCAAGAGCCTCATTGCCCTTCTCTGGACACACTCCAGCACCTCGATGTCCTTCTTGAAGTGAGGGGTCCAGAACTGAACACAATACTTGAGGTGTGGCCTCAAAAGTGCAAAGTACAGGGGGATGATCACCTGCCTGTTTCTGCTAGCCACAACGTTTCTAATATGAGCCAAGACGCTGCTGGCTTTCTTGGCCACCTGAGCACACGATGAAGAAGGACCTCTGCAATTCTCTGCACAGAGTGCATCATAATAAAAAAGCAAAGAACATTGCATGGTAAGAGAATAAAGCTGTATGCATTCACCTGGTCCCTTTGCTTTCTTGGACAGTATACGTCCCAGCCGAAAGACAACAGCACGTTCATACTCTCTGACAACCTAGGAAAAGATTTTACATTTAGATTTTACAACTAATTCTATTATTTCTTTCTAGTCTGAATTTTGTAATCTTTGGCATCCACATCAAATGTGCAAAAAAGTACAAATAATGATTGGAATCAACCAACAAGGCTTCCAATCACCAGGCATTTTGCCTTTTCTCCTCACCTCATGCTTTGATGGAAAAACTCAGACCCTAGCCCTGCAAATAGGTCACAAAAGATCACAGTATCACAGTATGACTAAGGTTGGAAGAGACCTCGAAGATCATCGAGTCCAACCTGTAACCACAGACCTCACGACTAGACCGTGGCACCAAGTGCCACATCCAGTCCCCTCTTGAACACCTCCAGGGATGGCGACTCCACCACCTCCCGGACAGCCCATTCCAATGACGAATCACTCTCTCGGTGAAGAACTTTCTCCTCACCTCCAGCCTAAACTTCCCCTGGTGCAGCTTGAGACTATGATATCAAACAGTGCAATACTAATCAAACATGTTAGTGTATAAGGGCCTGGTGTTCAGGGCAATCACTCTGGTAACTCACCCCTAAAAATTGCTTGAAATTAATCACATCATGCCCATGTCTTGAAGGGGTATTTAATGGGTTTAGGTTACATAGTTGCTCAATGCACAGACGCATTTTCCCATGTGCTCATGTTAATTATTCTTGCTGGCAGCATCATATACGAGTTCTTCAGAAAAAGCTTGTAGATTTATTGTCCCAGTGTTAAAATGGATGTCAAAATTGCAAGAAATTAGAAGAGTTAGTTGTGGTGATGCAGAAAATCAGTGGAAGAACAGGGAACTTGATCCTGAACTGCATCTTTGCTGCAAGTCCTTACAATTCCAGAAAATGAATTTGAAGTGCCTTTTCATAACAAAATCAATAAATCAATAAACATAATTAACAGTGATGATAATGAAACATTCTTTGTATGCCTCAGAACCCACTAACTCACCTTGATACATGCCCAGATGGAAATAGGAAGGGTAATAAGCACCATCAGGAATGAAAGGGAAACCAGGATCCAGCCACAGACACCAATTCCTCCCCGCCTGTCAGCTATTAAAAAAATAAGGAAGAGGAGAAATTAATAAAAATTTTGAAAAGAGTTATCCAAGAGATGTAGATCTGGCTCAGGGCAATCATGAGGGGCTGCAAAGTCCTCAGAGTCACACCCTCTTCCTCCCTGCCATGAGTTACCGAAAGCCATAAAAGGTCTAACGTAAGGATCCAACCTTACAGCCACCCTGCCCAAAAGGTCAGAAGGATCAGAAAGTACATTTTGCAATAAGAAACAAAGAGGAAAAATGGAAGCCATTGCCAAAATTGGGGGCTGTGAAAGAGAAATAAACCAGTCCACAGGGACATCCTCAACTGGAACAGGTTGCCCAGGGCCTCATCGAGCCTCACCTTGAATATGCAGAGGGAAGGGGCCTCAACCACCTCCCTGGGCAACCTGTTCCAGTGTTTCTCATTGCTCCATGGCTGGGGTAGAAGGTATAATTTGTACGAAATAGGCACCCAGGAAAATGATGGGAACTCCTGCTGTCTTTGGATGAACATTTTGAGGAATATTGATGGCCCATCAGCTTCAAAATCAGTGCCTGTCAAAATGCAGGCTCATGCTTTCTCAGTAGTTCTCTCACTGTGCTCTGTTCATCTCATCCCAAAATTTCACATAATGCAATTTCATGATGTGACTGGTTTAGGCTGTGCCTTTAAGAAAGGGACAGTTGCTGAAACACTTTGGCTGAATGTTTTGGAAAACATACAGATATTCTAAACTAATTTCATTGGTAGAATGCAATTTTTAAGTTTTAGCTCAGTCTGTTTGTGTTCAGTCTGTACCTTTCCCTCTGTTCGTGTGGGACTGTTTCTCCCTCTCTGAAGCAACAGCTGCAGACAGAGCCAACCTTGAATTAACAGAGCTAACCAGATAAGAAAAATAATTCTTGCATACGCTTTGAGCTAACAGAATTTTCTCCTTAATTGCCTTTCTCTCTCTCTAACCCTTTTTGGGAGAGAAAAGGGGAGGGGGCGGGATAGGGGCCAGGGGGCACACCACCCTCCAGCTGTGGGTCTTCTGTGTTACGTTAATTGCTGTATATTTCTATATATATTGTAAATATTGTATATTTTTGTACATATTCGTTGCATTCCATTTATGCTTGTAAATATAGATTGTTTCATTTGCTTTCTCCGACTGAGTTAGCTGTGGTATCTTTTGTGTGTGTGGGGGGAACTTTCTCACCCTGCCACACATGATTTCATGATTATGAAATCAAAACATATATCAGAACAATTTCATTATTTTAGTGCTTGAAGAGAAGGCAGAGGTGAATTGCTGTTCAAGGACTTAAAGTTTGAAGGGGGGAGTCACTGGGGCTGCTGAGGTCCTCAAAGAACAGGCACATAAGAGGGCAAAT
The DNA here is from genome assembly GCA_033816785.1 of Picus viridis. NCBI lineage: Eukaryota > Metazoa > Chordata > Aves > Piciformes > Picidae > Picus > Picus viridis. Next base: position 92,900,018 of record CM066566.1, on the reverse strand, counting down.
GGGACAGTCCTGCCAGCAGAACAGAGTGCTGTAAGGTTAGCTGAATTTTGCTAAAGCAGAAATGCCTTGGATGAGGAGACAAAAGCAGAAGCAGCAGGGATATAGGTTTGTCTAGCCCCAAGGGCTACTCAGCTGCCAGGTCTGGGCCAGAAAATGATTTTTGCAGGCATGAGCATCAGCAGATGGGAAGCTGAAGACCACAGCCTATGTTTCTCAGTTCAAGCAGAAGAGGCAGGAGAGAGGGAAAAAGGTTCAGAGGTCTCTTCAGTGAACCTCTTCCAAGTTGATGGAAAGATGTGGTGTGCTAATGGACATGTTATTTGGAAGGTGAAGGCTAGCACTGGGAATTTCTGACAGGAGACAAAATTCATATGCAGATAAAAACTGATAAATAGAACATAAACCAATTCATTTTATACTTTGTGAGAAAAAGCTTGTCACTACAGTGAAACAGCATGAGGCTATCTGATCTATAAGGCACAAGCTAACAGACCAGCAAAGCAGGACTGACAATTTTGTCAGAAAACCCCTGGCAGCCCTGGAGAAGACACAGCACAGCCCTCTTGCAGCTCCTTCCTCTCTTGGGTACCTCAGCACATAGCTGGCCCGTGCCTGCTGGCAGTGTTAATTGCAGACCAGGGTGTTACAACCAAGCCCTTTGCTGCTTGCAGTTTTGCACATTCTACTTCTGAGGTACCTTCTGCAGATTTAATTGCTCACATGCAAATATGTTTGCATGCAAGCTCCAGGCCTCTCTGGGAGCACAGAATTGCTGCACTGGGAGCCCATCTCTCTTCCCAACCCTTTCCAACAAACAGGAATTCGAAATCCCTGGCTGTTTCATGAGGTATCATCAGCAATTCGGCAATCAGTGGTAGGAATCACTTGAGGAGTCACCCTGAGAAAATTACCATGCAAACCTTAAGGTCATGTGTACTAATTGTGAAGCCCTTTAATGCTTCATGTTATGAACTTCATGTTATAAACTTCAGGTTACAACAGGTAAATGAAGTACCAACAGTCAGGTGTTTTTTAATCAGTAGAAAGAGATCCAAAAAACTCCCCAAAAGGCCATAATTTATAATTATTAATCTAAAACACGGGGAAGTTAAGGGGTGGGGTTTTTTTCAGTGGAACTCAACATTTCACACTCTCTATTTCATCTAGATGATTAGTTTACAGAAAAATGCTTAGAGATCTTTTCCTCCAGTGCCAAACTTGGTTATGAGGAAGAACCTCCTCAAAGGCTATTTTTGATTGTAGTATTATTAGCCACCACTTACATGAGACCACTGTGAAGATACCTGTTAGGAATGACAGAGTCCACAGACAGGGGAGCATGGCTGGGAACAAATGCCTACCTTCTGCAGACAGATATTTGAGCAGCTGAGAAGATGTAGGGTGCACTATATCACTTATCACAGAACCATGGAATGACAGAATGGTAGGGGTCAGAAAGGATCTCTGGAGATCCTCTAGTCCAACTCATGTGCTAAATCAGCTTCGCCTAGATCACGTTTCACAGGGCCATGTCCAGGGATGTTTTGGAAGTCTCCAGAGAAGACGACTCCATTTCTCTGTCACTGTCAAAGTGGTTTATCCTTATTACCACTACAGGCAAGAAGCACAAATCCAAAGCTTGACAAAGTACAACTTAATCCTTCTCCATAAGAACAGTCCTAGAGATCTTGATGCCAGCTAAAAACATAGATTTCAATGAGAAAAGCAGAATATGAAAGTATGCCTTCCTAATACAGAATCTAGGCCTAGCTCCCCAAAAGACACAGGATCACAGGATGTTAGGGGTTGGAAGGGACCTCTGGAGATCTTTGAGTGCAACCGCCCTGCCAGAGCAGGACCATACAATCTAGTGCAGGTCACACAGGAGCACAATCAAATGGGTCTTGAAAGTCTCCAGAGAAGGAAACTCCACAACCTCTCTGGGGAGCCTGTTCCAGAGCTCTGTGACCCTTATGGTGAAAAAGTTCCTCCTCATGCTGAGGTGGAACTTTCTGTGGATGTAGTTTACATCCATTGCCCCTTGTCTTATCACAGGGTGCAAGTGAGAAGAGCCTGACCCTTCCCTCTTGACATCCAACCCTCAGATATTTATAGACATTGATTAGATCCCCTCTCAGTCTTTTCTCCAGACTAAAAAGCCCCAGGTCTCTCAGCCTTTCCTCATAAGGCATGTGATCAAGTCCCTTAAGTATTCTTGTAGCCCTCTGTTGGACTCTCTCAAGTAGATCCTTGTCCCTCTTGAACTGGGGAGCCCAGAACTGGATGCAATATTCCAGGTGGGGCCTCACTAGGGCAGAGTAGGGGTGGAGGAGATCCTCCCTCAATCTGCTGGACACACCCCAGGACACCACAGATATTCTCTGATTAATCCAAACTTCCAAACCATTTAACCACATGACTTTACAGAGACTTAAATTCTTCAAATAGAATTTTTAAAACACAATTGTGTTAACAGAAAAACATAACATAGTGAAGTATAAGGATCAGTCACAACCCAATGTACCAGTCACCTGGTTTTGTTATCCCTGTATGTGGATTACAAGAGTCATAACCATTGAAAAAAACTCACTTGGGTCTACAGTCTAGACCAAATCAAGAATTGCAATGCACTACAAGATGTTATGGAAAGGTTATGAATCAGCAGTTGTGGGAAAGATACAGGACACCTGCAAGATTCACTTAATCTTTTTCCTTGATACGTGCATCATGGTATATCATAAACACACTTGATACCCAAAATCATGACATGGGTGTCAAACTGGAAAAGAAATTGAAAGCTGATATCCAAGTTGTCTTGTGAAGAATAAGAAGAACCACAGGCAAAAATCTCTCAAGTATAGCAACAAAGAGATGGAGAAGACTGTGTTTTGTAACCACTGTGTGCCCTTCTGCTTTCTACAATCACCCAAATCAGTCCTGCCAAGGCTCATGCTTGCCCCACCACACTATCCATATTTATGGCCAAACACAATGGTGAAACAGCACACACTGCCAGCAACAGTTTGGTTTGGCAGCAGCTCCCTTGGTTGCAGAGACCACCAGGTGTTCATCATGCAAGTGCAAGCACATCAAGTGTCCTTTTTTGGCTGAAAAGCTCTTCCACCTTCCCTAATTAACTTATTCCCTAATTAACTTATTTCCATCCTGGCCCTACATACAGAAGTGTATCGAGAGCCCCAGGTTTTCAGTCCCTGGGGTGAATTTGCTGGAAAGTAGATTCTGATGCACACTAGCAGAGCAGTATGAGGCAATTTACTGTCACACAGAGTGGCAGATTCCAAATTTTCATCTCCAGAGACATGGGAGACATGATGAATACCTAGGATCAAACATATATTTTTGGTTGGCTTAGTTTTGGTCCCTTTAATTGTTATTGACTAAGAAACCACACATGCACACAAAGTGAGGCTTACCAACTAGGTGCTCCATGCTGTTTTTCTTAGGTGTCTCTCTCTGGGGCTCCATCATATTCAAGGGAAGCTCTGACCCCTCACAGACAAGACAGCAGCATATCTTGAAACTGCACAATGCTCACACAAAGCATGAAGAGAGAGGCAGGGTAAGAGGAGAAATCCCCAGTCATACAAGAGCCCTCTGTGAGTTAGTTGCCTGGGAGAGGAGGGGATGTTTACAAAAACAAAGACTTGTGGATTAGAGTTGTCTCTGATGTAACTTCTGGCTGGAGATGCACTTGGCCGTGTTGATTTTAGACCCCCCCACAAAATCTAAGCTGGAAATTATTTCTATGAATTAGTAGCATTTGCCACCAGAGATCAAAAAATAAGGGCAAGACAGAACAAGATAAAAGAGAACAAGTCCTGTGAGAAGCAGCTGAGAGACCTGAGGTTATTTAGCCTAGAGAAAAGGAGGCTCAGGGCAAACATTATTGTTGTCTACAACTACCCAAAAGGAAGTTGTAGCAAGGTGAGTGTTTGGTCTCTTCTCTCAAGTAACAAGCAATAGGATATGAGGAAATGGCATCAAATTGCACAAGGGGAGGTTTAGGTTGGATGATAGGAAGAATTTCTTCACAGAAAGGGTCATCAAGTGCTGGAATAGGCTGCCCAGGAAGTGGTCGAGACATCATCCCTGAAGGTATTTAAAAGGGATGTAGCTATAGTGCTAAGGGACATGGTTTAGTGGTGGACTTAGCAGTGCTAGGTTAACAGTTTCACTCAACAACCATAGAGGTCTTTTATAATCATGACTGGTTTAGGCTGTGCCTTTGAGAAAGGGACAGTTACTGGAACGCTCTGGCTGAATGTTTTGGTGTGAAAAGGAAAACAAAGATATTCTAAACGAATTTCATTGGTAGACTGGTAGAATGCAACTTTAAATTTTAGTTTTAGTTCAGTTTGAATCTCAGCCAGCCAATCTCTCTCTGTTTCAGTCTGCCTGAGCAGCTGCTGTCTTTCCTCTGTGCTGGCTGGAGTTGACCTTGAGCTAACAAGATAAGAAACTAATTCTTTTCTTTCCTTAGCAAACGCTTTGAACTAACAGAATTTTCTCCTCAATAATTACCTTTTCTCTCTCTAACCCCTTTTTGGGAAAAAAGGGAGGAAGGGGCAGAAGGGAGTTTTGGGGGGACCCTCCTTGGAGGAGGGCAGGTTTCCTGTGTTCCGTTCTTTGCTCTGTATTTTTGTACATACTGTAAATATTGTGTATATATTCACTGCATTTCATCCTGCTTGTAAAATATAGCTCTTGTCCATTTTTTACTTCTCTGACTGAGTTAGCTGTGGTTTCTGGGGAGGGAGGGGGGGAACTGAGCTGCTCTCACCACCGGGATAATCTAAATAATCCCATGAGTCTATAAAGCCAGGGAATACAGATGGAGTACTGCTTCTCTGCTGGACCTCTCTTAGTATGGGGTTCAGCTACTGAACTGATCTCAAATACTAGCAACATAAATATCCCTCCAGGTGAAGTCCCCATGCAGGGTAGTATAGGTCATCACATCCTTCTTGATACTTTCCATCATGAGAGAACAAACCCTGTTGTGCTAAATAACCTTAAAATCATAGTTGTGGCATTTCATCTCCAAAGTCTTAAAATTTTCAGAGGTTCACAGATTGCATCAGGATGGAAGGCACCCTCAAAAGTCATCTTGGCTCCCTGCAGTGAGCATGGAAACCTCCAACTAGATCAGGCTGCCCAGGGACACAATAAGCCCAATCTTTAATGTCTCCAGACACAGGGCCTCAACCACATCCCTGGGCAACCTGCTCCAATATTTCACCATTCTACCATTCTCACTGTAAAGAACTCATTAGGTCTAATCTAAATTTACCCTGATCCAGTTAAAACCATTGCCCCTCATCCTATCATTACAAGCCCTTCTAAACAGTCCTTCCCCAGCCTTCATGTAGGACCACTTCAAATATTGAAATGCTGCTGTTAGGTTTCCCCAGAGCCTTCTTTTCTCCAGGCTGAATGGCCCAAACCCTCTCAGCCTGTCTTCAGAGGAGAGGTGCTCCAGCCCTCCTCTGGACCTGCTCCAGCTGCTTCATGTCCTTCTTGTGTTGGGGGCCCCAGAGCTGGACACACTACCCTAAATGAGGTCTCACCACAGGAGAGTGGCAATCTACTGACCATGCTTCTTTTGATTCCGCCCAGGATGTGATTTGCATTCTGGGCTGCAAGTGTGTGTTTGTTGGCTCATGTTCAGCTTCTTATTCACCAGTACCTCCAAGTCCTTTTGTGCAGGGCTGCTCTCGGTTTCACCATCACACAGACTGTCAGGATTGCCCTGACCTAGGTACATGACCTTGAACTTTGCATTATTGAACCTCATGAGATTCTCTTTAGCCCAGTTCTCTACTCTGTCCAGGTCCTTCTGGATAGAATCCTGTCCTTCAGTCTTTCTTATCAGCCACACCGTTTGGATTGGTATCATCTGCAAACTTGCTGAGGGTGCATAGTCTCACTGTCTATATTATTGCTGAAGACACTGAAAAGCACTGGTACCCATACAGACCCTTGAGGGACACCACTCATCACCTGTCTAAATCTGGACATTGAGCCATTGTCCTTTATCAGGTTCAGATCTAGCTGTGCCTTGGGCTTCCTGATCTCATCCTTATACAACCAAGCAATGTTCCTATACTCCTCCCAGATTACCTATCCCTGCTTCCACTGTGCAGTTCCCTCTTGCTCTTTATTTTGACCAGCACGTCTCTGTTCAGATATGCTGGTGGTCTCTTCCCTTCCTTGCCCAACTTCTGACTCACAGGGGTAAAGAGGTCTTACTCTCAAAGGCAAATATCCTTAATGATCTGCCAGCTCTGCTCCTCCACCCCTGAGGATCCATTCCCATGGGGTCCTACTGACTAACTCCTTAAGTAGTTGGACGTTCCTAAAATTTAGAGTCCTCACTCTACTTCTTGCCTGCCCAATATGCCCTAGGACTGCTGATTACACCAGCACATGTTCACTGCAGCCCAGGCTGCCCCTAACCTTGGTGTCACTGATGAGTTTGCTTGCACTCATGACCATCAGATCCAGCACTGCATTCAGTCATTAGTCATTCAGGTGTGACTATTACACGGCTCAAGAAGTTACCATCTAGGCACTGCAAGTCTCCTCAATTGCCTACATCTTATTGTTCCCCCAAATATTGGCATTCAAGCCATACATAGCTTTTCAGACTGCCATTCCTGAAGGCTGCAGCAGCAGCAAGCAGCCTCCTCAAAGGACACAAATCTGTTGCTTGTTATCTGAAAAAAATTGAGAGGTTTCTTTTCATATGTAATCTATGGTTTTGACATATAGCTGCATTAATCATATGGCTATATTCTGTGGACATCTGTGGTGGTTTGAGCCTTAACTGGAAGTTAAGAGCTCAGATGGGGCAAGGCTGAGAATCTCTTCCCCCACTTCCCCTCCCCCTCTCCTTCCTCCCAACAGAGAGGGGAGAAAAGGAAGGAGCAAATTTACCAAGCAATAATTTGGAGTCGGCTTGGAAGTAGAGAGGAAAAGAGTTGTCTTTAAGCTATATATATATATATATAACAATAACAGAAGAAATGTTCACAAGGGCAAGGAACAATAATGGATGGGAGGGGGACACAAAACAAGAGAGTGATACAAAACCAGCCTTTCTGGAGAAGCGTGGAGGCAGCAGAGAGAGGAATCAGGGTCGACCACGTGGCAGAGGAGCAGGAGGGCAGCTGCAGTAGCTCTCATCCAGCAGAGGCAGGAGCCAAGAAGCTGTGCCAACAGCTACGATGTCCTGCTTTTATACCCTAGCTGGGCAGGGAGGGGGAGTGGAACAGACTCAGCCTCCCAGGTGAGAAATGCTCTGCAGGGAGTGAAAAGTACCTGCAAGCCCTCCATCCTGCTTTGTTCTTTTGTTTTTCAAAAAAGGGTGTTAACCCACCACAACATCCCATCTACAGTATCTTTGAAAAAGTGGCTCCAAATTAATCTCACTTAAGTCTTTCTCCCTGCAAGTAATCACATTGGTCCCAGATGGGTCATTCAAAGCCAACTGCTCCACAGAGAGAATCCTCTCAGCTTTGCTGAGAGAAAACTATACAGGTGTTTTAAATCAGTGTAAAACATAAGCACACAGAGCTTGCAAAACTGGGATTGCCATGCTTGTTGCGATACCCTCAAAAACACGTGACAATATTCAGGTGAAGTAATCTGTAGCATTTTCCTCATTAGATTCCTTCTTGCACTGAGCTGCAAGATCAAGCCTGCTCAGGGCAGATGTCTACTAGCAGGGCAGCAAAGGGTGAACCATTTGAAGCGAACCGGGCTTTTGTTATTTCAGAAGCAAAACCGTAGTACGCAAAACTACCCCAACGTTTTTAATTCAAAGCAACTCAGCTTCATTGGAAATAACTTTATTCCAAACCATCTGAATGCCACGAGCTACAGAGCTGCTTATACAACCAGATAGATTTTAATGTGTTTTGCCCATCTAACAGAAGTAATTGCTCCCTGCTGTTTACTGATAATTCCCTGAGATGCCTGTAAATATGTCCCTTGAAAGGTGACTAAAGCAGATGGTGCTTTATGTTCAGCAACATCTCTGTATTAGTTTCTACAAGTTAACTTCTGCTGCACTTTTGTTGCCTCTTTCAAAAAATTTGAAGTCAAAAGGCAGGGCAATGTTAATACTTCCTTGATGCTGCTCTGGGGCACATGGGTAACATGTCCCAAAGTGCTATAAAATACTCAGAGGAGAAAACACTTTAGGGCTGCAGAGCAAAGCAGTTTACAAGCTAGGCTGCAAGTTCACTGTGCTCTACAGCCTGGCAAAGTCCTGTCTCATTGCATAGTACTACAAAGAAAACCAGTTTGAGTCCAAAGCAACTCTTTAGCTGGACTTACATGTTTTGGCTGTAGTGTGCTGATGTATCTAAAGCTTCAACTTCTGTTCTGAAAGCGGCAAAAGACTCAGGTCAGGCATAATGATGAGGTGCTTACTTGTAAGCAGGCCATTCTCCAACTGCTACCTTTGTAAATAGCACCAGTCCTTTACAATTTCCCTCAAATGTCTCATTACTCCCATTTATCACATCAGCCAGCTGCAGAGATGTAGTCCTACAGACCCAACACCCACTTCAAAATCTGTTAAAACCAGAATGGTAAATACTACAGAGTTTTCTAAACTCTGGGTTAGGCATAAGTGAAGCAATCTGGACATCCATAAACCCAGGGGTCCTGATGGGATGCACCCCTGGGTGCTGAGGGAGCTGGCAGAAGTCATTGCTAGGCCACTCTCCATCACCTTTGGTAAATTGTGGGGAACAGAAGAGGTGCCTGAGGATTGGAGGAAAGCAAACATCACCCCAGTCTTCCAACAGGGCAAGAAGAACCTGGGTGACTGGTCAGGCTCACCTCCATAGGTGGTGGAACAACTTATGCTGAGCACTGTCTCTAGGCATATCAAGGATGTGACTGCCATTAGGAGCAGTCAACATGGTTATACCGAAGGGGAAGTCATGTTTGACCAATCTGAGCCTTTTATGAGGACATAACCAGGTGAATAGATGATAGTAGTGCAGTGGATAAGGTTTATCTTGATTCAGTAAAGCATTTGACACTGTCTCCCACAGCATCCTTGCAGCTAAGCTGAGGCAGTGTGGTCTGGATGACCAGGTAGTGAGGTGGATTGAGAACTGGTTGAAGGGAAGAAGTCAGAGAGTTGTGGTCAATGGGGCAGGGTCTAGTTGGAGACCTGTATCTAGTGGAGGCCCTCAGGGGTTGGTACTGGGACCAGTGCTATTCAGTATAGTCATCAACGACCTGGATGAGGGCACCGAGTGCGCTGTCGGCAAGTTTGCGGACAACACAAAACTGGATGGAGTGGCTGACACAGCTGAGGGTTGTGCTGCCATTCAGCAGGACCTGGACAGGCTGCAGAGTTGGGTGGGGAGGAACTTAATGAAATAAAAGTTTAGTCTTGCATCTGAGAAAGAAGAAAACCATGGAGCAGTATAGCCTGGGGTCTGACCTGTTGGAAAGCAGGAAAAAGAACCTGACAGGCCTGGTGGACAGGATGACCATAGGCGGCAATGTTCCCTTGCAGCTAAGAAGGCCAAAGGCATCCTGAGGTGTGTTAAAAGGTGTGTGGTCAGTAGGTCCAGAGAGGTTCCCCTCTGCTTTGCCCCAGTGAGGCCATACCTGGAATACTGGGGCCAGTTCTGGGCCCCTCAGTTCAAGAAGGACAGGGAAAATATCAGGACAGAGCCACAAAGATGATCAACATCTCCTTTATAAGGAAAGGTTGAGGGAGCTGGGTCTCTTTAGCTTGGAGCAGACTGAGGGGTGACCTCATTAATCTTTCCATGAAGGGCAACTGTCAAGCAGACAAAGCCAGGCCAATGATAGGAAAAGGGGCAGTGAGTGCAAGTTAGAGCATAGGAGGTTCCACATAAAACGTAAGGAAAAGCTTTTTCACAGTGAGGGTGACAGCACTGGAACAGGCTACCCGGAGATGCTGTAGTCTCCTTCTCTGGAGAACATGCCTGTTTCTGCGTGACACAGGTGATCCTGCCCTGGCAAAGGTTGGACTAGATGATCTTTCAAGGTCCCTTTCAACACCTAATATTCGACAATTCTGCAAAAGCTATCAAAAAAGTCATCTGGCAGTCCTCACTTGAGAGTTGTAGGTTTCAGTCTGTCTTTTTCTGACCTTTTTAGGCCCATACTACTTTCCACCCTTATAGAATAGAATAGAATCAACCAGGTTGGAAAAGACCTTCAAGATCATCAAGTCCAACCCATCACCCAACACCTTTCCATGCCACTCCCTAAGGATTTCTCAGCCTAGTCCTTTTCTGGCCTTGAATTCTGTCCAGACACTAGCCTATCTGGTTCAGGCTTATCATTACTTTCCCCCAGGGGAAAATTTAGAAGGGGCAGGAGACAGAAAAATCAATAGTACTATCCTATTGCTTACAGAAGCATCCCCATACCACTGCTCCCTGAGAAAAGGGCAATACCTTTCAATAGCTGAAGATGGGTAGATGAAAGGAGGCATCCCCTTAGCTACACTTCACTAGAGCATGAGTAAATATGAAACTAAGGGGCTGATTCCATCTGAGTATAGAAAAGAAGGCAATTTGCAAGAAAGTAAGAAGATTCATATCACAGCAAGTTTCCTTCCAGGCCCAGCCAAACTCCCAATACTCATTTGGAAATCAGAGGGAGAACAGCAAAATTGTTCTGGTTTTCTCATATTCACTACAGCTGCAGTTGAAGCATTGGACAGAAATAAATGAAACTCGTATTTGCAAACACAGTCCCAGTATGTTCTTAGTTGTTCCAAATAAAGATTTTATTTAAAAGAACACTTTGCTACACCTCATCTTTGCAGTCTGTCAACATGGCTGAAATATAGCAGTGATAGGCAACTTGAATAATTGGGGGAAAAAATAAAACCATAGTTAGCCCAGAGTGAAGTCATACAGCAACAGCCCCTTCCCAGAACAGGCTCAGTGTAAGATCCAGCATGGTTTGGCTCAGGAGCAGACTTCTCCTTTGCTTTTTTAAATGGTGCTCAAGTAAACATGAAAGAGAAATTCCAAAGCTGGGTCACAGGAGTTTACTGCAATGCAGAACACAGACTTTATTCCTGAAGGGAAAAAAATTAATAAAAAACAATTTTACATTAGGACAAATATTTAAGAAATTGAAATTTACACCCTTAATGATAACTACTGGAAAGTTCAATTTACACAACCCTGCTCAATGATTCAGTAAGAACCTGAGTGTGTTCAAGCCAAAAAAAAAACCTCAATAGTTTAATGATTCTTAGCCTGTTTGTTCACTTATCTAACACTGATGTCAACCTTCTATTACATCCACACCAGCTGTGCATGAAATACTCTTCTGGGTAAAGTGGCTGGACACCACTTAACAAGTACATTGTTTCAGGAGAATAGCACCAAATAGTGGATATTCACTATTTTTCACCTGTGTTCATTTGGAGAAACACAGCCTCAATCTTTTAGGTACCTTTCAGACAGAAATAAAAATGACAGCCCACAGCCCATGACCACTCAGTAGATGTTTTCATAACCAGACTTACAAACTGCTTGCTTTTTCATAAAACACTGTGCAACAGCTGATGTCTGGTACTTGTTTTTGACTACCAGGTACTGTGAATTAAACTTTCATTGCTTGAAGGGAAAACTAGGACTCAAATCACTGATCAAACTCAGCACCTCAGTAAAGTCACAAAATTGCTACTGACTCAGAACCACGGTATAACCATAGCTATGGGATGAAAGCCAATTTGCTCTTAAATATATACCTATATTTTTATTTTCTCCTCCAACTAATCTACAAACCTACAAAGAACAGGTCATAAAAAAGAATGAGAATGAACGATGGTAGAGATTGTTTTCCACAGTTTTCATGAGTCAAGATACAAGGCACTGATTTTAAGAGCAGTTCAGAGTGGAGAATCATTAGAACTCAAGAGGTTTCATAAAACAAAAGTGCAATGTTTTAATCTTTAAACTACTTCGCAAATTGATGATTAAAATGCAAGGCTCCCTAACTGCTGACACACTATGTAGGGTATTTCTATTGTCACTCTTTTGGAAACAAATGTCATAATTCAGTATATAAATCTGCATCACAAGAGGAAACCATCATAAGCAAGATCAAACATTAGGAAGTTTCTTAGTAAAAACAAGTTTATTCATCGGTATTTCAGGCAAATATGTAAACAGTCAGCAAAGCCTTTTCATCATGACTGTAAACTTTTTATTAAAAAAAAGCCCAAACTGTTTTAAAAACCAATACAGGGATTTCTGTTAATGTTCTAAAAAAGTCTGTTCACATCTTGAAAGAAAATACATTAGCAACATCTCCCAGCAGAATTTTATCTTTAAAAAAGTAAAACTCTGGGCGCAGAGCTTTTCTACAGCATCGTATCCTCTACGTTTTAATTTAACCACAGGATTGACTATCATTCATCTCTGTTGTCTCCACAACATGACCAAGAGGTTCTCTTACATAGATGATATTCAATGATGTTACACATTGCCAAAGGAACTAACATTATTAGAAGAGTGCACAACTGAATTTCACTAACAAAGGAAGACCTTTCTATATGCTGCATCATAACCCTTCCTAACCAATACAGTTAATTTAGCCTTTAAAATTATGCACATTTTCCAAGGAAAAATACTAAAAAAATCCATGTTCCAAATTCTGCTCCCACTTATATTCACAGGATAATATAAGCACCATAAAGTTGTGGCTTACAGCCAAGAAGCATGTAGAGAACCAGTGAATTTATGAGTATAAGGGAGAGAAGAACTTGACCCATGTCTGTAAACATTCACGAAAGTCTACAGTCCAAAGTGCTGGATAGGCAGCCTATTATTTCATTCACAGAGAGGTGTGGGGGCAAGGAGGATGTTATGGAACTTTACTTTAGAAGCAAATTAAAATGCTTTCATGCACTTTGGAAAGATGCATTCTCAGCTAGCTAAACCATACTCCAGTATACCGTATTCCACTTTTGCCCAAATACAGTACAGCAGCATTTTCTAGCTCTCCTGATCAGGTTCAGACAAAGGAGTACTCAACAGCAAGCCCTTCCTTAACAGTATTTTAAAGCATAAGAAAACCCCCACATTCCTCTGATCTACTCTCCTCTCTAACATACTGCTGATGTCAAGCAGAGATTCTCACACATACAAAGCAGGGATCCACAGAACCATGAGCTGGGCTTGACCTACGCACACACAAGTGTGCATCTAGACAAAAGACCGTCTACAGCTTTAAGTATCTTGTTGCGGTCTTGACCTTGTCCTATGCTAGCCACATGGACTATACAAAACATAACAGAGGACAGTGCTTGTACACACTCAGTATAGCTCTTCTCCCCAATCGGTTTGACAGCAACTCCTCTATTTACATTGACATCTGTTCAAATGTCCCTGATCCTGTAAGACACCAAACATTCAACTCAAACCAGACAGTCAAAAACCAGACCTTAAATCAGTTAAATGCAATCATAAATTAGATTTTGACATCTGATACAGCCTCCTTTAATCAGTTTACTTTTGTGTTTTCCCCTTTCTCCAATTCAGACCATGCTCCCACTAACACGGAGACAGCCTTCAAAGTCTCTGTCAAGCAACCACCGCAGTCTTTAAAAATGCCTGGTATTTATTGCCATCCACTCTGGGGCAGACTTGTCTGCAATGAAAATGGTGTTCCTGGTGTTGATGGATAGTTAGCAAAACCTTCAGGCTGAGCTGTATAGCTCTCCAGAGCAGAAGCAGAATGTGCCTTTAAGGAAGAGAAGTTGTTAGGAAATAGCACTGATAAAAACAAAGAAACAAACAAAAAACCTAAATCAAGCAAAAGTACAGGCAAAATACCAGTCCTATTCAAGCCAAACCAAACCAAGTATAACCTGAAGTATGCAAAGAACTGAGTTGAGCAATGCACCTATATGCAGATGTTAATATGTAGTACAATTACTGCTCTGAAAAACCAGAGAATGAGGAAAGCAGTTGGATTACGAGGAAAAATGAAGAGGTGTTAATGACATTCACTTCCCAGTGGAGTAAGCCACAGCTGATTTGGAAGACACAGCTTAATCAAGAGCTGCAGTATTTCACTGACTTTGAACTTAATCCTCATTGCTCAAGTGGCTAAGAGTTAAATTTTATTGATTGAAACTTGCAAACAAGGAAAGCGTGGTTTCCTTAAAGTAATCTGCATACATGGAATTTTACAGAATAAACAAACTCCTGTAAAAGCAGCATGGCCTAGATTAAGTAATGTGCTTTTTTCATTATCTATTTCCCTCGATACACAAAACGTATCTGACAATATTGTGCTTACTTAGATGCATGCTCCACTTTGAAAACTGATGTGTCATGGAAGACAAAGCATTCATTCAAGACACTCAACTGTCTCTCTCAGTATTTTGTAGAGGACAAATTTCCTACCAGAATCCCTAAACTGTACAGAGGCTGCTTTTAACAAAAATCAGAATAAAAATACAAACTCTGATGATGGGTTCAGTTAACTTACATAGGTTGAGGACTGGAACAAGTTGTTTCATAGACAAAAATGATGAAACTACACATTATATCAATCACCTCAAGCTTGTATTATAACAGTTGCATTTGTGGGAACTATCAGGACACAACCACAGCAATCACAAATTCAAGACAATCTGAGTGCCTGTGTAGAGAGGCACATAACTCACAACAAAGTGGTTTTCCACAGAAATATGAACTATTAAAATGTCAGACTGCAACCAAGCACAGATTTTGCAGCGAAGTGGTAAGTTTATCAGATTTAGCACAAACGTAACACAAGTTTAACTTGCATGTGTTTTGCTTTTTTTCTTTCAAAAAGAGTCACATCAAATTCACAAGATCCAGAAGCAGGGTACTTTGGCCTTGAGTGAAAAGTTACTATGAGTTGTTGATAACGGATGATGATAAAGAACAAGTTTTCAAACAGGTTAGGGGTTTTCATCACTTACTGACTTAAAGTAATCCCATGAAGTTAGCCCACAAGTACATGCCCAAATAATCACTTGAGGCAAAACAGTATTAGCACACATAAGCACATTACCTGTAGCAGTGCTGACTGTGCAGCTGCACTGTGCTGCAATTCCTGCAAAGAAGACTGTGCTGCACTTTGGGGAAATCCAGGGATACCAGGGAGAGACAAAAGACCAGGAAAAACTGCATTTCCTGGTGCCTGCAGTCCAGAAGTCAGGCTGAAAGAACGTCACGAAAATGTGGCTGTTATTAGGAACAGATGCATCACGCTTCAGCCTATCGCTCTCTGTAAGCTTATATCTACGAAC
Organism: Picus viridis; assembly: GCA_033816785.1. Lineage (NCBI taxonomy): Eukaryota > Metazoa > Chordata > Aves > Piciformes > Picidae > Picus > Picus viridis. The sequence goes on along the minus strand of CM066566.1, from coordinate 92,884,687 downwards.
ATCAAATGTCTTCTTATCTACGTATCACAAAAGCCAGAATTTCCAAACAGAAGCTGGGTAGAGACTGGGCACAAATCATTCATGTACACACAAACCAAGACTGTCAGGGGCTCACCTGAGAAGGGAACTCAGAAATGTTTATACTTTGGCTGTGCCTACAATTTGCTCACTTAAACTGCACAGGGAAAAGTTAATTTTGAGTACTTCCTTAAAACACAGGAACATCTAAGATACTGCCTGCTATTACCTGGATGTCTCAATGGATGCCCATGTGGAATCTATTCTTGTAAAAGCCTAGGAGGTGCCAAGCGTCCTCATCTGGGAAAAAACATCACTCAGCACCTCACTGGGTCAGACTGTCATAACAGGGACGACTGAGGACAGCCTGTTTACTATCTATCAGTTTTTATTTGAAGACAGGTGGCAATTTACTGGTGAATTAGCTTTTAAAATTGACTGCAATTACTATGAGTGAAATAATGTCTATGCCTAAAGTAAAACTAGTTCTTTGCTCAGGAGAAAAAGAAACAGTTCTGACCTCCTTTAGAAATAGAAACGTACCCAGCCTGTGCAACAAGTGCAGAGTTGAAGTTTGAGCTAAAGGCCGAGGCAAACCCTGGCAGGACTGGAGCTGCAGATGGGGCTGTGGCAGCTGCTGGCAACGGTGCAACTGCTGCTACTGCAGAAGATGCCTGGAGGCCAGGGAAAGAAGGGAGAGCAGGAGTGACAGAGGGTGTGTTAGAGACAGGAAAACTGGGGAAGGATGGGTTTGATGATCCCAGAGGTCCCTGGGCAACAGAAAAAAGGGGAGGGACAGCACTGGATAAGTTAAGTGAGAAGGGTGGAGCAGAGACTGTTGCCGAGGCGGCGAGTCCTGAAAGCACAGCGGCAGTGGAACTCACGTGAGGAGCAGACACGGCCGAAGCGGTTGTGGATGGGCTGGCTAACAAGGACCCTGGGAGAGTGACGGGAGGCGTAAGTGCTGGGTTACCAGTAAAAGCAAAGTTACTGGTTAGAGATGTGAAAGGAGGAAGACCATTGAACACAGGGGCAATGGGAGCAGAGGAGCCATGAGGGGTGAGGGAAATGGAAGCCAGAGAACTGGAATTGTTTAGAGGAGCACTCAAGGAGGAGAGACCTGATAGTGCTGGATTCAGGGAACTGGGTAAACTGACTGGCACTGACGCTGCTGAGGTGTAGGCACGCCCAAGCGCTGACAGTCCTATGCTGCCGTGAGAAGGGCCAGCTGAATGCGAAGGACCTTTGAAGGCTGAGAGAGTAGGACTCATGGGCTCGGTTTTGACCAGGACTGGGATACTTGTGGCACCTGGGGCTGATGAGAGCTGTTGATCAGGAGTAGTAGGGCTTGTGCCATGCAAGAGGGAGGCTGATGAGCCACAGCTGACTGGCATAATTGATGGTGAAGTGGTTAAAGGTGACTGCGCAGGCAATGTTGGAGGAGTGGAACTAGAATTGGCAACAGATGGGGATGAAAGACCTGGAAAAATGGCCTGTGCAGGTGTGGAGGAACGTTGTGGTGTGGTGGCGGCTGATGGAGTGTAACATCTGTTGACAGAGGAAGTGGGAATGTCAGAGCTTTGATTAGCAAGAGCAGATAAAGAAGCAAGCTCACTTGTCATAGCAGAAGGTAAAGCAGATGAATTGATTAATGAAGTGTCATTGGATGTCAGGAATCCCTTTAAGACTGACAAAATCGGATTAGGCAAACTAAGTGAACCAGGAACAGTAGTGGCAGGAGAATTCGCAATTGTAGATGGAACAGGACTAGAAATCCCTTGGGCATTGGGCGGCAAGGACAAAGGTAGGCCAGGAAAAACTGATGACAATGGAGTGGGATTATTAGCAGAAGCAATTGAAGAGGTTGCAGAAAATGGGAGGCCAATAAACGGTGCAGTAGCAGATGCAAAAGCTTCACTAGGTGCAGGTGTGGCACATGGGGTGGAAGAACCTTGTGGAGCTGGTGTAGCAGTGGGTACAGAAGCCAGTCCAGAGAAAACCGCAGGGATGGGGGTAGAGGTTGCACTGTGAACAGATGTGACAGGAACACCAGGCAATGAAAGGGATTTGATGACAGTAGGAGTTGCGGTGGATGGCTGAGATGTATGGATGGAAGAGGAGACCTGTCCTGGGAAAACAGGAAGGACAGGGGTAGACATGTTCATCCCAGAGATGATTGGAGTTGCAGGTGCTAATGGATGGCTTATGGCCTTGACAGGTGATGGGGTAGGGACTGGAGTAGCAGCAGGTGTTGAAGGATTAGAACCATGAGGAGTAAAGAGCTGATTCGCTTGTGCAGAAAAAGCTGCAAAGAAACAAAACTGGTAAGAATACTTTGAACCGTCAGAAATGTTTGAAACCAACACAAAGACATTTTATATAGCATTTCAAAATATGATACACAGGCAATAGCTAACACACAGTGTCTGTATATAAACTATCAACACTGAGGGCTATGAAAACAAAACCAAAAGCACATACAAACACATCGCACAGGTTGTACATCACAGAGGCTACCACTCCACTTTAAACACTAGGTGACATCTGATACCTCTTCATGATCTCATGCAAGACAGTTAGACACTTAAATATACTCTGTAAGACTGTCTAAGTGATACAGGTGAACACCCTCCTTCTGATTCCTAACATCTGGCAGTACCAAAACCAGATCCAATATTGCATTGGCATCAGATCACCTGGGCTCTCTACATCCACTGTCACTGAAGGTCAGAATTTCCTTCAGAACCAGTTAATTTAATGTACCATGATTTCAGAGTCAACAACTGAAGACAGCTGATTTCAGGTGCTGGTATTTTTCTTTGCTTCAAAATCAGGTCACTCTCTCCACTGTGTCCTTACAATTTTGATTCTAAGAAGGTACACTTTAAAATGTATATATCCCATTACAGTATTAAGCTAATATTGGCACTTGACTATCAACAAATACAAGTCTTTAGTCAGGTGTCTGAAACTGAAGCAAGCAGCTGCCACTAGGAATATCAGCTTCTATCAACCCTACAAAGTCAAAGAGATATCAGTCAAGCTGTAGGAGAACAGGCAGACATACTGTGAATGGGAATGTGGAAGTTAATGGAAAGAAGCTGCAGCTATCAACACTAGCATCTCAAGAGCCTTGATATGCCTCTACCTAGTTTCCTGGGGAAAATAAATGTGTGAATTAATCATTCCTCTTGAATAACCCTCATGCTTTATTTTACTTTTAACTAATCTTTTCCACTGCAAGCCAATCACTGATCCAACCAGTTAAACTCAACAACTGTAACACCTTAGATTTCTCTCATGCACAAATTCTACATATAAACACAAACCCCAAACCAAAATCTTTAAAATAAAATCTTGAACCTAAGTTGATATGACAAATTCCTCTGAAACCAGCAAGTTTGCAAACAATTTTGGTTTAGTTATTCTTTTCCAAAAGCCTACACCCAGATAACTCAGCTATGGATTCTCTTCTTTCCTCACCCTGTTTCCAAGCTGAAGACTGTCCTAAAGATCACAGTTGTTAATCCTGACAGCCAAGATAACCACTACTGAAATACAGCTGAAATAGAACTCAGAGTTCACAGTCATTTTATCCATTTTGGGTATTTGTTATTAGGCCTGACTCAACAGTCAGTAGATCCTCAGTTTCTATTCGTCAAACAAAGTATTATCAATGCCTTTGCGTAAGTAATGGGATGTAAGTGATTTACTATGAGGACTTGTACAAAGCGTACCAAGTGCCACACAAACAGACACAAAGAACACCACCAAGCCAACTATGCTCAACTCTCTTCTGCAGAAAGAACTAGATTTCAGAGGGTAGGATAAAAGTGCAAGTAAATGCAGTCAGATGTAACAGTCTGAGACAGGACATTCTACACATGTATTTCAAACTATAAATAATCTGTCTCTCTTCTATTCCTAGCTTCCCATTGTAACTAATGGATGAAACTAAAATGTGAATGAGTTTTCAAACAGATGTCCAAAGTTTTAACAACTGTAAAGATGATATCAAAGTGTTTCAGTGCATTGCAAAGCATAATTTGATTCAGTTTTGTACATGATTGGTCACATACTTATATGCTGAAGAATGAAACTCTAATGAGCAAACACAAAAGGCTGAATTTTAATGTCAAAATGTCCCAAGTGCCCAAGAAGAATTTTTCCTCAATTCTCAAGGGATGCTACTCCAACAGTAGTTAAATACTTAGTTTTATGAAAATCCCTCTAAGCAAATAAATATTTCACATTTTCTGAACCAAAAATGAAGATACAAACAACAAAAACTCCCCTGTGGATTTGCAATTTACCTTGATTTTGGGAAGGCTTTGCCTGACTGGAAAGATCCTCATTTTCTAAACAGAGAACAACAATTAGTTATTAATAAGCAAGTGAAACTCCAGCAATGAATGATCCACTCACAACAATGAAATACAAAAAATATGATTGTAATTTTAAAAGGATGCATGCTTCACCTGATACCACTTGATTAGCAGTGTACAGTGGAGGAGCTGGTAAGCCTGGAGTTACGACATTAGATGCTGGAACTAAGCCAGCATTGTTGTAAGCACCTAAAATAACAAATGTAGCACACATCTCAGTTTTCAGAATAATCTGTATCTAAACAAAACAATAAGTGCCTTTTCCTTTAAAGTAACATTTTCAAGATTCCTTCTCCAAAAAAGACAGACCAGTTAACCATTCAGGCTAGATGCTGGCTTCTGCCAATGTCTGCCTGAATGACTTGCATTGTGATCCAAAATTTATTATAGGCAGTTCTCCTGAAAAAGCCTGAAGAAGTCAGGTTTCAATACTTTCAATTCCATTTTGCCTGAAAAACTCCAAGGGGAGGAGTGATTCAGTGTCTGCAGCTTCATTTCCTCTTTTCCTATCCCTAACTTACAGGCTGTTGCAACTCTTCCTTTAACATTAAAGCCTTGACAAACAAAAGAGCTAAACATACATCAGTGGCCATGACCAGCCCTCCAATACTAGGCAGAATACTCAGAGAATAATGTCCCATCTCAAATGCTTAGTCTGTCATTCTTCAATGTCTCTTTCAATGTTAAGAAATTCAAAGTATTTTAACATAAAACTTATTGTACTCATTGTACACATTTTTAGTATACAAATGCATCATCAGTTATAGTTACATGGTCACAAGATTTTTTTACAAACCCTGTTGCAACCTAAGTAAGGCCCTGAAACCAAAGAAGCTGTTTCATATCCTATAATGTATGAACACTTGCATCGAGTCACTGGACGATTTTGTGACATAATTTACTTCCTATAGGATTTGTTTAATATAAATTTCAGCTGGTTCCCAAGTTTCCTGTGGAGAAACTTTGTGAGGAGCAAGAAGTTCGTATGGCACAAATGATCAGATTCACTTTACTTGAGCAAGTTCAATCCTCTGCAAGCTCATACATATTTCCACCCAGTTCAGGGCTGTGCCTGACCATCTCTCGCTGTGTGGTACAACAGCACCAGGTCAACAGAATGTCAAGCCAAAGGCCAAACCTTGGTCAAACATCACCACAAAGATGTAGCCCTACTCTTCTCTAACATGCACAATGCCTGCCATAAGTGAAAGATTTTGTCATCAGAACAGGACCCTCTATTTTCCTTAGGACATGGAAACTGGAAAAAGCAGCCAGTTATTGGTCTTTTTATCACTTCTGCAGTCATGACAGGAAGAGGTAGTTCCAGAGTGTGCATAGGGAGCAACAAGCTAGTTCTTGGTCAGAGAAACTGACGACTTACTAAAAATCAATTGGATTAACACACATAGAAGCCTTACTTGGTGCAATAGTTGCATGTGGCCGACATGGTGGGATGGGGTATGGAACTGGTTTGTGGGGATTGTAGGTTGATGGAGCCTGCATGAACAAAAAAGAAACAGAAGAAGCAATAGCGAAAGCATTACCCAACGTTTCTCAGACAAAATGATAAAATTCAGACACTACTACAGACAGCTGCTCTTCACTGGAAAAATAGACATGAACTTTCTTTACAATACCCATAGTCACTGAAAATATTTCACTCTTTCTGAAAATAATGAAAGAAACATCACCAGTATACTTTCAGATTTTAATACAATACTCAACATAGGTCAGAAAGGGAACTCCTTCCTGCCTTGTAGTCTTCACACTCTAGTCTTGGACTGACTTCTCATTGTAAAGATTAACACATCTAAAACTGAAAAATATTTATGAAGGTATCTGTTCCTTTAAAGTAATACAACTTATAATAAAAGTGAAAATAAAACACTAGGACAATACTTGAAAGTACTCCTGGGTTCACTGAAAGTTTGTCTTACATGCTTAAACATTTTGAAATGCAGGGTGGCTGTGCTGTAAATCATAGAATCAATAAGGTTGGAAAAGATCTCAAAGATCATCCACCACCTCCCTGGGCAGCACATTCCAATGGCTAACAACTCTCTGTGAAGAACTTTCTCCTCACCTCCAGCCTAAACTTCCCCTGATGCAGTTTGAGACTGTGTCCTCTCGTTCTGGTGCTGATTGCCTGAGAGAAGAGACCAACCCCCTCCTGACTACAACCTCCCTTCAGGTAGCTGTAGACAGCAATAAGGTCTCCCCTCAGCCTACTCTTTTCCAGGCTAAACAATCCTCAGCCTCTCCTCATAGGGCTTGTGCTTGAGGCCTCTCACCAGCCTCGTTGCCCTTCTCTGGACACATTCAAGAGTCTCAAGAAGCAAGAACCTCCCTTTAAGGCACTGCTGTAATTCAAGTTTTGAAGACGCAGGCATTCTTTCAGTTTATGTGGGAAACCCTCAGAGGCTGTAACAAAAATTTGTAAATATTTTTATCTGAAACTTGCACTACCTTACTGTGGACTTCTAAATATACTTTCAATTTTCTCTTCTGCTACTCTAGTTTAAATCATGCCACATACATTGTATCCGCTAGAGAATCCCAATTCCCACAGATACAAACTACTACATCGTATTATCTTCATAATGTAAGTTTAGCTTTGTTGATACTGCTGCTCTACAGTCTTCTAGCATCGTATTTTATACCATTTATATCATTCACATAATACCTAGCATTTTATATTATATTTATATGGATTTTTTTCTTAAAGTTTCATTTATTGTTTCATTTATTAGACATACTGGTTTGGATGGTCCAAGTATACGGGCTGCTATTCCTTTTCCTTCATTAGTACATTCTTCTGTGTCCTTTTTGATAGGGGTACCCTGAAACAAAAGAAAATTAAACTATTAATTTAGAATCTTAGAATCATTTTGATTGGAAAGGACTTTTTAAGATCAACTCTAACCACTATCTATTAATAGTCTGGTGCTAAACCATATCCCTTAGCAGTACATCTCTGCATGTTTTAAACACCTCCAGGGATGGTGAATCAACCATCTCCCTGGGAAGCCTATTCCCATGTTTGATAACCTTTTCAGTGAAGAACTTCATAAATCTTGCTATAGAATTTCTCCCATATTTGATTTTTTTTTTTAATAAACAACATTCAAATTTTTGAGTATTCTGAAAGTGTTACTTAACCACGTTTGTTGGGGAAAAGAAACTGCATTCTAGGCTTGTAAAATGCTAAGTATAAGCATTCCAGTAGTTTGGTTTACAACACTGAAATTCCGTAAAAAGACAAACACTCATTAACAGTCCACGTTTCTGATGCAATTACCATTCTGCACTTTGACTTGTAGAAAAGGTTAAGTTACATTTTTCAGTCCATTGAGAGCACACAGGCTGTTCAAGAACTACACTAAAATTACTAGTGGTACTGCAGTGCCCGTATTAGGTCATCTTATCAATCTACAATTGAGATGTTTTTACACCTCTTCTGATGCTGACAAATATTGCTGTAGTTCACAGTGTTTGCTTTAGATGAACAAAGTCTTATTTATGTAGTAATCTTTACTTGAAGAAGCATAGAAAGAATGGGCAAACAAAAATAACACAAGTTCCCTATAAATGTGGAATGGGGAAATACAAAAGAACACCACTGACTTGGATTCCACTCCTCCTTTCATTTACACAAATTCTGGTTTAAGATGTAACTCCAATAAATCCTAAATCAAGGATGCTGTGAAAAGTAAAGGCATACAATTATGCTTACTGGAAAAATTCCATTGATGCGGCTTGGTTTGCCCTTGGGATAAGGGTTGCCAGGAATCATGCCACAGGATGATATCATAGCATGAGGAGCCTTACAACCTGCTTTTGAAGCCTGCAAAATAATCAAGAAAAGGCATTCATTGCTATCAAATTCAATGCTTTAAGAAACGAAATACTATTTCATGATATCTACACTGCATGAAGCAACCTACACAGAACAAGTCAAAGCTCTGTCTTAAAATTTCTTCTCAAGTAGTCCAAACAGAGTTCTACCAAAACCTCCTTTGTTTTGAGTAATTCCACTCAGACCACCTCTGCTTCCACTGAACTTGGGGTTAAACACTTGATGTTCTCTAAAACAAATGCAGACTGTTTCCTTTGATATTGGTGCAATTCTGTACCCCTTTTTCTGTAGGATTCTAATGCTCAACAGAAACTTCCCCTTTTTTGCACATGTACTGCACAACTCATTATTGTTCTGCAGATGCTTCTCTCAGCTTGTCTTCCACCAGTAGTTCCCAGCAGTCCTCAAAGCAAGTCCCAACCCCACAATGAACATAAGGATAGAAGCAATACTGTATTTGACAGAATCGAGGATACTAGAGTATCTAAACTACCTGTTCAAGAATCCTTCTGCATCTTTTCTTCTCTGACATATTAATCCTGAAGAGATCTTCAATAAGGCGGTAATTCTGTGCATCAACAATGTTGCTATAAATAAAGACATTGACAGGCACTTACTGCCATTCCAAATGTGTATCAGAAACAATCCATGACTGAAAAGATCAACACTTATTCAGCCAGTATCCAACAGTGCATTAAAAAGCATGATTATTTCAGATTGTAATATTACTATTACTTTACACCAATACTGGAGGCTTAAATATGGACTGCATATCTGTAAGTAAAGCATGGTATTGGAATTAAGTTTCAATATAGAACAATGGCTAAACTTTATGGCAAAATTGACCGTCTTGACAAAATGCATTTTGCATCACCACAGCTCATTAGAAAGCTTTAATTGCTACAGCACACAATTCCCAGTATGGAAGAAAATCAGCAGCTGCTCACTTTGCCACTGTTTCTTACTGGACTGGCAGAGAAACAAGTTTGCACCTTATTTATTCTAGAATTAAAAAAAATACACTCCTGACAATATTTCCATGTTGTGCAGAATCAGTGAAACCTCTCATACAGTTCTATAAAGAATTCTTTCTCTCTCCATGTTCATCTCGCAAATTAACACTAGACACACCAAACAAAAAGTGCAAGTACGAGGGATCTAATGCCTGATTCTGCCTGCTTTGTTCAAAACTCTGACCACGGTACTTACACTGCTGTCAGACATTACCTACCCCATCTGAACCACTGTAAATAGTCCCAAAAAGGAGGAGTTCTCCAAGCAGGATATTAGAAGAAATGGAATGAGTAGAATGTTGAATTGACATGAAAAACACCTTAAAATGTGAATGATTTTTCAGCTCTGTTCTCTAATTTTGATTAGAAAATTAAGCAGTATACAGATTGGGGCAGGGACTCCTGCATCATGTCTCCCTTATTATGCTCTTGCACTGTACAAACTCAACAGCTAAAGAAGTTACCATGCTTTGCTCCCACACCAGCTTAAGTGAAGCAACTGAAGAGCGAGTCCGAGTGACAACGTCATTCCAAGAAGCATTTCAAGGAGGTTAGTTTCACGTGCCACTGGACTTCCTTTAGGCTGCCTGTTTTGTTTTGGTCTGAAAAAGACTAAGAGCGTTCATAGAGCTTCCTTAAAGCTCAACTCCAAAAGCAAGATCATGCCTATATCCTCAGTCTTGTTTCATGAATATTCATATAATTAATTTATATGCCTCAAAATGTACAAGCTGGCTCTAATAAGTACTCATATGCAAAGCAGACATACTTGATGCAAAAAAATCCCACAACCCAAAACAGAACAAAATTTCATATAATAAATCCCCTAAACCAGGCAGAACTCCTATATAAGCATATGTGAAAGCAATGGGCAAGTGGGCAATGACTGGCTGGAGAGCAGCCCTGAGGAGAGAGACTTGGGGGTGCTGGTGGACGAGAAGCTCAACAGGAGCTCTCAATGTGCACTTGCAGCCCGGAAAGCAAATCAGATCCTGGGCTGCATCAGGAGAAGTGTGACCAGCAGGTCAAGGGAGGTGCTTCTCCCCTCTACTCAGCTCTGGTGAGACCCCACCTGGAGTACTGCGTCCAGTTCTGGAGCCCCTATTACAGGAAGGATGTGGACGTGCTGGAGCGTGTCCAGAGAAGGGCCACGAGGATGAGCAGAGGGCTGGAGCACCTCTCCTATGAGGACAGACTGAAGGAGTTGGGGCTATTCAGTCTGGAGAAGAGAAAGCTCCCAGGTGACCTCATTGTGGCCTTCCAGTATCTGAAGGGGGCCTCCAGGAAGGCTGGGGAGGGACTGCTCAGGATCTCAGGTAGTGATAGGACTAGGGGGAATGGAATGAAGCTGGAAATAGGGAGATTCAGGCTAGATGTGAGGAAGAAGTTCTTCACCATGAGAGTGGTGAAGCCCTGGAATGGGTTATCCAGGGAGGTGGTTGAGGCCCCATCCCTGGAGGTGTTTAAGACCAGGCTGGACGAGGCTCTGGCCAGCGTGATCTAGTGTGGGGTGTCCCTGCCCATGGCAGGGGGTTGGAACTAGATGATCCTTGTGGTCCCTTCCAACCCTGACTGATTCTATGATTCTATGATCTGTGTTCAGTAAAAACTAACTTTCTGTGTAAGAATAAACTCAGAATATCTACACATCTTTTATAGGTATTAGATCTCTCAACTGAATGTGTCGATTTAAGAGATGTATTAACTTGTTTTTACATAGGTAGTATCTAGAGAGCTTTTCAAATGCAAAAGAGTCAATTCCCAGAACACTCTGGTCTCAAGCCTTTTCCATTCCACTGAGCACAAATAGGCTTAAGGTCCTCTTACAGTACAGTAATACAATACAATACAATACACCAGGTTGGAAGAGACCTTCAAGATCATCGCGTCCAACCCATCAAACAATCCAACCCACCCAACAACTAGACCATACAGCCAAGCACCCCATCAAGTCTTCTCCTGAACACCTCCAGTGAAGGTGACTCCACCACCTCCACGGGTAGCCGATTCCAATGGGCAATCACTCTCTCCGTGTAGAACTTCTTCCTAACATCCAGCCTAAACCTGCCCTGGCGCAGCCTGAGACTGTGTCCTCTTGTTCTGGTGCTGGATGCCTGGGAGAAGAGGCCAACCTCTGCCTGGCTACAACCTCCCTTCAGGGAGTTGTAGAGAGCAAGAAGGTCACCCCTCAGTCTCCTCTTCTCCAGGCTAAGCAACCCCAGCTCCCTCAGCCTTTCCTCATAGGGCTTGTGTTCCAAACCCCTCACCAGCTTTGTTGCCCTTCTCTGGACACGTTCCAGCAAGTCAACATCCTTCCTAAACTGAGGGGCCCAGAACTGGACACAGGACTCAAGGTGTGGCCTAACCAGTGCAGTGTACAGGGGCACAATGACCTCCCTGCTCCTGCTGGCCACACTGTTCCTGATGCAAGCCAGGATGCCACTGGCCTTCCTGGCTGCCTGGGCACACTGCAGGCTCATGTTCAGCCTACAATCAACCAGCACCCCAGGTCCCTCTCTGCCTGGCCACTCTCCAGCCACTCTGACCCCAGCCTGTAGCACTGCCTGGGGTTGTTGTGGCCAATGTGCAGAATCCGGCACTTGGATGTGTAAAATCTCATGCCATTGGACTCTGCCCATCTGACCAGCCTGTCGAGGTCCCTCTGCAAAGCCTCTCTGCCCTCCAGCAAATCAACTGCTGCCCCCAGCTTGGTGTCATCTGCAAATTTACTGATGATGGACTCAATGCCCTCATCCAGATCATCAATAAAGATGTTGAAGAGCATGGGGCCCAGTACTGATCCCTGGGGCACACCACTAGTGACAGGCCGCCAGCTGGATGTGGTGCCATTCACCATTACTCTCTGGGCTCGGCCCTCCAGCCAGTTCCTAACCCAACGCAGTGTGCTCCTGTCCAAGCCATGGGCTGCCAGCTTGGCCAGGAGTTTGCTGTGGGGAACGGTGTCAAAGGCCTTGCTGAGGTCCAGGTAGACCACATCCACAGGCCTCCCCACATCCACCAGGCGGGTCACCTGATCATAGAAGGAGATCAGGTTGGTCAGGCAGGACCTGCCCCTCCTAAATCCATGCTGGCTAGGCCTGAGCCCCTGGTCATCCTGTAAGTGCTGTGTGATCGCACTCGAGATGACCCGTTCCATAATCTTGCCTGGCACTGAGGTCAGGCTGACAGGCCTATAATTCCCTGGCTCATCCAACCGGCCCTTCTTGTGGATGGGCACCACGTTAGCCAGCTTCCAGTCTTCTGGGACCTCTCCAGTGAGCCAGGACTGCTGAAAAATGATGGAAAGTGGCTTGGACAGCTCATCTGTCAGCAATCTCAGCACCCTAGGATGGATCCCATCCGGTCCCATGGCCTTGTGGGGGTCCAAGCGGCTCAGTAGATCTCTAACTTCCTCTTGGAGCAGTGGGAAACTATGCAGCTCTCTGGCTCCTTCTGCCAGCTCTGCAGGCCAGCTGTCTGGAAGGCGTTCTGCCCTGCTAGTGAAGACTGAGGCAAAGAAGGTGTTAAGTACCTCTGCCTTTTCCTCATTCTTTGTTACAACGTTCCCCTCCGTGTCAACCAAGGAGTGGAGGTTGTCCTTGCCCTTCTTCTTGCTATTGATGTATTTATAGAAGGACTTTTTGTTGTCCTTCACAGCAGAGGCCAGTCTAAGTTCTAAATGGGCTTTTGCCTCCCTAATTTTCTTCCTGCACAACCTAGCAACATCCCTAAACATTCTGTAGGTTGCCTCCCCTTTCTTCCAAAGATAATACACCCTCTTTTTTTCCCTAAGTTCTATTAAAAGTTCATTGCCCATCCAGGCTGGCCGTCTGCCCCGGCGGCTCATCTTCCGGCACACCGGCACAGCCTGTTCTTGCACCTTCAATAGTTCTTCCTTGAAGTAGGTCCAGCTCTCCTGGACCCCTTTGTTTTTAAGGGCTGATTCCCAAGGAACCTTCTGAATTAGTTCCTTGAGTAGCCTGAAGTCTGCCCTCCGGAAGTCCAGAGTGGAGGTCTTCTTGCTACCCCTCTTGGCTTGGCTGCATACTGAAAACTCTATTATGTCGTGGTCACTGGTGCCTAAACACCCTCCGACCACCACATCACCCACCAGCCCTTCCCTGTTGGTGAAGAGGTCAAGCATAGCCTTACCCCTGGTAGGCTCACGCAGCACCTGGGATAAGAAGCTGTCCTCCATGCACTCTAAGAACCTCCTAGACTGCCTCCTCTCTGCTGTGTTGAGATCCCAACAGATATCAGGCAGGTTGAAGTCACCCATGAGAATGAGGTCAGGTGATCTTGAGACAGCCTTAAGCTGCCTATAGAATGCCTCATCGACATCCTCCTCCTGGTTGGGTGGTCTATAACAGACGCCAACCAGGATGTCTGCCCTGTTGGTCTTCCCTCTAATTCTCACCCACAAGCACTCAACCCTATCATCCCTGATCTCCATCTCAACAGCATCCAGTGCCTCCCTGACGTACAGGGCCACCCCTCCACCCCTTCTTCCTTGCCTGTCTCTCCTGAAGAGCCTGTAGCCGTCAATTGCAGCGCTCCAGTCATGCGAGTCGTCCCACCACGACTGCCTAAATGATTTGAAGATCACTAAATGATTTGAAGATCACTGTAAAAACACCAGCCAAGTGGCAGTTTTTCCAGCAGGCAGACATCCACATAGCAGCACGATCAAGACTCAGATGAACTACAGAATATCACACAATGTCTATTTCCAATTCTTCTTTTTACACCCTCATCGATGATGGATTTCTGTTTAACTGGCCACAGGGCTTCTTTCTGGGACTACCCTGAATTTGCTATACTGTAACATTAGTAAAACCAATGTAACTTAAGGAAATACAACGTGAGAGATACTTACGAAGCTAAGATTTCAAGGGCAATAAGTTTATCTTTACTGAATGTGAAGCAGTTGAGAATATTAACCATTTTTGATGCTGGAACTGCCACTATTTTCTGATAAGTAAGCAAAAAGAGAAAAATAATGCATAGAAAATAAGACACTGTAATTATTTCAAATCTAGAATGCTACTCTGTAACATCTTCATATTACATATTTCAGTAAACATTTAATATTCTCTTCCTTTCACTGGGAAGTAGACTTTATGAGCTAAATTCTGAACTGGCAACTCCAAAAAGCACTTGCCAAAAGCAAAGACATTAGTAAAGTTAACAATAGTTACAAAGTGATAGTAAAGTAAAAGATACTTCAGTCAGAAGAGAGAATAGTGGTTCAAAGCAGTTTCATATTTTGATACCACTGAAAAAAGAAGAGATGAAGAGAAAACTTTGAAGACAGACCCACCAACCAGTTGCAAAAGCAGGCATGACAAAACTAAAATAAGATACCAAGGGCAAATTCACTCTACGAGATTAGGTCACAAGAACTTACATGTTGTAAAGCCTTGATTGCCTTGAGCTGTGGTTCAGCCCAGGAAAAGTATCTCAATAACTCAACCACCTGCAACAGAAAGGCTTTCAATTAATCTTTTATAGATAGTAAAAAACTATGCTAGCAGCATCAATAATGAGCTTTCATTTTTTGCAGTATAGTCATACATTGCTAAAACAAACATGCCTGTCTGTGATGTTTGGTTACATCAGTACCCACCAGCATCTATAGTTCTTTCGATTCTAAGTAGGCACCTACAAATTCTGTTATAAGATTAAGTTTTTCCATAGAAACATTTAAAATGCTTACTTCTTTCTATGTATTTGTTTAAATGCACAAATGCCACAGTATTAAAAAAAATTAAATAGAACAAATCCTTCAAAAGTTTATAAACGTTCAGTATCTCAAACAGTATTTACCCATCATTCAAAAGCACCCCACAAAACTAAAGCAGGAGGAGAAAATGAAACAGGAAAAGAAATCCACATAGTATCAGAATGAGCTGGATGCTTATTACTACATGCCAGTAAAGAAAATGCATGCAAAATAATCCTAAATTCCATTATGATCAATTTCTCCAATTTTACACACACACAAATGAAAGTGTAATATTTTTATAACAAAACAACTTTGAGTTATTTTAAACAGTTTTAGCTAATATAAGGAATTAAATCTCCTCAGCTATTAATAAAGTATGGACTGGAGATGCTGGCACTCTATATTACTGAATACATAAAACCCAATAGTTCCCATTAAACCCAGGACAGTGTTGACTTTTACCTGTTCACTAGAAAAGTATCCATGAACATATTCAATAGCTTTTAATTTGTACTCAGTCAATACAGCCTAGAAGATACAGAAAAAAAGATCCATAATTAATCCCTCAAATTACACCACAACCATCTGCTAGACTAGTCCATGAATCTACAAAAATCTGACCTTACAAAGTCACATTTGCATCAATTATACTGCAGTATTACTAGGGATCAGTATATTCCTTAGATAATTGATAGAAAAGGCAAGAGAGATGTAGATTAATTCCTCTGTTTAAAAAAAGTACTCATTTTTTGACATGTCATTTTGCTATTTTTCAATATTTAGAACTATACTGAGAGAATATCATCACTCTTCCTTTTGCCTCAAAGTTTTGCATCACGCTTATGTTAAAGAAGATAATGCAGTTGATTATTCATACAATCTTTATTTACAGGGCACATAAAATTAGTAAAGCATCTTCAGTGAATTTATAAAAAACTGGGTAACAAGTTTGTACCGACAGAATTATGTATACAAGCAAGCTTGCTCCAAAGGTTGGTGTTGTCTTATTACCTTCCCACAGTTCCAACTTCATTATGTCATCATACAGAACAAAGGAAGCATCGTAGTTTAACACAGTACTGGCCATCACTTTTGACTAAGTGGCAAGACAGTTTTGTTGATAACCACATGGGCTATCTAGTCCAGGGCTTTCTCCCTCTCTTCACACCCAGCACATTGATACAGCAACACGATGTAAAGACAACAGGTAACAGCTGCATCCCTGACCTAAACTAATAAAAGCATCTTTCTTCCCCAGTTTCTATGCCCCCATCTATTGCTAGCTCTCATGCTTGTTCTCAAATTACCTCCAGCTTTCACCCACACTCCTAACTTCCTCCCCAATTGCTCTAAAACCTACCTCTACTCCTTTGGTTTTTTGTCCTTGTTCCTCCACACAGACACGTGCAGTTCTCTATCACTACAATCTGACTCTGGCACACTGAAGTTCACTGGCACACTGTTTGAAGCAACCCCCTTTCGTTCTGTACCCTCATTAAGAGACTGACACTAGCAGAAACACTGCAGTCACAGGGCAAAAAGAACTTCTGTCTTTATGGCAACTTTAAATTCTCTTTCTCCTCTTTATATATTTTGTTTTTAAAAAGCCTTATATGTCATATAGCAACTTACCAAACTGAATTATGTCAGTCTTCCTCCTCAAAGCAACGACTAAATGGCTTTATAATAAGAACACGAACAAAAAGCACCTGTATGCACGTTCACAGAAACACAGAAAAACCCAAACCAAAAAAACCAAACCACACAACAAAGCTTTATGTCAATAACTATAAATATATATGGGGAAAGATGTACCTAACCTATACATTAAGACATTAAAATAAATCCTTCTGCAATTAGGAGGAACCATTGATGGGTGGACTGTCCAGCGGGTAAGGAATTGTTTGAATGATCACATCCAAAGATTAGTGGTCAATAACTCGACAACTGGATGAAGACAGATGGCAAGAGGTGTCCCTTCAAAGGTCCATATTGAGACCACTGCTTCTTCAGCAATGAAACAAGACAGTGAAATTAAGTGCATACTCAGCAAGTCTGCAGGCAATACCAAGCTGAGTGGTGCAGTTGACAAGACTGACAAAAGAGATGCCATCCAGAGGGACCTGGACAGGCTAGAGAAATGGGTTAAGGAAAATTGCATGAGGTTAAATGAGGCAAAGTGCAAGGTCCAGAACCTAGGTCAAGGCAATCCTTGATACCACTACAGGCTGAGGGATAATGAAATGGAGAGCAGCCCTGCAGGAAAGGACTTAGGGGTACTGGTGGATAAGATGCTGGGCATGAGTCAATGAATACTTGCAGCCCAGAAGGCAAATCACATTCTGGGCTGCATCAAAAGAAGTATGGTGGCAGATTGAGAGAGGTGATTCTGCCACTCTGCTCTGGTGAGACCGGTATCCTGCCATGGGACCCCCAACGCAAAAGGGACATGGCCCTGCTGGAGCGGGTCCAGAGGAGGGCCACAAAGGTGATCAGAGGGCCAGAGCACCTCTGCTATGCAGACAAGCTGAAAGAGGTGGGGCTGTTCAGCCTGAAAAGAAGCTCTGGGGAGACCATATAGCTTCATTTCAGTATCAGAAAGGGACCTTCAGGAAGGCTAGGTAAGGACAAGGGCTTGCAGCAATAGGATGAGGGGCAAGGGTTTTAAACTGGAGTGGGGTAGATTTATGTTAGACATAAGGAAGAAGCTCTTTACAATGAGAATGATAAAATACTGAGACAGGTTGCCCAGGGGTGGGGTTGAGACCCCACCCCTTAAGACATCCAAGATCAGATTTGATGCGTCCCTGGGCAGCCTCATCTAGTTGGAGGT
This sequence comes from Picus viridis, assembly GCA_033816785.1. Lineage (NCBI taxonomy): Eukaryota > Metazoa > Chordata > Aves > Piciformes > Picidae > Picus > Picus viridis. The sequence goes on along the minus strand of CM066566.1, from coordinate 92,866,857 downwards.
GTCCCTGCTTACTGCAGGAAGGCTGGGCAAGATGACCTTTGAGGGCCCCTTCTAATCTGACACAATCTGTGAATCTGTGAAAATTAAATGCACCAACACAAGCATCTCCTGAATCCCATCACAAAGAAAGTTTTATCACTGAATTAGGAACGAAGCTTAAACAAGGACCTAGCAACAAAATCACAGAATAAGTATTTAGAAAATGAACATTACAACAGCACAGCTATTATTAAGGTAGCACTGACCCTCAGATCAACAACGTTAGGTTTACAGGAACACAGGCAGACAGCATACAGAAAACACAATTGCCTAAAACCACATGTCAAAATCCCTTTGCTTGAAGTCTTTAGTAATCAGAGAGCATATTCTGAAGGGCCGCACTGCAGCAGTAATATTTGAAACATTACTCCCTCCCACTGTCGATTGTGAGGCAGCACATTCACGTGCAAACTGTTCCCTGATGTTTTTAACCCCGACTTTCCATAAAGATTCTTAGGTTGGAAGTCCACCCCTGAAATATCTTAGGCTGTCATGTTTTTTTGGGTGGTTACAGAAGATACCTGCTTTATAAATGAGAATTTGTGAGCATGACCTTATGTGAAAATGCTAAGTGCAGCTGTGATAAAGACTCACCCCTGGGGCTTTCATGAACAATGGTTTATACCTTGATACTTCCAAAACAATACTACTACAACTGCAGCCATCGCTGGGTCTCGTGATGAAGAGAAGCTGACCCGAAACTACAATCCGTAGCACCTAAGCCCCCAAAAAATAAAAAGTCACCCTAGGCAACCCATCATAGCAAAAATCACCCATTACAAAAATGCCATGGGCTCCTTTTCTGCCCTAAGATAATCTTACCCAAAACACTCTCACTCCATGACTGCATTAGCTGAACATGTAACTGATCTACTGTGACACTTAAATCACTTCTCCTTAACTACAGCAAAACACATCACTCCAGGTAAGAAACAAACCACTGTTCTAAAAGGTTCTAATTTCTTCTCCCTCTTCTTCTAGTTCCAGCATTTAAGGGACTGTCACTACCAGTAACCTCTATCATTCCTGTTAAAAATGGGCCTCTGCACAGAAAAAAAGATAAATGAGACCTGCCAGGCAACAGTTTAAGTTTGCACATCTCTGCTACCTGTAACTAGAAATTATTTTGCTCATTTTTAACAGGAGATGGACATGCAAAATCCAAAGCATGCATCAAACCCCAGAATTTCACATCCTGGAGGAAGGCATGCATGCTTTTGAGCTGTGGGAGATGTGGCTCTGAACAAGGCCAGCTGAGCAGAGCTTTGAAACCAACCCTCCTTGTGCCATATCCGTGTATTGTATCTCCTAAACCAACCTAAAAACGGTGGATACCTCAAAATTTTAAGTCCCCATCTACACTCGGGGCAAGCAAATCCAGCTTCTCTCCCCAGATAAGAGACACCTGGCTCTTTTAGCTTTTCTTCATCATCCTTGACAGTAAAAGTGCTGTGATAAACAATCAAGTGTGCTCATATCAAATGAGTGCTGTTCAAGCATTGTTACCTCAGTAACAGCAGTCTGAACATTCAGCCCCAGTCTGCTGAGAAAACAAAAGTTTATCAAATAGATCAAGTATGCTACAGCAACTTTACACTGACACACCGAAAAAAAAAAAAAAAAAACAAGCAAAAAAAGCCACACCAGCAACACAGGATTACAATCCCTCACGAGATGAAATTTAGCTTTTATTCAATCCTGAAGTGATTATTAAAATACACAAGCCCTTGGTCTGCTGTGTTCATCCAAAGTAATATACTACCAACACATGGTTAAACCAACACATAAAACGAGAAGTTACCTTTCTTATTTCGTCCAGCACGGTTTCAAAGGACTTCTTATCCATCTTTACTAGTTCATTCAGTGCAGATACTTAAACATGGAAGAGGCAAAAAATGTACAAAAAAACCCAAAACACCACCACCACCAGCAGAAAACCCACCAAAAAAAACCCCAATTTCCTGGCAAAGACCTATCAGAAAAACAAAACAAAACAAAACAAAAACCCACCAAACACACAAAAAAACCCAAAACCCAAACAGACCAAGAAGGTCAGCCTGAGATCTTCGCAGCCCCGGGTACTTCGTGCTGACGCCTTTGCAAGGCTGACACAGAACACGAAACAAAGGCGAAGGGCCGGGCGCTGCTGGTCGCCTTAGAGGTGACCCGAGGCCGCTCTCGCCGGCGGAGGAAGGGCCCGGCGCTGCTTGGCTGTGGCCCCCGGGAACAGCAGCGCACCGACCCCGCACGGCACCGGTCCCCTCAGCACGCGGCGCCGAGGCCCGGCCGGCCCGCGCCCGCCGGCGAGGTGTCCCCACGGCCCATCGCCCGCTGCACCGCCACACTTCGGCCCCAGCGCTCGGAGACCGAGACGCTTCCGAGTGGCCCCGGGCAAAGCGGAGCAGCGGGCGGAGACACCCCGGGATGGGAGGGCGCGGCGCGGAGCCTGGAGCCACCAACAGAGCACCCCACTCCACCCGTCCTGCCTCTCCACCGTCGCACTCCTATGACATCAGAGCGAAGGGGACAAGGCCCCTTTCCATGCTGTTCGAAACAACAGTGCCTGCACGGAAGCGACGGAAACTTGAACCGGGCTTGCCCTCTCCCAGCTCCCAGCCGTTTTGCCAAAGCTTCGAGAGCTGCTGAAGGCCGCCGTCGTGCCATTTCCTGGCCTGTGCCTGCGGTGCTGGCGCTCGGGTTGGAGCCGGCACGGCTCAGGGCAGCCCAGAGCTCGGGGGAGCGGCGCCAGGAAGCGAGAACGCTTTCCCCTGCCCCCCGGTGGCGGGAGGAGAGTTCCTTCACGTGGCTCCCGTGGCGTCTCGTGACGCCCAGCCCGCTCGTGGGACGAAGGCGTCTGCCGGGCGGCGGCTGGGCATGGCAGGTGCCCTGCTCCTTCTCCTGGCGCTGCTCTGGGGCGCGCAGGTGGGCGGCGGCCAGGGCGAGCCCATCTTCGCGGCCTGAGAAACAGTGGGTGGACGGGAGAGGGAGTCAAGTGCTCTCCTTACGGCTTCGCGCCCGAAGGCAGATGACAGCCGGGGGACAGGGATGAGGACAGCCGGGGGAGCGCTCTCGGCAGCGGTGGGGACGGGGACGCGGTCCCCTTCCATCTGCGCGGGGCCCTGTCGGAGCGTGGAATGCAGCAGGGCCCCAGGAGACGTTTGGTCGTGGCGCCTTGCCGCGCCCCTGCTAATTCGTGTCAATCTAGGCAGAGACGTGTTTGTGTGGCTTTACTGGCCTGAGGAAATGCCTGTGCCGGGTTCTAAGCTCTGCTTAGACGAGGGAGAAGCCTCATGATCGCTATGTGAATAACTTTGCACCCTTTATTGTCAGTCTCCTCCCCCCGCTTCCTTCCTGTTGGTTTTCCCTGCACCACAGACTGGTCTTTCTTAAGCTGTTCCCCTGCTTACCCCTACCTCTGGCGAGGCAATTGACAGAAATGTTAAATGGCCCTCGTCTGTCAGGATTCGACACTTGCAAGCTCTTAGCTCTAGCCTGATCTGTCCTGTTTCAGTGCTTAGGTTGCAGCAGTGCAGCTGTACTTCCATTCTTCTGCTGGAAAAATAGATCAAAGAAGTGGAAGTTTGGTTTTTTCCATTATCTTGTAAGATGTATACACTGGCATGAGTTTTGCCATTCCTGGTATCTTACACTTCCCCATTTCCAAGATGCAGTTTTCTGCTTGGACCTCTGTTTTTCCTTTATTCTCTTTTTCCTTGTTTTCATACCATCTTGAATTAGTTATTGATTCTTTTACATTTGGAACCATTTATACTATTTTCCTCCTTTTGGAGTGTGCTTTACAGATACCAATAGCATTGCTGAGGTAAGAAATTTCAGGGTATATTTTCTGCCTTGTAATTCCAGGGTTCCCCAGTCCAAATAATTTAATTTGCTAATTTCCAGTTTGTTGAAATTTTCCTGTTTGCATTCCAAAACCCTAGCTACAAGCCTATCTCTGTTTATCCATATTCTTAGTTTAAATTCAATAAAACAATTTATAATGCTTCAGTGCACAGTTACTTTCTACTGGGGTCCTTCTGATCCCATCATCATGAAATTTAACTACTGGTGGATAATTATTTTGCATTTTCAGGTTTCGCAAGCATTTGATTACATCCCATCTTGGAAGGGAGAGCAACAGATGTACAAACTGGACATAGGCTGGCCTAAAATTCCAGAATACTTCACTGGCCAAACATTTTGTGTTGCTGTTGACTCTCTTCATGGCTTGGTCTATGTGGGCCAAGTGAGTGAGAAAAATTTATTTCTTGCAGTTCTAGTGTAGTTTTGCCTGTTTTAGCTTAGGATATATGTATTTGTATGTGTATATGTTTGTGTGTGTATATGTGAATAGTGTCAAAAGTGGTCAAAATAGAAGTATAGGTGTCCTCTTGATATACATTTTTTTTTTTAAAGCAGTTCTGACACCATGTTTGTGTTTTTAAAAGCATTGAATTTCTGTGGTATGAATGTATGATGCAACCTAACTGAGTTACAGTAGCTTCTCTTAACTGTAAGGTAAAATGTGATTCTGGAACAATCAAAGCTTCCACTCTTTCAGCCTTTATCTTGGGAAATCAAAACCACACAGCTCTGTCAGCCAGTTCCAGTAACGAGTTCAAGTATTTGCTCTACTCAGTTTCGTGCATTTGTGTCTCTAGATCACAGACAACACATTCTCTCCATGGAAACTGGTGGGATTTAATGGTAAACCCAATATGAGTACTTGAGTGTCATGCAGCTAACAAGTACAGTTGCAGTTTTTCATGTTTGTGTTACACTTGGCATATTTTTCAACAAGAACAGTAAAATGATGATTCAAAATGAAGACCAAGAGAATCTGAGGAGCTTGGCTGCTGTGAAAATTCTACTCATGTGTTATAAGTTGAAACTCTAGAATGAGTGGAAAGTTTTGCATTTGCATGAACTTAGACTTTCCTTTTCTAGCTGAAAAAGATGAGATCTAGCAGACAGTCTCAGGAGATTCTTATGATCATTTAAACCTTGCAAAAAGACCTTGCAAAGAGGAATTTTCATAAATATAATTATTTCCTTAATATGTTTTCTTAATAGACTTTCTTTGCCTTTTCAGAGGGGAGACAATGTGCCAAAGGTACTTGTATTCTCAGAAGAAGGCTATTTTCTTTATTCCTGGAATAATACTGTTGAAATGCCTCATGGTATCTTTGTATTGAACACTGCAACAGATAGTTCAGTATGGATCACAGATGTTGGAACAGGTATGTATGGTGGTGATAGGCAAGTATTAGATGGGGAAGAAAATGCTAGCAGTGCAGATACTACATTTAAAACTCATTCAAGTCAGTTCTGCCATGAACAAACTTCTCAGGTGCCGCACAAAGTGCTCTGAAGGTTCATGAGTTGTATTGTGTGTTTGCTTGTAGCTTCTGAACTTCGTAAGCTCTGCCCTCTGCCCCCAGGAGAAGTATCAGAAGGAAAAAAAAAACCTTCTGGCTAGACTTGCTGTAATAAAATGGATGCATATTGTTGTAGCCTGGGACCACAGTCTTATTCTCACTGTAGAATTCTGTCTTCTTCTGATTAATATCACTTGTGAGTGTTAGGAGATTGTGTTTTTGTAACCTTTGTAGTCAATTGTACTTACTTTATTGTTTTATTAAGACTTTTTGCACTTCTTTTTTTAATCCAGGAAAATATGGGCACACTGTGAAACAGTACAGCCCTTCAGGTAAACTTCTGCAGGTCTTGGGCACGCCGGGTAATGCTGGTTCCAGTTTGATTCCCCTACAATTCGATCAACCGGCAGAGGTCTTTGTAGAGGAAAGTGGAGATGTGTATGTCGTGGATGGGGACGGAGGAATGAATAACAGATTGCTCAAACTTTCCAATGGTATGGGAAAGCAAACTTCTGCAGTAGATGACCATTGGAAACTGAATTTTAAATAGCGTGGTTTGAGAATACTTACAAGCAAGAATTAGGTAGAGCTGTCATTAATTTGAAGACTCTTCAATCAGATCCTGGTTTATTGCCTGTCACTTCAGGAGAAATCTAGCTGTTTCCAATAAGAAGCTTAGAGGACAAGTTTGCTCAGTCTTCAAGAGAGAATGCTAAGTGGGATTCTTATTATTGTCTTCAAGTCAGTAACGGGGAGGGTATAGAGAAGATGCAGCCACTTATTTCTTGGAGATGAACAGTGAGGAACGAAGAACACCGAGCAAAAGGTGTAACAGATTGTATCACTGTTCACCTTTTGGAGGAAAAGATGCACAGGGAGGTGATCAGACAGTGAATAGTTTGCTCAGAGCTGTGCAGTCTGCACTCTTGAAGATGCTCAAAATTTTATGAGTTATGAGCAACCTGATCTAACCTCAGAGTTGGATTTGTTAACAAGGCTAGCCATGATTTGAGAAGAGGATTGGAGCAGGTAGTGTCTGAAGATCTTTTATACTTAAATTATTTGGTGATTATAATTAGTTTGCACATATTCCCAAGTTAGATAGTCAGTGTTGGTTAGGGCTGTAAGTGAGGAGTCTGCACATGCCTACAGTTGGGGAAAAACTGGAGGAGCTACAGTTTCTCATTTGTACTATCAGGAAACAGGTAGTTTCCTAGTTAAAACTACTTAAAACTGCCAAGTTGTGAATATGAAAAATCAATTTAGTAAGCAATTGGATATTACAATCAGCCATCTGGGTTTTGTGTTTGTTTTTTAAACACAGCCTTTTATTATGGCTTGTGTACTGGTGGCTATATTTCTGTAATCATAATCCTGAAACCACTGATAACAAACCAGTAGTCACTGTAGTAGTTCCAATATTTCTTGAGTTTATGTATTGGAAGTATTGTGTTTAAAAATTCTCTGTTTAGAAATTTCACTTTTTAAAAATTAAGTAACTTTGCCAGGAAATTACAGCTTGTCATTCCCTTACTGGGATTTTAATTGTTTTTTTTTAACTTTTTTTTTCCATGGTGCTCACTGTTTAGATTACCAAGAGATATGGCTGACTGGAACAAATGGGACTGGCATTGGTCAGTTCAAGATTCCTCACAGCGTAACATTGGATCCTTTTGGACGGGTAAAGAACAAAGGGAGAATTTTGTTTTCATCTTCCAATCGTAGAATTGTCAGGGTTGGAAGGGACCTCAAGGATCATCTAGTCCCACCCCCTGCTATGGGCAGGAATTCCTCACACTAGAGCAGGTTGCTCACAGCCACATCCAGACTGGCCGTCAAAACCTCCAGGACTGAGGCTTACACCACCTCCCGGGCAACCTGTGCCAGTCTCTCACCACCCTCATGGGGAACAACTTCTTCCTAGCATCCAATCTGAATCTACCCATTTCTAGTTTTGCTCCATTCCCCTTAGTCCTGTCACTACCTGACACCCTAAAACGTCCCTCCCCAGCTTTCTTGTAAGCCCCCTTAAGACACTGGAAGGCCACCATAAGTTCTCCTCAGAGCCTTCTCTTCTCCAGACTGAACAACCCCAACTGCCTCAGTCTGTCCTCATAGCAGAGCAGCTCCAGCCCTCTGCTCATCCTTGTGGCCCTTCTCTGGACACCTTCCAGCACCTCCAGATCCTTCCTGTAATAGGGGCTCCTATGGATTTGTTTACAGTATTTGAACAAACATAATTTTTCTTTTCTTAATGGAATTGTTGTGATATGGGTAATTTTATTGGGATTTCAGTTTTCAGTGTTACAGGTGGTCGTGAGCTGAAGTCTCGTACTGCAGATAGAATAGAATAGGAGTAGAATAGAATAGAATAGAATAGACCAGACCAGGTTGGAAGAGACCTTCAAGATCATCATGTGCAACCTATCATCCAACACCACCTAATCAACTAAAACATGCAACCAAGCACCCTATCAAGTCTCCTCCTGAACACCTCCAGTGATGGTGACTCCACCACCTCCTCAGGCAGCCCTTTCCACTGGGCAATCACTCTCTCTGTGTAGAACTTCCTCCTAACCTCCAGCCTAAACCTCCCCTGCACAGCCTGAGACTGTGTGCTTTTGTTCTGGTGCTGGTTGCCTGGGAGAAGAGACCAACCTCTGCCTGTCTAGGACCTCCCTTCAGGTAGTTGTAGAGAGTAAGAAGGTCTCCCCATGAAATTAAAGTCCTCTGAAGAAACCTGAGTGCTTGGGTTGATATTTATTACAGAGCATAGTTCTCCTGTACTCTCATGATGACACCTGTTAGGAGCTGCAGGAGGAACAATCTGTTGTTAGCACAGACACTGACAATGTAGCTGCTCAGAACCCTTGTGCTAACCTGGGAGTTAGCTACTTCAGTAGGATGTTGACTTGTTGGAGCGTGTCCAGAGAAGGGCAACAAGGTTGGTGAGCGGCTTAGAACACAAGCCCTATGAGGAGAGGCTGAGGGAGCTGGAGTTGCTTAGCCTGGAGAGGAGGAGACTCAGGGGTGACCTTATTGCTCTCTACAACTACCTGAAGGGAGGCTGTAGTGAGGCAGAGGTTGGTCTCTTCTCCCAGGCAACTAGCACCAGAACAAGAGCACACAGTCTCAGGCTGCGCCTGTTAACTATGTGCTAGTTTTGTGTAGTACCTGAAACTCATATTTACTCAACGTAGTTTTGAATGGGGCGACACATTCCTTCAGGGTATACTTCTGTTTTTACTACAGGACACTTGGCTCATGTAAGAAACTAACACATTTCATTTGTTCTATTTAGAATAGAATAGAATAGAATAGAATAGAATAGAATAGAATAGAATAGAATAGAATAGAATAGAATAGAATAGAATAGAATAGAACAAACCAGGTTGGAAGAGACCTTCAAGATCATCACGTCCAACCTATCATCCAACACCACCTAATCAACTGAACCATGGCACCAAGCGCCCCATCAAGTCTCTTCCTAAACACCTCCAGTGATGGTGACTCCACCACCTCCCTGGGCAGCCCATTCCAATGGGCAATCACTCTCTCTATGAAGAATTTCTTCCTAACATCCAGCCTAAACCTCCCCTGGTGCAGCTTAAGACTGTTTCTACACAAATGTAACATCTGAAGTGCAGTTACACGAATTTCCATGTAATACTTGGGATCAAACTATTATAAATTGGTCCTATCTCACAGAATTGCAGAATGCATTGAGTTGGAAGGGACACTTGAAGTCTTCTTGTCCAACCCCCTTGCAGTCAGTAGGGACATCAACAAGATCACGGCCCCACTGGAGCTTGAATAGTCCCAGTTATCACGCTTAGCTGCAGCCTTCATCTGTCACAAGTTAAATGGAACCCTAGTAGACATGTATGACTGTAACCGAATGCAGTTAATTCTGTCAAGACTAGAAGAATTTTACCCTTTTTAAGAGAAATAGGGTCAAATTCCACAATTGTGGTGATATAAAGTACTCTGTCCTTCCAAATACAACCACATACATTTGTGAACAGCCACGATTTTTGTTCTTAACAGGTATGGGTTGCAGACAGAGACAACAAAAGAATCCAAGTTTTTGATAAAGTCACAGGGGAATGGCTTGGGTCTTGGAGCAGCTGTTTTTCAGAAGATGGACCCTATTCTGTCAGGTATTGTTGAACAGCTCTAGAAGCATGCAATTGTGTAAATCAGGTGTATATTTACTTGTGAATTAAAATGTTGATATTTGCTGCCAGATGACAAAGAGCTGTCCAGTATAGCTAAAAGAATGCTGGGCCCTAATCACATGCAAAGCTCTGTGTAGTTGTATCTTGACAGGGAAATCCTGGCTTTATAACGAGCCCTATAGATTTGAGTGCAGAATTGGGAACTTCATTTTCAAGTTGTGGTGTGTTGCTGACCTTGCTGTCGCAGCTTTTATGGGAAGAGAGATTGTCTTGAATGACTTTTCTGTAGCATAATCTGTCTCAAGAAGCATCTGATAGGTAGACCAAGGCTTGTAATTTAATTCTTAGCTTTTCACTCACTTAGTCTGTGGTAACCTTCCAAAACTTGACTGTTAAGGAGGTTTTGTATGCTTAAAAGTGCACAGTTATATTAAAATGAGATGTTAGGGAGTTCACAATCCAAAATGTGTTTCTCTTTCACAGATTTACTGCTGATTACAAATACCTGATTGTAGCTCAGCTGAATATCAACCGGTTAGTAGTCTTGGCAGCACCACCAGTTGGCTCTATTAGGGACTGTGTTATGGTCAACACAATCCAGCTGGCAGATGAAACCAAACCACACCTTGTGGATGTCGACATGAAGAGTGGAGCAATCTATGTCGCAGAGATTGGAGCCCAGCAAGTACAGAAGTACATACCCTTAAGCTGATGGTTTCCCACAACTGCCATGGCACAAACCGTGTGATATATAAGACCTATGACCACATTTCCTTGAGTTTTCTGTAGTATCTGTATCTCTTTTGTTGGGCAAGTGCATAACAATGTACTTCCAGAACTGTTGAGTTAAGAATCTGTCCTGGCTGTGCTGCAGTCCTGGAGAAGTATTGTATCTTGAGCTGTGTCATGATTTAACCCCATCCAGCAACTAAACCTTCTCCAGGCAACCACTTGCTCACTCCCTCTCCACACTCCTAGCAGGATGGGGAAGAGAATCATGAAATAAAAATATTAAAGCTCATGGGTTGAGATAAAGACAATAGGTCAGAAAAGGAATAATAATAAAGAGAATAATAATTAGAAAAGGATTAGAATATACAGATCACGTAATGTGCAGCTCATTACCCATCAGTGGCCCCAAGACAGCTTTCCCTCCAGTTTGTATACTGAGCTTGACATTGTATGATATGGAATATCCCTTTGTCCAGTTTGGGTCAACTGTCCTGTCTGTGTTGTGCCCCAACTTTTTGTGCCTCCACTGCAGCCTACTCACTGACTGGGCGTGAGAAGCTGATTAGCATAAACACTACATAGCACAACTAAAACATCACTGTGTTAGCAACTTTGTTCTCACACTAAATCCAAACCAACACTGTACTGTCTACTGGGAAGAAAATTAAGTCTGTTCCAGCTGAAACCCAGACAAGCTGTACAGTGGGTTTTCCTTTAGTGGCTGGCAATTGGAAAATGGCTTTGAAAGGCAGCTTAATTTTATTACATAAAACTTCACAAACACAGCTGCCGTTCCTAAGTATAGAGGGTCGTCTTGGGGCTCTTCTGCTTAGCCTATGTGTGGTGCTAAATGAAGGCCAGAACTGCCTGAAATATTTCAGGAGAGGCAAGCACCTCATTTTAATGTTTGTTCACATGTTTGTATTTTTAAAAGGGTTGTGCTGATAGTGCCTAACACTGAATGCAGGGATGCATTATGATGCTGAAATAAGAAGCTGCTGGATAGTGATGTCAGTGCTGATATTGGCATCTACCTTAGGTGCCTTAATTACACCTCTGGCTAAAGTGGTAAGGTCTGCAGTAATCTTAAGTTAAACTGGTATCAGGAACTTTAAATTAAAAATAGGTGCCCAGCAGTCAAGTACTGATTCTTAGCTACAGTCAGTTCTTAACCTGATCTTACGTATATCAGCATGAGCTGTGTTCTGAGAGATTTCATAGTGGAATATATGGAAGCTCAACTCACTGAATTTCTTCAAAATAAGCAAATTCCAGTTTGCTAGGAAAGTCTCAAATCAGCATTAGGGACTGGGAGACACCTGATTTTCTCCTGGTTTCCTTGAAGATCTGTCAGTGCATTGTTTTGATTTGGGGATTTCTAACTGATTTATATCCAGAAGTTAGAATTCATCAACTCCATTAATGTTTAGAGTTAAACTGTTACACTTTATCCTAGCTGATGTCTTCAAATGCTGTCGTAAAAAATGCTGCTTTCCATTCCCACTGCAGGGAGGTTCTGGCTTCTCTACATGTTGCTACAAGATTTTAAGGTAGTTCACTTTATAGCATAGAGAGAACTGGGTGTACTAAACTGGGATGGGGAAAATGGCATGGCAGAAATGATATGGTGCATAACTGATTACCTCTGTAAAGCTGTGGACCCACATTCCATATTTATCTGCTAGCTCTTCAGAACATTTGGGAGGATTTTTGCTGTTTCCAGATGCTGATTCTATGGTGTGGACTATTCTAATGCTAAGTACCAGCTAAGAGAGGCATTTTTTTCCTACTTCCATGGAAAGGGAATATGAGAAATAGGATTATTCTGATGGGAAGCATCCAATTCAGAAAACGTTATCAAAAGCAAATGCTTATTGATTTGGCAGGTTTTAAACGATGACCACAAATTTGTGGGTCAGCAGATGGAAAAGCTGTCCAGGAAAGTCAGATTCATATTTTCTGTGGAAAATAACTCAGCTGTGGAGCCTGATGGCCTGATTTCAGTAGTATGTGAGATAAATGTATTCACTGTGAGTGCTTTGTTGTTGGTTACTTCCACAGTAACAAAAGCAGATCTTACCCGGCTGCCCTCAGGCGAGCCTTAGAGCCAGAACTTCAGGGTTTTACACTAGAAAATGTGGTCCATCATTTGTATGATCTTGAATGGGAGCTAGTAAGCAATATTTATTGTCTGCAGATACAGCAGTACTTCCTCGAGATCTAGATGGATAGGTCCATATTGCTGTGCAGTGTATCGTGTGGATTTTCCAAGTCTCCATTAGCTCAGGGAACTCTGCTTTGTGTGAATTTTAGCTATTTTTCACCTACACAAGTTGGATTTCTTTTTAAGAATATTACAATGTTTTAAGAATATTCCAATAATATATTTGATCTTACCTTGGTGATGTATGGAGTCCAGGCACATCCACTCTTCCTCACCGCATCCTCTCTATTTATTTTTTCCTTTGATACATCCATTTAAAACAGAATTCAGAGCTCTCCAGGAGCATGCTTCTGTGTTCCATAAAAGGAGTAGTGCACTTTTGGATGTCGATGAGTAAGTTATTCCTAGAAGTTTGCATTTGCTGTGTGAATCTGTTCTCAAGTCTCTTTTTACATAGGCTGTTTCAGACCCTAGAAATGGGGAGCATTCATGCAGTTTCCTCTGGCTTTACTGAAATAAACCATGGTGCCAAAGTGTGTTTTGCCTCTAGGAATTTGGGTATCTGTGATAAGAAGGGATGTTATTAACTAGTAGAAGATGCTTAGACACCTTTTTACTTCTGTGTCTGTGACCAGACTGAGAAAATTATTGATTTGTGCACAAACTTGCTAATTATCTGAAGATTTTATTATGTATCATCTTGAGACTGGTTTCTGAAAATTTGCATCATAGTATAATTTGATAAAATAAACAGAGCATTATGAAAGGCATGGGTTCTTCATTTTTGTTCCAATATCAATGATACTCTGTTAGAGTAGATTACTTTTCTAAATATGGGGTCCTCAGCACTTTGATAAGGTATTTACAATACAATAAACCAGGTTGAAAGAGACCTTCAAGATCATCGCGTCCAACCCATCAACCAATCCAACCCACCTAAACAACTAACCCATGGCACCAAGCACCCCACCAAGTCTCCTCCTGAACCCCTCCAATGAAGGTGACTCCACCACCTCCACGGGCAGCCCATTCCAATGGGCAATCACCCTCTCTGTATAGAACTTCTTCCTAACATCTGCCTAAACCTGCCCTGGCGCAGCCTGAGACTGTGTCCTCTTGTTCTGGTACTGGCTGCCTGGGAGAAGAGACCAACCTCTGCCTGGATACAACCTCCCTTCAGGGAGTTGTAGAGAGCAATAAGGTCACCCCTGAGTCTCCTCTTCTCCAGGCTAAGCAACCCCAGCTCCCCCAGCCTCCCCTCATAGGGCTTGTGTTCCAAACCCCTCACCAACTTTGTTGCCCTTCTCTGGACACGTTCCAGCAAGACAACATCCTTCCTAAACTGAGGGGCCCAGAACTGGACACAGGACTCGAGGTGCGCCCTAACCAGTGCAGTGTACAGGGGCAGAATGACCTCCCTGCTCCTGCTGGCCACACTGTTCCTGATGCAGGCCAGGATGCCATTGGCCTTCTTGGCTGCCTGGGCACACTGCAGGCTCATGTTCAGCCTCCCATCAACCAGTACCCCCAGGTCACTCTCTGCATGGCCGCTCTCCAGTCACTCTGACCCCAGCCTGTAGCACTGCATGGTGTTGCTGTGGCCAATGTGCAGAACCCGGCACTTGGATGTGTTCAATCTCCTGCCCTTGGACTCTGCCCAACTGTCCAGCCTGTCGAGGTCCCTCTGCAAAGCCTCTCTGCCCTCCAGCAGATCAACTCCTGCCCCCAGCTTGGTGTTGTCGGCAAATTTACTGATGATGGACTCAATGCCCTCATCCAGATCATCAATAAAGACGTTGAAGAGCATGGGGCCCAGCACTGATCCTTGGGGCACACCACTAGTGACAGGCCGCCAGCTGGCTGTGGCACCATTCACCACCACTCTCTGGGCTCGGCCTCCAGCCAGTTCCTAACCCTGCACAGAGTGTTGCTCCTCCCCAAGCCACGAGCTGCCAGCTTGGCCAGCAGTTTGCTGTGGGGGACTGTGTCAAAGGCCTTGCTGAGGTCCAGGTAGACCACATCCACAGGCCTCCCCACATCCACCAGGCGGGTCACCTGATCATAGAAGGAGATCAGGTTGGTCAGGCAGGACCCTGCCCTTCCTAAATCCGTGCTAGCTAGGCCTGATCCCTTGGCCATCCTCTAAGTGCTGTGTGATCGCACACAAGATGACCTGTTCCATAATCTTGCCTGGCACTGAGGTCAGGCTGACAGGCCTATAATTCCCTGGCTCATCCAACCGGCCCTTCTTGTGGATGGGCACCACGTTGGCCAGCTTCCAGTCTTCTGGGACCTCTCCAGTGAGCCAGGACTGCTGAAAAATGATGGAAAGTGGCTTGGACAGCTCATCTGCCAGCTCTCTCAGCACCCTAGGATGGATCCCATCCGGTCCCATGGCCTTGTGGGGGTCCAAGCGGCTCAGAAGATCGCCTCCTGGAGCAGCGGGAAACTGCAGCTCTCTGGCTCCTTCTGCCAGCTCTGCAGGCCAGCTGTCTGGAAGATGTTCTGCCATGCTAGTAAAAATTGAGGCAAAGAAGGTGTTAAGTACCTCTGCCTTTTCCTCATCCTTTGTTACAACGTTCCCCTCCATGTCAACCAAGGAGTGGAGGTTGTCCTTGCCCTTCTTCTTGCTATTGATATATTTATCGAAGGACTTTTTGTTGTCCTTCACAGCAGAGGCCAGTCTAAGTTCTAAATGGGCTTTTGCCTCCCTAATTTTCTTCCTGCATGTCCTAGCAACATCCCTAAACATTCCGTATGTTGCCTCCCCTTTTTTCCAAAGGTGATAAACCCTCTTTTTTTCCCTTAGTTCTATTAAAAGTTCATTACCCATCCAGGCTAGCCATCTGCCCGGCGGCTCATCTTCCGGCACACCGGCACAGCCTGTTCCTATGCCTTCAAGAGTTCTTTCTTGAAGTAGGTCCAGCTCTCCTGGACCCCTTTATTTTAAGGGCTGTATCCCAAGGAACCTTCTGAGTTAGTTCCTTGAGTAACCTGAAGTCTGCCCTCCTGAAGTCCAGAGTGGAGGTCTTCTTGCTACCCCTCTTGGCTTGGCTGAATACCGAAAACTCAATTATCTCGTGGTCACTGGTGCCTAAACACCCTCCGACCACCACATCACCCACCAACCCTTCCCTGTTGGTGAAGAGGAGGTCAAGCAGAGCCTTACCCCTGGTAGGCTCGCGCAGCACCTGGGATAAGAAGCTGTCCTCCATGCACTCTAAGAACCTCTTAGATTGCCTCCTCTCTGCTATGTTGTGATCCCAACAGATATCAGGCAGGTTGAAGTCGCCCATGAGAACGGGGTCAGGTGATCTTGCGACAGCCTTAAGCTGCCTATAGAATGCTTCATCAAGATCATCCTCCTGGTTGGGTGGTCTATAACAGACTCCAACCAGGATGTCTGCCCTGCCGATCTTCCCTCTAATTCTCACCCACAAGCACTCAACCCGATCGTCCCTGATCTCCATCTCAACGGCATCCAGTGCCTCCCTGATGTACAAAGCCACCCCTCCACCCCTTCTTCCTTTCCTGTCTCTCCTGAAGAGCCCGTAGCCGTCAATTGCAGCGCTGCAGTCATGTGAGTCGTCCCACCACGTCTCTGTGATGGCAACTACATCATTAATAATTTCCAATACCAACATTCAAATGTAATCTAAAATTCCATGTGATCTTTATGCATTAGTATTTGTGTATCCCATCTCTTTTGCATCCTGATGTATGTATCAAAAAAGGCACACGTAAGATGGGGTGGGGAGTTACCTAAATGCCAAGTGGAAAAGACATACTTAAACTGTATACCCTAGTAGGGAAACCAAGCTAACAAAACACTTCTTAATGTAGAATTAAGTTTTATTTCCAGAAAAGATTTACCAAGTAATCTGTTTAGTTTTCAGAAGACCAAGAATGGACTTCTCCATGGATCAGAAATGCTTGCACAAGAAATGAAATACTACAATGTTACCTAGGCAGGAAAGAAAACCTAACATGATGGCCAGAGCCCTCTGAAAATCTGATTTTACAGTATCACAGTATCGCTAAGATTGGAGGAGACCTTGAAGATCATCGAGTCCAACCTGTCACCACAGACCCCACGACTAGACCATGGCACCAAGTGCCATGTCCAGTCCCGTCTTGAACACCTCCAGGGACGGCGACTCCACCACCTCCCTGGGCAGCCCATTCCAATGGTGAATCACTCTCTCGGTGAAGAACTTTCTCCTCAACTCGAGCCTAAACTTCCCCTGTTGCCGCTTGAGACTGTGTCCCCTTGTTCTGGTGCTGGTTGCTAGGGAGAAGAGGCCAACCCCTTCCTGGCTACAACCACCCTTCAGGTAGTTGTAGAGAGCAATGAGGTCGCCCCTGAGCCTCCTCTTCTCCAGGCTAAACAACCCCAGCTCCCTTAGCCTCTCCTCATAGGGCTTGTGCCCTTTTGGTAAGGGCCAACTTTTAAGTAAGAGAAATAATCACAGGACTATCCAAGAATGTTCCACAGGAATATTCCATGTTTTGTGTTTTGATGTCTCCAACTTTGCAGATGTGGTTTTTTTACTGATCCTTTTCTTTGGGTAAGTGCCTAGGTTAGAATGAGGTTCCAGTGAAGAGTGACCAGGTTATCCAATCCTCTCTCGTCTGACTTTACAACCTGCTGGTACAGTTCATCCTGATTTTTGTGACACGCAAACCTGCCCAGTTTGTGTGTTACTGCAGTCAGCAGTTCACTAGCAATATCTGTCTGGCCAAAACAAAAGAAGCCTGAATCAAATTTGTGCATGCACAATCAGCTCAGTCAGGCTGAATTGTCTTAATAAAAGCTGAAGTGGAAGGTGCACGGTATGTCTGTGGGTCTGCTTGTTGCTGTAAGCTCCCCACCCAAAAGCAGTTAACCTTTTTGAAGCATTAATTTGTTGATGCTTAACTTTCCTAACAATTTGTAACTCGAGAAGCCTTCACAAGTCATCTGTCACCAGTGTTTGCAATTGCTGAAGTTGCTTATTTAGTACATAAGAGGGCACCAAACCCCAGCTGATGCTTGGCACTCTCTGCATTATACTAGCAAATGCAAATAGCTGTTAATTTCTGGAAACTTGGGATAAATGGACAAAGAGAATTAATCACTCCGGACTTCCTTTGTCATTTCAAAATAGATTGCTTTAAATATAAGCAGAGAATTCTGTTACTTTTTTTCCTTTTTTGGCTTATTACTGTTGGATTTATATTTATCATTTATTTCCATTGCTTTTCCTAGGGAAAAAAAATCAGTAATCCAGTGTCCAGAGACAACTGGGTATGGCGAATTGATTCTTCTAGTCCTTATGGCATTCATTTCAGTGGAATTTCTTCTGATATGTTGCTTTGGGAACATAATAATTTATAACAGCATCACTGTAGCAGCATAATTATACCAAGAGAGCAATGCCATTGTATTTCCCTGCAGAGCTGACCCTGAGAGAGATTACAGCTAAGCTTGCTGGATCTCATTCACCAGTTTTATTCAACCCTTTCTTTCTCAGCCTTTATCTAAAAACCTTGCTCCAATTTTGTATTCTTAGCAGTTGTAATAAAAAAGTTTGAACATGGACTTTTTTTCAGGTTAAAGGACTATAAATATTTGAGTCTTTCAGTGTCCATAAAGCTTCAAAGTATCACAGAATTACCAAGGTTGGAAGAGACCTCAAAGATCATCTAGTCCAATCTGTCACCACAGACCTCATGACTAGACCATGGCACCAAGTGCCACATCCAGTCCCCTCTTGAACATCTCCAGGGACAGTGACTCCACCACCTCCCTGGGCAGCACATTCCAATGGCTAACAACTCTCTCAGTGAACAACTTTCTCCTCACTTCCAGCCTAAACTTCCCATGGTGCAGCTTGAGACTGTGTCCTCTCGTTCTGGTGCTGGTTGCTAGAGAGAAGAGGCCAGCCCCTTCCTGGCTACAACCACCTTTCAGGTAGTTGTAGAGAGCAATGAGGTCTCCCCTAAAGTCATATTGTTTATTTGAAATTTTGAAGTAGAATCATAGAATCTTAGAATAGTCTGGGTTGGAAGGCACCTCTGAAGGTAATCCAGTTCAACCCCCTCTGCAGTAAGCAGGGGCATCTTCAACTAGACCAGGTTGCCCAGAGCCCTGTCCAGCCTCACTTGGAATATCTCCAGGGATGGAGCCCAAACCACCTCCTTGGGCCACCCATTCCAGTGTTCCACTACCTTCATGGTAAAGAACCTGTTGCCAACATCCAATCCAAATCTGATTTTCTCTAATTTGAAGCCTAATATGAGGAGAGGCTGAGGGAGCTGGGATTGTTTAGCCTGGAAAAGAGGAGGCTCAGGAGAGACCTCTTTGCTGTCTACAGCTACCTGAAGAGGGGTTGTAGCCAGGAGGGAGTTGGTCTCTTCTCTCAGGCAACCAGCACCAGAACAAGAGGACACAGTCTCGAGCTGTGCCAGGGGAAGTTTAGGCTGGAGCTGAGGAGAAAGTTCTTCACTGAGAGAGTCGTTCGCCATTGGAATGTGCAGCCCGGGGAGGTGGTGGAGTCACCGTCCCTGGAGGTGTTCAAGAGGGGATTGGGCGTGGCACTTGGTGCCATGGTCTAGTCATGGGGTCTGTGGTGACAGGTTGGACTTAGTGATCTTTGAGGTCTCTTCCAACCTTGGCGATACTGTGATACTGTGATTGCCTCTCATCGTATCACTGCAGTAAACAGTCTCTCTCCATCCTTCTTGTAGGTTCCCTTCAGGTACTGGAAGGCTGCTATTAGGTCTCCCCAAAGCCTCCTCTTCTCCAGGCTGAACAACCTCAGCTCCCTCAGCCTGTCACTGTAACAGAGCTGCTCCAACCCCCTGATTATCTTTGTGGCCCTCTCCTGCATCCACTCCATCAGGTCCATGCCCTTCCTGTGTTGCAGGCTCTAGACCTGGGCACATTACTCCAGGTGAGGTCTCACCAGAGCAAAGTAGCAGAATCACCTCTCTGGATCTGCTGGCCACACATCTTTTGATACAGCCCAGGATGTGATTTGCCTTCTGGGCTGCAAGTGCACACTGCCTGCTCATGTCCAGCTTCTCATTCATCAGCACCCCCAAGCCCTTTTCCACAGGGCTGCTTTCTATCACCTCCTCCCCCAGCCTGTATTGATAGTGAGGATTGTTCCAGCCCAGGAGCAGAACCCTGCACTTACTCATCATAGAATCATAGAATCAACAAGGTTGGAAGAGACCTCAGAGATCATCAAGTCCAACCTATCACCCAACACCTCATGACTAACTAAACCATAGCTTCAAGTGCCACATCCAATCCCCTCTTGAGGACCTCCAGTGATGGTAAATCCACCATCTCCCTGGGCAGCACATCCCAATGGCCAATTTCTGTGAAGAACTTTCTCCTCACCTCCAGCCTAAACTTCCCCTGGCACAGCTTGAGACTGTGTCCTCTTGTTCTGGTGCTGGGTGCCTGGGAGAAGAGACCAACCTCCACCTGGCTACAACCTCCCTTCAGAGAGTTGTAGAGAGCAAGGCTTCCCCTGAGCCTCCTCTTCACCAGGCTAAACAACCTCAGCCTCTCCTCATAGGGCTGTGCCCCAGACCCCTCCCCAGGCTTTGTTGCCCTTCTCTGGACATGTTCAAGTGTCTCAATATTCTTCTTGAATTGAGGGGCCCAGAACTGGTCACAAGATTCAAGGTGTGGCCTAACCAGTGCTGAGTCCAGGGCACAATGACTTCCCTGCTCCTGCTGGCCACACTGTTCCTGATACAGGCCAGGATGCCATTGGCCTTCTTGGCCACCTGGGCACACTGCTAGCTCATGTTCAGCTGCTGTCAATCAGCACCTCCAGGTCCCTTTCTGCCTGGCTGCTCTCAGCTACTCCAACCCCAGCCTATAGCACTGCATGGGGTTGTCGAGGCCAAAGTGTAGAACCTGGCACTTAGACCTGTTAAATGTCATCCTGCTGGACTCTGCCCATCTGTCCAGCCTGTCAAGGTCCCTCTGCAGAGCCCTTCTACCCTCTAACAGATCAGCTCCTTCCCCCAGCTTTTTACTGATGATGGACTCCATCCCCTCATCCAGATCATCAATAAAGATATTGAACAAGATGGGGCCCAGCACTAATCCCTGGGGAACACCACTAGTTCCTGGCTGCCAGCTGGATGTGGCACCATTCACCACCACTCTCTGGGTTCAGCCCTCCCAGCCAGTTCCTAGCCCAGCTCAGAGTGCTGCTGTCCAAGCCAGGGGCTGACAGCTTGGCCAGGAGTTTGCTGTTTGGTTTGGGTGGTCTATAACAGATTTCAACCAGGATGTCAGTTTTGTTAGGCCTCCCTCTGATTTTAACCCACAGGCAATCAATCTTTTCATCCTCTACCTCAAGTTCTGTGGCATCAAGAGATTCCCTAATATCCAGGGCCACCCATCCTCCTCTTCTCCCTCGCCTGTGTCTCCTAAGGGCTTGTAACTCCCCAGTGCAGGGCTCCACTCATGTGAATCATCCCACCATATTTCTGTAATGGCAACAACATCATAGTTTTCCTGGTGAACCAAGACTTCCAGTTCCTCTTGTTTGTTACCCATGCTGTGTGCATTGGTCTACCTGCACTTCAGCTGGGCTGCTGATGTCTCATCTAACTCTAGTTTATGTCCTGTGTGACAGCAATTCTGGGTATTGGAACTGCAAGCACTAAACCTGTCTGTGTGCTGTTGAGGTGTTACACTATCTCCCCATGATCCGATGGGGCTGAATTTGTTTCTGCTACTCGATCTCAGTACAGTACTGTCTCTGACAGTTGTCAAAGGATTTGGGTGACCAGGTGGTCAAAGTGTAAAGGACCCCTTCTGAAGAATAGAGCACAACAGATAGTGAGGTCTTTTAAAACTTCCCATGCTGTTAACGTTTTTTGACAGTCTTAATTGGAAGATCTGGCCGAAATTGAAATGTCAGTAAATAGCTTATCAAAACAAACTGGTAAGTTGCTATCAGGTGTTCAGTTCATTATGGTCATTTAGTATTTTCAAATCATTTCTGAAGTACTAACTTCTGCTTAGAACTGCCTTCATGCCAGAGGAACGAAAGAAATGTCATATATGGTTTTAAGAAAGGAAAGCAAAACCATAAAAGTCAAACACACTTGTGTGTGAAGATTCCAACAGAACTGATGGCTCTGCTTTACCAACTGACATAAACCAGAATGAAAGATTGGATGTAATGGATATGCAATCACAGCATTTGTTACGAGCCTTTCAAAGAATCCCTGAGCAGGTGTGTTAGGATGATGTGGCTGTCCAAAAGACTTCTTTCAGCATCTCTTGCCAAGTGTCCATAAAGAAATCGTGTGGAGTGAGAAAGAAAGAAAGGATAACTGTGGAAGACTAATCAGAAGACTTTAAGTATATTAAAAGTAGATCATTGCTGCTCAATATATTGATAAATGATCTGGAAACACACTTGCAAAGTCAGGGGCAAGCTAGTCAGGCTTGAGAGTAAAGACAAAAGATGGGAAAAGTTGCAGAAGGATATCATGAGACTGAATGGTCAATACAAAGGCAAAAACAATAGAACACTGTTAAATTTTAAATCAGGTACAATCAGTAAAAAGAAGTCTAATTTTATACATGGACTATCGTAGCTTTGATATACCTTGCCATTTAGAAATGATCCCAGACTTGTAAAAGATGATTCATGAAAATACCAACTTCCAAACTCAGTGGCAGTCTGTAATCAATGAGAACAATGGACAGGACTTGGAAAACAGCAGATGTTCAAACAGAAAGCATTGCAGGGTAATTGTATGATTTCCTGGTGCATGCTCATTTGAATACTGCAGGCAAATCTGATGCTTACTCCCCCTTCTAATCTCAGGAAGGCTGTGGAACTAGAAATAGGAGATAAAGGCAAGAAAGGTCTTTAAAATCCTTGACTGTATCCAGCTACCACGTTCAGTATCATCAGCATTTCATTGTTCAAGGCCTCTGTGTAAACAGACCTTTCTTCCCTATAGCCACTGTTCTGAACTAGTTTGGCTTCAGAAAGCTGTAAGGTCACACAACCTGCAGATGTGCAAAGGTGGGATGGAGAATGAAGGTGGGCAGAGACGTGCTGTCTATTGCACAGGGAAGTTAACTTGAAAAGAAAATCAGAATTTGCAAATACCTTAAGGTTTTAGTGTTGAAGGTGCTTTCTGAACATAGAGTCACAAAGTCAGTTCATTGATCTTAACCAAAAATCAAGGGGTTTGGCAAAGGAAGCCAGAGTCTGTTTACTTCAGTCTGGTCAGTTTTGATGTTCTCCCAAGGGTCACTCTGCCTGCCTGTGGCACCCACCCACTGTCCCAGAGATGAAAAGCACTATACCTGCTGCATCAGAATTGCAAAACCACCACACCATCACAGTAGCACAAACATAGGCTAATTTTTGTTCAAAGATTTGAGTGCTTCAAAATTCTTGGAATTAAAATGAAGGTGCTCTTTCAAATGCTTTAGTAATGTCCAGGCAAAGCAGAATGCTGATGCTGATGCTGGTTCATTTTCACGTGCATTGGCGTAGCTGGAATCAGCAGGCACAAGAGGACTGCTGGCTTCAGAACAGGGCCTCGTGACATGTCCCAGCTGCAATGTTCATAGCAGTGGGTAACTGATCTGAAAGCAAATGCCCATATTTATCTCTACAGGGATGCTAAAATGAGGAAAGAAGGAAGATATCATATTAGGGGTCTGTGCTTCAACGTGTGTAAATCTTAGAGTAGAAATCTGTCTTGAATCAATTAAGAAGACCTGGAAGTCAGAGGGAAGAGGGAGGAATGACTCTGCCTACCATATTCCACCCTGGCTCTGTAATAAGGCTTGCAGCATCTTACTTCATGCCCAATCTCATTTCAGAGCTAAAAATGAAAACTTTAGAAACTTGTTCTGAGGGTGGAATATTATACTCTAACTAAGGGTTACCATGATGTGCCTCCAGGGTGTTGCCTTAGCAGGGCTTTGTGATAGTGGATGCTACCAAACACAAACAGGAGAAAGAAAGTTTAAATTATCCATAAACCAGACAACAAGCTAGAGGGATTAAAAATATTTGGGACAACTTAAAAAGTGGCATCTTTCACTTAATTTGGAAGTGCTGGCCTCTGTTCTGACAGGGATGCATGGTGCATCAGAGAGCTCCTGATTCTCTTTTCACCCAGTCTCCTTCTCACAGATTGCCTTCTTTCTCATCCACAACTGAGTTTTGTGGAACATGGCACACAGCCAGTATTTATCAAACACCTTTTATTAATTAAGCTGTTCCTATTAATAGAGTCAAAATATTGTTATTAATAGCAGGTAAGTATTTCACAGCACCTCCACCTCCCTGCTGCTCCAAGTTCTTAGGCATACAGGTGCCATGTTGCAGCAGCATTTGGGAGGCCCACCCCAGCTCTCTGAGGAGTACAGGGTCACCCCAGTGCATGGGTGATGAGAAAGCCCCGCAAGGGGTCCTGTGCTTTGTGTAGTGCCTACATGCCCTGTGGTCCCTGCATGTACATGACAGCCACTGCCTCCCTGGATGCAGCCAAGCTGCATGGCTGCTGCTCAGTGTGGCCAGCCAACCCTGTCCCCACCTAACCAGAATGGATCTTGAGCTCACCCATTTGCCACACATAGCCCCCAGTATGTACTTACCTTCTTTCTCCCCTGCTGCTTTCTGATCAGTTTCTCTATTCCCACACAGTTATTGGCAATGCACAAGCCTTTGTCTGGCACATAGCACCCTGGCAGTACGTGGGAGAGGAGGGCAGACTGCAGGTCAGGAAACCCTGACAGCACTGGAGTGGTTTACATTTAAAAAGTCTTTTTGTAACCAAGTGTTGCAAAGGAAGACGTAGCTTATGTGGAAAGGCAGCCCTGATGACAGGACAGGAGGGGCCACCCGGCAGTCTTAGGAAGGCTGCCAGGTACTGTGAAACCCACACAGCTCTACAAAGCAGTCATGTAATGTCTAATGTATCATGCCTGCTTCTTCCTGTGCCCTGCTGTGGCCGAGCAACTGAGGTCATTGACATGGGCCTGAGCAAAGCCTTTGACACTGTCCCACACCACATCCTGGTCTCCAAGCTGGTGCAGGATGGGTTCCAAGGAAGGACCATTCAGTGGATACAGAACTGGCTTGATGGCTGCACCCAAAGGGTGACTGTCAATGGTCCATCTCCAAGTGGAGGCCAGGGACAAGTTGAGCCCCTCAGGGATCCCTCTGGGACCAGGCTTGTTTAAAATCTTTGTTGGTGCCATGGACAGTGGCATTGAGTGCACCCTCAGCAGGTTTGCTGATGACACCAAGCTGTGTGGTGCAGCAGACAGCTGGAGGGAAGGGATCCATCCAGAGGGACCTTGACAGGCTGGAGAGGTGGGCCCAGGACAACCTCATGAGGTTCAACAAGACCAAGTGCAAGGTCCTGCAGCTGGGTCAGGGCAATCGCAAGCACTGATATACTGATATAGGCTGGGCAGGGACTGGCTTGAGAGCCTGAAGAAAAGGCCTTGGGGGTGCTGGTGGATGAGAAGCTCCAAATGAGCCAGCAGTGAGCACTTGCAGCCCAGAGAGCCAAGCAGAGCCTGGGCTGCAGCAAGAAAAGCATAGCCAGCAGGTCAAGGGAGGTCATTCTCCCCCTCTACCCCACTCTGGTGAGACCCCACCTGGAGCAGTGTCCAGTTCTGGAGCCTCTGTTACAGGAAGGATCTGGAGATGCTGGAAGGTGTCCAGAGAAGGGCCACGAGGATGAGCAGGGGGCTGGAGCTGCTCTGCTATGAGGACAGACTGAGGGAGTTGGGGTTGTTCACTCTGGAGAAGAGAAGGCTCTGAGGAGTCCTTATTGTGGCCTTCCAATATCTGAAGGGGGATCCAAGAAAGCTGGGGAGGGACTTTTTAGGGTGTCAGGGAGTGACAGGAATGGGGGGAATGGAGCAAAACTAGAAATGGGTAGATTCAGATTGGATGTTAGGAAGAAGTTGTTCCCCATGAGGATTGTGAGACACTGGCACAGGTTGCCCAGGGAGGTGGTGGAAGTCTCATCCTTGGAGGTTTTTGCAGCCAGGCTGGATGTGGCTGTGAGCAACCTGCTCTGGAATGAGGTATCCCTGCCCATGGCAGGGGGGTTGGAACTGGATGATCCTTGAGGTCCCTTCCAACCCTAACAGTTCGGTGATTCTGTGATTCCTGTTCTGCACCAAACCTGAGGGCTCTGCAATCTTGATGGCTGCTCTCTAAGTACCGCCTTCCTTCTCCAACAGAGGAAGCAATCATGCTACTGTTGTAAAACTCATAATGATCTGTAGAGCAACATCTGCAAGGAAAATATTGTATCTCCTGTTAGTGCCCTTGTGGCAGTTTAAAATGGGAGACCAGCTTCTGGGTATGCAAGGCCTTGTGTAATTTCTTTTTAAACAACTGTCTCACTAGCCATAACAAAGGCTATCACCTCTCCCAGAGCTTACTCCAAAGCCATGTCATGTAACAAATGCCAGGTTTTATGTATTGCATCCTCTAAACATGAGCACACAAACACGCAGAGTGTATACAGACAAGTATTTCAGGAGAGGTGTATGTGGCAGATGCAGACTGTGTAATCTAACTTCATTTCATTTTTATTGATCTAGTCTGGGTCACAGGCCTGCTGGGAGAGAAGAGTGGAATGATCAAATCGCCAAAGCCACCCAACAGCACCTGCAGTTCCCTGCTGTGTTTGCACGGTGCGCACATGCAGCAGAGAGCCCTTACCCTGGCAGCCGTTGCAAAGAGAATGGGCTGGTGTATAAGAAAAGCAGCACAAAATTCAGTGTTATATGGTACATATTAGGGGACAAATAAGCCAATAGGAAAGCTCCATGCTTTCAAAAGGAGGTCTATTTTTGTGTCAGGAATCCATTATCTCAGCTCATGTGTGCCAAGAAATACTGCACCAGTCTAACTCACTGTGCTAATTCCAGTGTACAGGGGTTTAATATATCTTCCAATATCCTTGTTTCTCACTGTTTCGCTTGGGGGGAAAATCCATCTAGGATAAGAAAGGAATAATAGCTCCCTGACCCAAAATCTTTATCACAGAAGAAACATTTGCAGCCTGATCTAAAAATCTCAAACCCCATAATTGTTTCAAGAGAAAAACGAAAAGTGGTTGGCATTATAAAATACATGAAGTGAGGAAAGCTTGACATAAGCACAGTGCAAATAATGGAAACAGTGGGAAAATTAAGATACAGGAATTTCTGAGAACCTTCTAGAAAGTGTTATTCTAAACGTATTCATTAGCCTGTGGAAAAATTTATTTTTCACTGTAATGTGGTGAGAGGTGAATCCAAACAAAGCATTCAAACTTCAAGTAATCTACAGTGACATTTAATGGAAGTATGAGTCCATGAGGCAGCCTGGAAAGATATCCTTTGCCTTAGATAAAGCTTTATGCAAGCCTAGTCAAATTAAATGTCATTACTGGCACACATATTTAGAGAGCTATCCCTGGGATAATGGCTCCAAATCTGAAGCGTAGATTAGGCTCCAAACCAGGAGTCGCAATTGGTGATAGTTAAATAAACAGCAGCAGGCCGAGTGATCAGCAATCCCACTGCTCATCTCTTGCTAGTCCATGCTCCTTGGCAAGGGTGAGTGGCAAAACTGGGTACATCCTCTGAAGCGTAATAATTAAATGGGCTGGATCCTGAACAGCTGGGTGTTCAAAATGCATATGCTGCTGCTGCTCTCTGAAATTCAGCAGAGAATTTATTAGCCTTTTTCAGAGATAATCAGATGCAGTGGGGGAAGGATGACGGGTAAAACTGAAGCAACACTGGCAACCCAGAAACTGAGGGTAAATGGGATTGAGTTGCTTCATTCTTGTTAAGGGATAAGACTATTTTAGCTGCTGCAGTTCCTTTAATTGCCTAGTCCTAGGTAAACCTGCAAACCAGCAAACCTGGAGTCTGGTGTTGTCCCTTACTTTTTGTTTTCCTGCTCACTGCACAAAGGGGGGAATGAATCAAAAAGGTAAGTTGGTTGCTGCTCCTGCAACCACCAGGATCACAAGTGTCTCCCCACATCCTGGGAGCTCTCCCAGTGCCCAACACAGGAGAGGTTTGCTTTGCAACAAGCCCACCCACTGACAGACTACCCAGAGGGAAGAGGCCAAGACAAACAGCTCTGCTCCTTCCAGCATTATGCAGATGTCTTACTTGAGACCAGTGTTAGACCCTAGTCTGGTGTTCTGTTCCTCTCAACAAGGCTCCTGAAGAAACACCCAGGGACTATGATGGCTGTAAAATATGAACTGTGTGAAAAGTAAAGCCAATTGTGTCACCAAGCTGTGATGTTCTAACATTTTCCTTGATTACATGCTGGTTTTGTTTGCTTTTGACCTCTGAAACTGAACTGTTCAGGATGAAATCATCCATGCAGTGGATTTGATTTATCTTCTGCTGAAATCAGTGACTTCTAAGAGTGCATAGCGTCTCACTTATACAGATGGTGGCGGAGCTGAAGGATGAAGTGGCCGAGCTGAAGGATGAAGTATCCAGGCTCAGGTTAATAAGGGAAAGCGAAAGGGAGTTAGATATGGGGGAGCAGGCTCTGCAGATCTCCCCTGCTGAGGGAAGTGTCCCTGGAAACAGGGAGGGATGGATACAGGTCCCTGCCAGGGGTGGCAGGGGAAATCCATCCCGGCCCTCTCCTCCTCATCCACTGCCCTTGCATAATAAGTATGAGGCCCTGCAGGCTGAGGGCAGTGGGGATGAGAGGGCTGAGGAGCAGCCATCTGGGTGGGAGCCTAAGGCCAAGCGGTCCCCACCAACTATAACAACCAGCTCCACAAAGAAAAGGAGAAGGGTTATAGTTGCTGGGGACTCTCTCCTGGGGGTACTGAGGGACCCATATGTCATCCCGACCCATCCCACAGGGAGGTCTGCTCCCTACCTGGGGCGTGGGTCAGGGACATTGTGAGGAGAATCCCTAAGTTAATACACCCCTCTGACTATTACCCTCTGCTGGTAATACAAGCTGGGAGTGATGAGATTGACAAGAAGGGCACCAGGGCAATTAAAAAGGAGTTCAAGGCCCTTGGACAATTGATTGAAGGGGCAGGAGCTCAAGTGGTGTTCTGCTCAGTTCCCTCAGTGGCAGGGGAGTACACTGAGAGGAACAGGAGAACCCACACCATCAACAATTGGCTCAGGGGATGGTGCCAGCAGTGGAATTTTGGGTTCTTTGATCACGGGGCAGCTTTTACTGCACCCGACCTGCTGGGACCTGATGGGGTGACATTATCCAGAAAAGGTAAGAGAGCCCTAGCACTAGAGTTGGCAGGGCTCATTAAGAGGGTTTTAAACTAGGTCTGAAGGGGGTGGGTGAGGAAACCAGTCTCCCTGAAGAGGAGAGAGTGGGACACAAATTAGGGTTAATTGGGAAGTCGAGAGCCCAGCTGAAGTGCTGTACACCAATGCACGCAGCATGGGCAATAAGCAAGAGGAGCTGGAAAGCCTGGTCCACCAGGGTGACTATGATATAGTTGCCATCTCAGAGACGTGGTGGGATGACACGCACGATTGGAGTGCTGCACTGGGGGGCTACAGGCACTTCAGGAGAGACAGGCAAGGAAGAAGAGGAGAAGGGGTGGCTCTGTATATTAGGGAGTCACTCTCTGCCACACAACTTGAGGTGGAAAATGAAGGGATTGAGAGCCTGTGGGTTAAAATCAGAGGAGGCTGTCTCAAGATCATCAGATCTTGTCCTTGTGGGTGACTTTAACCTGACAGATATCTGCTGGGAACTTAATTCAGCAGAGAGGAGGCAGTCCAGAAGATTCCTGGACCACATGGAGGACAGCTTCCTGATGCAGCTGTTGAGTGAGCCTACCAGGGGTCAGGCTCTGCTTGACCTGCTGTTCTCCAATAGAGAAGGGCTGGTGGGAGACGTGACCGTGGGAGGCTGCTTGGGGTGCAGCGACCATGAGATGGTGAAGTTTTCAATATGCAGGGAGATAGGGAGGAGCACCAACAGAACCCTCACCTTGGAATTCCAGAGGGCAAACTTCAGCCTGTTTAAGAATATTATTTGCAAGGTTCCCTGGGTATCAGCCCTCAAGAACTGAGGGGTCCAGGATGGTTGGACCTATTTCAAACAGGAGCTCTTGAAGGCACAGGAACTGCTGGTTCCCATGTGCCAAAAGATGAGCCGGCAGGGATGAGCCTGGATGAGCAAGCAGCTCCTGGAGGAACTAAGGGAAAAAAGAGGCTATATCACCTTTGGAAGGAGGGGAAGGCTTCTCGAGGTATGTTTTAGGAAGTTGTTAGATTATGTAGGAAAAAAAATTAGAGCGGCAAAGGCCCAGTTGGAACTGAAGCTGAACACCTCTGGGAAATCCATGAAGGATTAGTTCGGGACCTGCTGAGTCACTTGGACACTCACAAGTCCATGGGGCTGGATGGGATCCATCCTAGGGTCCTGAGAGAGCTGGCAGATGAGCTGGCCAAGCCACTCTCCATCATTTTTCAGCAGTCCTGGCTCACTGGAGAGGTCCCAGATGACTGGAAACTGGCCAATGTGGTCCCCATCCACAAGAAGGGTCAGATGGAGGAACCTGGAAACTCCAGGCCTGGCAGCCTGACCTCAGTGCCAGGGAAAATGATGGAGCAGATTATCCTGGTGGCAATGACTGCGCACCTGAAGGATGGCCAAGGGCTCAGGTCCAGCCAACATGGATTTAGGAGGGGCAGGTCCTGCCTCTCCAACCTGATCTCCTTCTATGATCAGGTGACCCGCCTGGTGGATGTGGGGAGGCCTGTGGATGTGGTCTACCTGGACTTCAGCAAGGCCTTTGACACCGTCCCCCACAGCAAACTGCTGGCCAAGCTGTCAGCTCGTGGCTTGGGCAGCAACACTCTGTGCAGGGTTAGGAACTGGCTGGAGGCTGAGCCCAGAGAGTGGTGGTGAATGGTGCCACATCCAGCTGGTGGCCAGTCACCAGTGGCATCCCCCAGGGATCAGTGCTGGGCCCCATCCTCTTTAATGTCTTCATTGATGATCTGGATGAGGGGATTGAGACAGTCATCAGCAAATTTGCAGATGACACCAAGTTGGGAGCAGATGTTGGTCAGTTAGAGGGTAGAAGGGCTCTGCAGAGGGACCTGGACTGACTGGACAGATGGGCAGAGTCCAACAGGATGGCATTCAACAAGTCCAAGTGCCGGGTGCTGCACTTTGGCCACAACAACCCCATGCAGAGCTACAGGCTGGGGTCGGAGTGGCTGGGGAGCTCCCAAACAGAAAGGGACCCGGGGTGCTGGTTGACAGCTGCCTAAACATGAGCCAGCAGTGTGCCCAGGTGGCCAAGAAGGCCAATGGCATCCTGGCCTGCATCAGGAATAGTGTGGCCAGCAGGAGCAGGGAGGTCATTGTGCCCTGGACTCAGCACTGGTTAGGCCACACCTTGAATCTTGTGACCAGCTCTGGGCCCCTCAGTTTAAGGACACTGAGACACTTGAACGTTTCCAGAGAAGGGCAATGAGGCTGGGGAGAGGCCTTGAGCCACAGCCTGGCAGAGCCTCTTTTTATTGGGTAACTATGTGCTGGCTTCATTTGCCCTATTGGCCCAATTTGATCTCAGGCAAGATATATATCACAGTATCACCAAGGTTGGAAGAGGCCTGGTGGGCCTTGGTAAATTTCACTTATAACCCTGACACCAACACAGCTACGACTTTCTTGTTAACCATACACAATGCTTCAATAAACTCAATTTATCCTGTTACTGCATTAGGATTATACAGCAATGGAGCTGTACTCTATCCTTTTGAGCATAGAGTATGGGCCCAAAAGGTGGATGAGAAATGGCAAACTGTGGACTTAGAATCTTGTATTGTGTGAGAACAACAAGGCTTCATCTGTGAGAGTCATGCAATCAGAGCTCAGGGCATTTGTTTGGACACTAAAGAGAGTATTTGTCATTTTGAGGTTTGTCCTGATGAAAACCCTAGAACAGTGCTTGTGTGTGTTGGCAGAGAGTCCATGTGTTTCAGGACTGCCCGTGGTTGTGTATCATTAGACAATGTGGTTGTAACTACTAGGAGTCACTCGAGGTTTTGTGCTTGTAATTTCACTGAGATTCCTGGATGTGACTTTTCTTCTTTAGCTCCAGTCATGTTTCACCAGCTTTTGCAATCTCCTTACACACTGATTAGTGAACTGTTGCTGGCAACCATTGGGATGAATCTCTCTTTGTTAAGGCAACTGCTACCACACCAAGATTTGTCAGGATTTTGGAAACAGAAATAATGGACAGAAAACTTTTGTAACAGTTCATCACAATGTGGAAGAAATACACCATGTTTTGAAAAGGGTTGAAAAGGATGCAGAAGACAGATGGTGGGACAAGCTTTTGGGATGGGCATCCTGAGCAAGTTGTGTCAGCCCATTGTTGTTCTCTTGGTAATAGTTTTGATCTGTTTTGCTTTGTCAGTGATATTGTATATCACGAATTGGAGAATGATGAATCTTATAACACGTTTGACGTCTGTACTTGATGCATATAATCTGCTCAATGTCCCATTTAATGCTGACATCCCCAAATTTATCGATACCAAGATTGATTGGTATGGGAAATGATTGAAGATGAGAAGATTTCTTTTGATGCATGTTTAAAACTCACTGATTTGTTTTATAAATCGT
This sequence comes from Picus viridis, assembly GCA_033816785.1. NCBI lineage: Eukaryota > Metazoa > Chordata > Aves > Piciformes > Picidae > Picus > Picus viridis. The sequence goes on along the minus strand of CM066566.1, from coordinate 92,834,690 downwards.
GGAATAACCATAATATTTTTGCAGTGATTTTTGCTCCTTTCCTATTACTTTTCTTTCTACTTCTCTCTTCCCCCCACCAATCTCTGTCTCATGCTACCATCATGAGATTCCAACAACTCTGAGACACAAGGTGGTATAAGAAGTGCTCCAAAGAGCATTATCTGTTTCATCATTCAGCTCTGTACCCAAAGACTTGGACTGATATTCAGGCTAACATCTCAGCATGAATTTTGCAGCAGCCTACTCTGTAATGAGTTACTGATCAAGTTACTGAGCCTGAACAATGGAATACAGTCTCCATGGATTTGCAGGTGCAGGTCCCATGGGAAGAGACCTGTCTCATACCGATGGTCCATACTTGCCAAGTAAGACATGGGCAATTCCACTGTCCATGATTACTGCTTCAGAACTAAGGAACATAACTGCTGCCACAGGAGACTGATGCCCAGGTGTTGTCAAGGGAACCATGAACTTTAGTGAACTTCGCTCATTATAGTGTCATTATAATACAAAAACACACCTCCTGGCCTAGAGCTACTGCCTCCAAGGCAGACCATGCCTTGGGCATGCTTGCTTGGGCCCAGACCATACCCCAGTCACTCCCCCTTGGGCACACATGGAAGTCTTAATCGTGTGGGGCACGAGGGGGAGAGAAAGGCAGAGTTCGGACATCAAGAGGTGTGAAATTGATGACAAAATATGTCTCCCTAGCAATGGGACAACTAGAAGAAGAAGACTTTGAAGGAAAGCTTTCCCCACCAAGATCAAGAAAAGATCAGAAGGACCATCAGGACCCAGGACCAAATTGATGTTTATGGACCCTCACATTGGTGGTAGCTATAGACCTCTTTTTCTTCTCTCTCTTCACTTTATTTTACCTTTCCCATTTCTCCTCTCACTTTTCTCTACCTCTTATGGGCAAACAATAAAGTTTTACGGCTGATTGAAGTGAAGCCCCTCATGTGGCCACCTCACCTGAGTTTTTGCACTTTGAGATCGCAGAATCAATAAGGTTGGAAAAGACCTCAGACATCATCAAGTCCAATCTGTCACCCAACACCTCATGACTAACTAAACCATGGCTTCAAATGCCACGTCCAATCCTTTTCTGAACACCTCCAGAGACGGTGACTCCACCACCTCCCTGGGCAGCACATTCCAATGGCCAATCTCTCTTGCTGGGAAGAATTTCTTCCTAACATCCAGCCTAAACCTCCCCTGGCACAGCTTGAGACTGTGTCCCCTTGTTCTGGTGCTGGGTGCCTGGGAGAAGAGACCAACCCCACCTGGCTACAACCTCCCTTCAGGGAGTTGTAGAGAGCAAGGTCTCCTCTGTGCCTCCTCCAGGCTAAGCAAGCCCAGCTCCCTCAGCCTCTCCTCACAGGGCTGTGCTCCAGACCCCTCCCCAGCTTTGTTGCCCTTCTCTGGACATGTTCAAGTGACTCAATGTCCTTCTTTAACTGAGGGGCCCAGAAGTGGACACAGGACTCAAGGTGTGGCCTAACCAGTGCTGAGTCCAGGGCACAATGACCTCCCTGCTCCTGCTGGCCACACTATTCCTGATGCAGGCCAGGATGCCATTGGCCTTCTTGGCCACCTGGGCACACTGCTGGCTCATGTTCAGCTGCTGTCAACCAGTAACCCCAGGTCCCTTTCTGTTTGGGAGCTCCCCAGCCACTCTGACCCCAGCCTGTAGCACTGCATGGGGTTATTGTGGCCAAAGTGCACCCAGCAGTTGGATTTGTTGAATGCCATCCTGTTGGACTCTGCCCCTCTGTCCAGCCTGACGAGGTCCCTCTGCAGAGCCCTTCTACCCTCTAACAGATGAACTCCTGCCCCCAACTTGGTGTCATCTGCAAATTTGCTGATGATGGACTCAATCCCCTCATCCAGACCATTGATAAAGATATTGAACAGGATGGGGCCCAGAACTGATCCCTGAGGGACACCAATAGTGACTGGCCTCCAGCTGGAGGTGGCACCATTCACCACCACTCTCTGGGCTCTGGGGGAAGAATGCAGTAATCCTGAATGAAGACCACTGTATATCAAGGAGTTAGCGGTCCACATAACAATGAACCTGCATTAGCTCTGGTCTGTTCCATGCCCTACATCTCCCTTGGTGTAGAACAGACTCATCTGGGTGATGGTAATGCAGAAGACTGATGCAGCTCCCACTTAGAATCATAGAATCATGGAATCAGTCAGGGTTGGAAGGGACCACAAGGATCATCTAGTTCCAACCCCCTGCCATGGGCAGGGACACCTCACACTAGATCACGCTGGCCAGAGCCTCGTCCAGCCTGGTCTTAAACACCTCCAGGGATGGGGCCTCAACCACCTCCCTGGATAACCCATTCCAGGGCTTCACCACTCTCATGGTGAAGAACTTCTTCCTCACATCTAGCCTGAATCTCCCCATTTCCAGCTTCATTCCGTTCCCCCTAGTCCTATCACTACCTGAGATCCTGAGCAGTCCCTCCCCAGCCTTCCTGGAGGCCCCCTTCAGATACTGGAAGGCCACAATGAGGTCACCTCGGAGCCTTCTCTTCTCCAGATTGAACAGCCCCAACTCCTTCAGTCTGTCCTCAGGGGAGAGGTGCTCCAGCCTTCTGCTCATCCTCGTGGCCCTTCTCTGGACACACTCCAGCACATCCACATCACTCTTGTAATAGGGGCTCCAGAACTGGACGCAGTACTCCAGGTGGGGTCTCACCAGAGCTGAGTAGAGGGGGAGAATCATAGAATCATAGAATCATAGAATCAGTCAGGGTTGGAAGGGACCACAAGGATCATCTAGTTCCAACCCCCTGCCATGGGCAGGGACACCCTACACTAGATCACGCTGGCCAGAGCCTCGTCCAGCCTGGTCTTAAACACCTCCAGGGACTGGGCCTCAACCACCTCCCTGGACAACCCATTCCAGGGCTTCACCACTCTCATGGTAAAGAACTTCTTCCTCACATCCAGCCTGAATCTCCCCATTTCCAGCTTCATTCCATTCCCCCTAGTCCTATCACTACCTGAGATCCTGAGAAGTCCCTCCCCAGCCTTCCTGGAGGCCCCCTTCAGATACTGGAAGGCCACAATGAGGTCACCTCGGAGCCTTCTCTTCTCCAGACTGAACAGCCCCAACTCCTTCAGTCTGTCCTCATAGGAGAGGTGCTCCAGCCCTCTGATCATCCTCGTGGCCCTTCTCTGGACACGCTCCAGCACGTCCACATCCCTCCTGTAATAGGGGCTCCAGAACTGGACGCAGAACTCCAGGTGGGGTCTCACCAGAGCTGAGTAGAGGGGGAGAAGCACCTCCCTTGGCCTGCTGGTCACACTTCTCCTGATGCAGCCCAGGATCTGATTTGCTTTCCGAGCTGCAAGCGCACATTGAGAGCTCATGTCGAGCTTCTCGTCCACCAGCACCCCTAAGTCTCTCTCCTCAGGGCTGCTCTCCAGCCAGTCACTGCCCAGCCTGTATTTGTGCCTGGGATTGCCTCGACCCAGATGCAGGACCCTGCACTTGGTCTTGTTGAAGCTCATGAGGTTGGCTTGTGCCCACCTCTCCAGCCTGTCCAGGTCCCTCTGGATGGCATCCCTTCCCTCCAGGGTGTCCACTGCACCACACAGCTTGGTGTCATCAGCAAACTTGCTGAGGGTGCACTCGATGCCACTGTCCATGTCACCCACAAAGATGTTGAACAAGACAGGTCCCAGGACTGATCCCTGAGGGACTCCGCTTGTCACTGGCCTCCACTGGGACATGGACCCGTTGACAGCCACTCTTTGGGTGCGGCCATCAAGCCAGTTCTTTATCCATCTAGAGGTCAGAGGGAGCCTCCCTTGACCTGCTGGTCACACATCTCCTGATGCAGCCCAGGATCTTGATACTGGCAATTACATCTTTATATTGTTAGCTCTAATAAACAGCATTTAAATGATATTTTACAGAGACTGGCTGCCTTTCTTACTGCTGTCATAACAAGTCATCAGCTGCTGCTGCAAAACAGTTCCACACAGTTTCCTGAAGTCTACAGTTAAGAGCCTAGGGTCTGTTGTCCCCTACTTATGGTGTCTGTGCCTATTTTGAATACCAGCTATTCTGGTTTACTAAAGATGAAAACAACTCTATCTCTTGTCTTGGCAGAGACTATGAATCTGGTAGTCAGCATACTCACAATTCTTCCTTAGCTGATTTTGTGTCCTTTTTTGAGGAGCCACTTCTTGCAACATGCAAGAACCAATATGAAGGATTCCTTTGTATCAGTATTGTGAGAGATTATCCCACCTAGCCTGTCCAGTTGTACTAGGTTAATATGGCAAGGATTTGGTAGCAGGGGGCTATAGGAGTGGTTTCTGTGAAGAGCTGCCAGAAGCTGCCCTCATTTTGGACAGAGCCAGTTCCATCCAGCTCCAAGATGGAACTACTACTGGCCAAAAATGAGACAATCTGCCATAATAGTAGCATCACATGTGGGAAAACATATATAAGAAAGGGTAGAAAACACAGGGAGAGAGGAGTGAGAAAATGTGAGAGTAACTCTGCAAACATGAAAGTGAGATGGAGCAGTGATTCCCTTACAGCCCATGGTGAGTACCATGAAGATGCATGTTGTCCCCCTCAGCCTGTGGAGGATGCCTCACTCACTGCAGCAGCTGGATTTACTCTTAAGGAAGTTGTAGCCCCTAGGGAGCCTGCACTGGAATGGACTTGCTGGCAGCACCCACACAGGAGTACTCGGTTTCCTGAAGAACAGCAGCACGGGGAAAAGATCCATGCTGGAGAAGTTTGTGAAAGACTGCCTCCTGTGCCCCTGTATTGCAGTGGGGGAAGAACATAAGCAGGAAGATGCATCAGAGGCAAAGCATTATGAATCAAACACAATCTCCATCATGCCATAGCCCTGGACTTCTCATGAGGGGGAAGTAAAAGAGTTGGGAGTGGAGTTGAGCCTGGGAAGGGGGAGTGGGGTGGGTAGGTGCTTTTAGATTTGTTCTTATTTTTCTTTATCCTGCTCTATTTGAGTGGCAATAAATTAAACTGAAGTCTCCAAATTGAAGTCTCTTTTTGCCTGTGACAGTAACTGGTAAGTTATCTCCTTGTCCTTACTTCAACCCATGAACTTTTCATTGTATTTTATATCCCCTGTACAACTGAGGAAATGAAGTGATAGAGTAGCTTGGTGGGCACCTCACGGCCAGCTAAGGTCAACCCACCACAGCAGTCCTAGCTTTGAGGCTGTCACTTGGCCTTTTCCACTGAGAAGCAGCTCCATCCTGGGATGCTGCACATCATAGAGTCCTCCACTGGCTGAACACTGTATCAACAACAATTCTCCCATCAAGACGGGGTCCTAAGCAGGCAGTGGAAACTAATTTTTTCTTCATCTCTTTCCATCTGCGCAGGGAAGAAACCTAAAGGATCTCCCTTTTGGATATGTAGAGATAAGGAAGACCATATCTAACAAGAAGAGTTGTGTGTGCATGAGGTTGGAGTGTATTCAGACATATCTCCATATATTTTTACAATTAATCATTCATTCTAAATACAACCCAGCTATTTCCTAAGTCCATGGATGTGATGGTTTGGAGGCTTCCATGCATGGTTTTTCACGTTCATTGCTGAAGTCAAGTTAGTTGTGCTATTAGAAACTGAAGCTGCACGCCCGCAGCTTTCACACTCCCTGGTTTCCAGATTGCTTTCAATCACAGAAAACTATATATGTTGCTCCCCTGACAGAAGAGCTACAGCCTCAGAAACCTCCTTACTGCCCAAAGGTAGGGAAGGACTAAGGTGTAGACTGGGAAGGGAAGCAGTTTCTATGATCTGAATAGCTGAAGACTGGCAAGATACTGGTGAGAAACTGTAATGCAGATGATACTGAGAGGGCAAACAGAGTAGGAGGTAAGGGTTTTCTGGAGATGTGGAACAAGGGCAGAGTAGTGTATGGGCTGAATGAAAGCAATCTTTCACTGAGATTGTGCTAGCAAATTACAGGCACAAGAAAGGTTTGAGAGGAAAGGGTTAAGAGGCAAACTGTGAGAGTGCAGTGAAGGGAATAGCATTGTGTCAAATGGTGGTGCAACTTTTCAGAAGACAGTTTCTGACTGAAATCTTTTCCAGAAGGTATTCAGCTGGGAAGCAACTCCTTGATTCTAACACATCTTAAGGGAAAAAATAAAAAAAATAAAGTATCTGAAAGGCAGTATCTTAGTTTTATTTCACAGAGAAAAGATACAGGGAGTAGGAAGAGACAAAAACTTACATGAGATAAGTAATTTTCTTCTTTGGCTCTTCACCCAATAAAAGGAACAATGTGGAAAATAGCTGGCTCACTGCACAGAATGAGCTTTGCCACTTAACAGTCTGAAGACTAGCTCTCCACCAGCCCAGGTCCCAGTAAACCATCTACTCATCTGCTAAAAGCAGGCCTGTCTTAAGTTAGCTCAGGGAAGAAGCTAGGACCTGGGAGTAGAACTGAAAAAATAGCAGTAAAAGTTGTATTTTTGGCTTGCCACCCTTCCAGGACTCTCTCTCAACCCTGGTTTCCTCAGGAAAGTATTTTGGTGGAGGGGAGCTTGCAGAGCCTGGGCTAAGTGTGTGGGTTGCAGCCAAGAGCACCTTCATGTGGCTACCTGAATCTTATTTTATCTCCCCTTACGTCCCTGCCCCTGGTATGGCTTCAGGGTCCATTGATAGATCCAGGGGCACTCTTCATCTGAACAGTAACAGTTATTAATATCACCATCAGTTATCTCATCCATCATTGTGAAGAACACAGTAAAAATCATGGGAAAATATTTTGGAAGTCTGATTAGCAGTATCTGAAATTACTTCAGTGATTTTCCAGCACACTCTCAGGTTATCTGGGCTGCTGTGGCTGCCATTGCCTTATGCTGATCATGCCCACAGTGAATAGTAAGATTTCAAATCTGCTATTTAACTTGCAAATGTCTAGTGCTGAGTAATAGAAGTTGCTATAGACATTTAAGTTATCAAGCATCAGCAGAACATTAGGCTTGAAGTCTCTGTGTAGCAGAAAATTACTTGATTTTTCTCATTGAGATTTTAAATTTCAATGTTGCTCTTAATCTGTTTCACACACCAATTTAACTTATCTTTCTGTTGTATATTTTGTAAGAATCATATAAGTTCTGATTTATTACTGCATTGTGTGTTTGGCAGAGACAATATAACTCTGTTCTGATGCTTCACAGAAACACAGCAAGTATAATACCTTCATGAATTATTCCTCGATGTAAAAAATCACTTCCTTTCGCAGTTAAGCACACTTATGGCACACATCTCCCTGCCAGCAAACAGCAGAACTACATCATCTGCTGAAATACATATGGGCAATTAGTCTGCTGAAGGGTTAACATGTGTAAGGTAATATTAATTCTCTCACAATTAAAATTTCAGGAATAGGGGGAAAAAAGCCAAACCAACAGCAAATGCTGCATCACTGTGTCTTTTGCAAATCTGTGCTATTTGTTGATCCCTCCCTTAGGAAGACACAAGAGAGACCACTATTCTCATCACCTCTGTCCTCTACAGAACTCAGCTATGTAAGCCAGAATTAGACATATCAAAGCACCTTTGATCACTTCATTGTCTGCCAAGTCCTCTCCATCACTGTCTGTTGCAATGAATTGTCTTACTTGCTAACGTCAACATGTGTCCCTTCAGTTCCCTGATACTCTCTGAGGTGCTGACTGTGCAGCACGCAGGGAGTGCCGTGCAGGTGGGTGTATTAGCTACAGCGTGCTCTTGTTTCTCAACAGTCTGTGGTTTAATTGCAGAACTGGTGAAGCAAGGGCATCACTAGAATTCATCTGTGTTTTTCTGTATGTGTGCAACCACAAAGTCCTCCTGCAGTGCAGGTTTGAATAGGTTATGGGACCATAACAAAATACTTCAGTTCACAAGGCTATCCACTCTTTGTCATGAGACAAAATCACCTGTCAGGAGAGTGTTTTCCTTACTTGATAATCACAGCACAAATAGACACGATACAAAGCCACCATTTAAAGGGATATTTTTATGCAGCAGGCATGCTGCAGGGTGTCTGAGGAACCACAGTCTAAATTAAGATACTAATTAAAAAAACACTTTTCACAGATGTCATTAAGCACCCAACAGTCTGTCTCTTTTAAAAAGGGAATGTTATACCCATTCATAAATTATCCATTGTGGGATTTCACTTCTCTTGTCCAATAGCTCCAGCCATGGATCATTACTCATGCAGGTAACTTCTTGGTTTCCACTGATAAAATTAATTTTTAGCTACCTTAGACTAATACTGAAATTTTGCCCTTGGCCAGAAATCCCACTGAAGAAGCTGCAGAAATGCATAATGAGCCAAGCCTTCTTCCTCCCTTTCCAGAGTTTTCCAAAACGTCCTCTTTATCTTCTTCCAAGCTCTTAGGACACAATCAGATCTTGATTTGATATTCTTCTCAAATAAAATGTGATTCAGAATTTTCCCTTTAATACATAAAAGCTAAAACTCTGGGGGATTCACATGGTTCCAGGAGGCAAGTCCCTGAGAAGTCATTTGCAGCACAAGTGAAATAGCAAAGTTGACATCTAGAAATTATGAAGTGAGGTGGAACAAAACAACAGCAGGGGGAACAGGATAAAACTTGCCAGCAGTGGGCAAACATCTCTCTGTCTCACATGAAAACCTGGAATTTTCCCAGACAAGAATGCTTTACATGTGCCTCAACCTAGAGAGAGAAACGAGTTGTTAACTGTTACAGTGGTGATTTATGTGAGCTGTGCTTCAGTGGCCACATGCAGTCCATTCTTTTATTTTCCTTTGTGCTGGATCATATTTCCCACAATGCCTCATTTTGGAGAGGAAAATTACTCAAGAAACTCATGAAGGATTGTGTGGCCAGAGGCATATTTCAGGAAATGTGGATTGTGTCTGGATGCTCTGAAAACACAAAAGTATGACCACATGGGACACCTGCTCTTCAGCACCACGGAGGCACACTAGTTACACACACCCTGGTTCTTGGCCAACTTCTTATTCCAAACTTTCATTCTTAGGCTCTCACTTTTGCAAAGATAAATGTATATTCTGTGGAGGGAAGGCTGTCCTCACAATTAAAACAACAAAACAAGACAAGACGAAACAACAAACCCCACAACTTTTTATTTTGGCAGGGTTTTTTTCCAGTGAGCCTTGGAAAACCTGAATTACACCTATCAATAAAATCCATCTCTCTCTCACATTTTTTCCCTCCAGGTCAAAGCAAATTTCTACCACTTTCCAGTTATAATGTTGAATATATTTTAGAAGGAACTCACTGAGACAAGGTTATGGTAAATGCTAAACAAAGGCTGTAGGATATGTCTTCAGTGTTGTGGCAATGGAAAATAATTGCAGATCAAGCCAATCATGTTCCTCAGTGAGGTGAGAAAAATGCAAGGACCTAATGATAACTGATTCTTAAAAACCCTAGAGTCTTGGACTGACACTTCGAGTAAACTTCCCTTGATGTTAATAGAGACAGAAAGGTACCTTAAGAAAGAATAGAATAGAATAGAATAGAATAGAATAGAATAGAATAGAATAGACCAGACCAGACCAGACCAGACCAGGTTGGAAGAGACCTTCAAGATCATCACGTCCAACCTATCATCCAACACCACCTAATCAACTAAACCATGGCACCAAGCACCCCATCAAGCCTCCTCCTGAACGCCTTCAATGATGGTGACTCCACCACCTCCTTGGGCAGCCCATTCCCATGGGCAATCACTCTCTCTGTGTAGAACTTCTTCCTTACCTCCAGCCTAAACCTCCCCGGCACATCTTGAGAGATTCATTCTACCTTCTCAGATACCTCATGTAGATATCTGGGTCAAATGCACGATTTTAAGAGCCATTCAGGGGCAATCATTATGGAAGGAACTGGGAATCAGCAAAGGAAACAGAACATTTTTGCTCACTGTTTGCAAAAGAAACAGTTCTGGTAACACTTTCCTCTTGTGAAGGAAACACTTCTGAATTTCCTTCACTCAAAAATGCTTCCGTGCTAATGTTTTGCTCATGGAAAGTGACACCGTTCTCCACTGCCTGATAATCACAGCTCCCTCCAGGGACACAATCTGTACAATTAGTTTCTGAACATATGATCAGCTGTGCCTGTTCATTCAGATTTTCTTTCATGGGTATCCAACCTAAATTTTTGACTCAACTATATACTCAGAACTATAATTTAACACAGTGACATGTATCTGTATTTTCTGCTGAGGGAGAAACCTATTAAAAGAGTTTTCTCTGCCTTAATTTTATCATTTTAAAATTACAATTAATCTGGTGCAAATCTTCCTAATTATTGGTCTTGGGATTCTTTAAGATGAGTTTGCTGAAAGGGTTTAATTTTTGAAACCTGAGGCATGTTGCTTCACCACAGTTGTTCACACAGGTACAGCAGCAATATTGCTGTTCTGTAGTTTAGAACAACATCTCAGCAAGTGTCAAGTCTTCAAGTCTTAATTTCAGTATTTGAAAATTCACTTCCTTTCAGTGTTTTCACCTTAGTGAATATTCTGGCTTCCAAAGCAATTTACTAGCACACTCCCTGAAAACTCAATCAAAGAGGATTAGCCCTCTCTGTCCTGTGAGGTAGCTGTTCTACTCCTAGCATTTTTCATCTCATTTGTAGTTTTCAGTTTCTGAGATCATGGCTTAGTTTCCCTGGGAGTCAAATTCATATATATCTTCAATGCAAGAAACTCAGTGAGAGAGCAGAGAATGGGTTGTCTGCTCATATAAACACAGCTGCATACGGAAAGTGGCACACAGTTTTTTATACCCAAATTCAGGATATTGTGCAACAGACAAAAAGGAAATCAAAGGAAAAATCAAATCAAAGGAAAATACATTGTCATTGGGTTTGCCATTCCTTTTATCTGAAATTACTTATGCAGATGTGTGTTTTGTGCTCAGACAAGGAAATGAGAGAAAATTGTTTACACACTTTTACAGGAGTATTGTTTAAGTTTCGAGTCCTTGTTTACTTCAACAAGCATAGAAGAATTTCTGGGAATGTGTGTGATGCCATAAAAGATTAGTCCATCATCTTCCACTGTTCTCTTCATGTGTGTGTACACAGACTGGGAGTGTATTAGATGAGAAACTTGTACATGACTTTTTCTCAGAAATCTTTGCCAGGAGCTTGTAATTACTTTCTGTAGCAAGAATATTAGGAAAATGCAATGAAAGTGCTTCTGGTCTTAAAAGAGAACAGTGATTTCTTGCCCCTCTTATCAGAATGAGACAGCAATACCCTTTATTCAGAGTGAGACATTAGCAACACTGTATATATCTAAATACACTCACCAGAGTACTGGGAGCAGTATATAGCTCTGTGACTACTGGATTACGTTAGACGCAGTAGCTGTACAAGTTCAAAATTAGCTTGGATAGTTAATATCAGTGTGGTGCACAGAACTAGCTCACAGCTCATGTCCTGTGTATGTAGTCAATGGCTTAATGCCAGGAGGATGATTACCAAAAGAGGATCCCAAGCTTTGATACTGGGATTAGCAATGGCCTGCTGGAATCCAGTCTCCTTCTCAACTAGCTCTGTTGGGTCTTCCCAGGGATCTCAAGAGTTAGCACTATCTTCTTCCTAACATAGCTATGGAGAAGTTTTGAGGATAGAACCACAAAGCAACAACAGCAGAAAAAGTGAAAGAAAATTCATATTTAATATAGGTTCACTAAGACAGGTTAACAATTTTTATTTTAAAGTTATAAAGAAGAATGTTGCAGTTTGGGCTGGGTGCCCCCCTGCTTCCTGTGTCCAGAGGTCCAGCCCAGTGGGTGGACACAGGAAATTGGGTATTTCTACCATAATTCTCTGCACCACTATAAGATCTAATGCGAGGTCTAAGCACCTCCTCTTTCTTCCTCGCCGTCACCCGGTAATGGGGGAGTTGTTGTCTCCCGGCCATGGGCCTGGCTAGGCCCAAGGCCACGGGGGGATGGGCAGTCTCAGATCTGGCCAGCTGAGACTAGCCTGGCAGTGGGGAGGGGGGAAGAAGGAGCCCTGGGGGTCTTGGATGTACCCCCAGGTGGGGATGGGATTATCTTGGGACTGTTTGGGATTTCTTTTGTCACTCTGCTTTTGGCTTTCTGTAAAGATTCACCGCTTTTCCTTTAAACTTTCCATCACTTTTGCAATCCGTTTTGTTTTGAGTTGTTTTATTCTGCCCGTGGTGGGGAGGGTTTGGAGGGGGCTGCCTAACCCATCACATTATTGGTAGCAGAGGATGGTTTTGGTGGGGAGGGGGTCTGCCCTCAACCCCTTTGCATTCCTGGCGAGGCAGGCAGGAGTAGGAGTTTGTTATTGTGGCCACTTTGCAGATCGGATTGCAAAAAAACGGAGAGTTTAAATTCAGTTCTGGGCGTCGGTTTGGGTTTTGGAAGTTGGGGGTCAAGTTTTGTTGTTGGGGCGATTGTGTGAATTCTTGGGGATTGCAGGGGGACACCTGGTGCGTGGCCGATGGCACGGAGCCCCCTCCTGCTCTTCCATGCAGGGGTGGTTCCTGACCATCGGAATTGGGGTACCGCTTAAGAACGCGGGACCTGCCCTTCCTCCACCCTTTGCTCTCTGCGGGCGGTAGAAGCGGCGGGGAGTGAAGCAGGGGAGGGGCAGTGGCGAGCAGATCAGGATCGGGCCCGTTTTCGCTGCGGGAAAGAGCCAGCCGTGGCGAGCGGGCGAGCTCAGCTCCCGAAACTCAGGAGGGCGAACGGGGACCCCAGCTGCAAAGCCGTTCTCAAGGGCTCTGGGAACACGTTTATGGCTTTCGCTGGAGGAGCCGTTTGAATGCCCGAGGGGTGGAGGCGATTTTGACTCTGTACCGCGGCGATAGAGGCGGCCGGACCTCTGCTGTATGCTCGGGCTGCGGCGGCGGTGGCCTCGGCCGTGCGCTTGGAGCGGCGACGGCGGCCCCCGGCCGGCTACGCGGGCTGCGGTGGCGGCGGGCCTGGCCGTGCCCTCGGAGCGCCGCCGGCCCCGGCCCCAGCCGTGCGCTCGGGCTGTAGTGGGGCCGGTCCTAGTCTCTTCCCTGATTATTTTTTCGGACCAGTTCTGAAAATAGCGCCGAGCACCTGGCTCCACCTCCCTTCTTCTCAGTAGGTTGTGGTGCAGTCCCTCCCCCTTCCGGGGGGGGAGTTGTGTAGCTGAATGCTTGTCACGGCTTGGTACGCGAACGCCCAGAGGGGGCGGTATACCTGTGACATGCGTTTGTATAGCCTCGGGCCGCGGCTGGAAGCGGTCAGCACTGGGCTTGGGAAAGGTCCGTGCAGGGTTGAGGAAGGCTCAGTGTGCTATTTTCCTGGAGGGGCGGAGAAGGAGTTTGAGCCAGATTGTTCTGGCTGGCTTGCCCCAGGGGTGGAAATATGCCACTGAGTAAATGGAGATGGAAATAGAAGCTGGTTGAGAAGTTGTGAGGTTTTTTTCCAGGTGACCAGGATGTCCACCGGATCCATGAAGAACTTGCACCGCAGAAGAGTGAACTCTGCATCGCTGGGTGGTTCCATTAGATGAGAGAAGAACTGGAATGGACTGACACTTGACCCTGACTGAGAGAGACTGTTTGGGTGGACGCCCAGATGAAGATATGGACTTCGCCGGACATGTCATCGGAAGAGTTTTAATTTGATGATATGTTTGGGGTGCAGAGATTATGGTATGAAATAAGGGGTGGCATGTTGCAGTTTGGGCTGGGTGCCCCCCTGCTTCCTGTGTCCAGAGGTCCAGCCCAGTGGGTGGACACAGGAAATTGGGTATTTCTACCATAATTCTCTGCACCACTATAAGATCTAATGCGAGGTCTAAGCACCTCCTCTTTCTTCCTCGCCGTCACCCGGTAATGGGGGAGTTGTTGTCTCCCGGCCATGGGCCTGGCTAGGCCCAAGGCCACGGGGGATGGGCAGTCTCAGATCTGGCCAGCTGAGACTAGCCTGGCAGTGGGGAGGGGGAAGAAGGAGCCCTGGGGGTCTTGGATGTACCCCCAGGTGGGGATGGGATTATCTTGGGACTGTTTGGGATTTCTTTTGTCACTCTGCTTTTGGCTTTCTGTAAAGATTCACCGCTTTTCCTTTAAACTTTCCATCACTTTTGCAATCCGTTTTGTTTTGAGTTGTTTTATTCTGCCCGTGGTGGGGAGGGTTTGGAGGGGGCTGCCTAACCCATCACAAAGAAAAAGAAATTTGATAACTCTGTTTAGTAACACTGCACGGAGCCTATGGGGGGGTTAAAAGTTGCAGCTGAGTTCCTGACTGATGGTATAATTAAACAAAGCAATTCAACCAATGCAACATCTCACGGCAACATGAAGGGATTATCTCTTGCACCCCCTTTTCCCCTTTGCCTTGCACCTTACCCTTCCATCTTTGCTCTACTTCCTTCCTGTTGATATGGCTGTCACTCTCTTCTGACCCTGTACTGAGTCCTTTCAACTTGAAAATGGTCAGAAAACTGTGCTTGGCTTTTGGTTTGTTTGCTTTATTCTTTGAGTCATTTTTGGAGTAGATCAGTGAGCTGAAGTTGCTGAGCACACAAAGGGAGCAGGTTAAGCAGTTATGGTGAGTGCAAAGAGAAAATGTGAGAACTGAACTGCTCCTTTCAGGGACAAGCGCCGGGATCGGCGGCCACTTGGGCGGGCTTTCGCGCTTCTCCTCCTCGGGCTGCGGTGGCGGCTGAGCTCGCCACGCTTCCTGAACGCACAGCGGCACTCGGGCGGCCCTGTCTTCACGTGCTTACGGCTCGTGAGGCCAGCGCCTTCGGCGGCGGAATTTGAACAGCGGACAGCGCTTCGCGGGGCTCCGCTCGGCAGCAGCCCCTTCGGAACAGCGCCGGGATCGGCGGCCACTTGGGCGGGCTTTCGCGCTTCTCCTCCTCGGGCTGCGGTGGCGGCTGAGCTCGCCACGCTTCCTGAACGCACAGCGGCACTCGGGCGGCCCTGTCTTCACGTGCTTACGGCTCGTGAGGCCAGCGCCTTCGGCGGCGGAATTTGAACAGCGGACAGCGGTTCGCGCGGCTCCGCTGGGCAGCAGCCCCTGCTCTGGTACTCTCTCGCGCTCTCGCGCGCCGCCGCACTTCTTCTAAATTTTGTCCAGTGGGTGGTGTGTCCAGGGGCAGCCACGGCCGTGGCCAGGGGCAGCATGGTTATAACGCGCAGCAAAATCTCCTTTAAAAAATCAGTGTCGACCCAGACTGAGGTAGAACACAAGCAGGTAGCTGTCCAGGTATCTGGCTGTAGTGAGTGCTGGGGCCTGGCTCTTGAGATGCAGGGTAGTGGGGGCAACTCTTGCATTAGGTGTGAGCAGATTGGCTATCTGCTCGACCTTGTGGCCAGACTAAAGGATGAGGTTGCTAGTCTTAGAGATGTATGGGATTGTAGAAAAGTGATGAGCCACAGGAGGAAAGAGATGAACCCGAGTAAGCAGGCTCCACAGGCTCCCCCAGCAGAGACTGGTTGTTCAAAAAGCAGAGGGGAATGGATACACGTTCCTCTCAAAGGACACAAATTAAAACCTCCTTGCCTCCCCCCACCTCCCTCACTGCCCTTGGAAAACAGGTATGGGGCGCTGGAGATCGAGGGTGAGGTGATACTGATGCCGGAAGACACACCATCTGGGGTCTTCCCTGAGGCTAAACAGCCTAAGGTTAAACAGCCTAAGGCAACGCAGCCTAAGGCAACGCAGCCTAAGGCAACGCAGCCTAAGGTTAAACAGCCTTCCCCTGGCATCAGGACTTGCTCCCTAAAAAAGAAAAGGAGGGTAATTGTAATTGGTGATTCCCTCCTGAGGGGAACAGAAGGTCCCATATGTAGGCCGGACCCATCTCATAGGGAAGTTATTAGCCTAGCAGGAGTCCAAGTTGGAGATGTTACCAGAAGGCTGCCCAGTCTGGTACAGCCCTCAGATTATTATCCCTTATTGGTCATGCAGTTAGGGAATGATGATGTTGGTACCAGGCCTCCCAGGGCTATCAAAAAAGACCTCAGGGCCCTGGGAGATCTGGTTGAGGGGTCAGGTGCACAAATAATTTTTACATCGATACCGTTAGTTGCAGGAGGGAACACAATAAGGAACAGGTCAGCCGCTGTAGTCAACAAGTGGCTTAGGGGCTGGTGCAGACGAATGAATTTTGGGTTTTTCGATCTTGGGGAACTTTGTACTGCACCAGGTCAGCTGGTAACAGATGGAGTACATCTGTCCCAGAGGAGGGGAAAGGTCATAATACATGAGAATGGCCTGTCCCCCAAAGGTAAAAAGATTCTGGGAAGGGAATTAGCAAGTCTCATTGACAGGGCTTTAAACTAGCTTCGAAGGGGGAGGGTCGGAAACCAGTGCCCTCAGGCAGGAGTCTGGAGGTGATAAGCTAGAGCTAGAGGTGAAACCAGCAGCCCAGCTGCAGTGCATGTACACTAATGCACGAAGCATGGGTAACAAACAAGAGGAGCTGGAAGCCTTGTTGCAGCAAGAAAGTTATGATGTAGTTGCCATCACAGAGACGTGGTGGGACGACTCGCATGACTGGAGCGCTGCAATTGATGGCTACAGGCTCTTCAGGAGAGACAGGCAAGGAAGAAGGGGTGGAGGGGTGGCCCTGTACGTCAGGGAGGCACTGGATGCTGTTGAGATGGAGATCAGGGATGATAGGGTTGAGTGCTTGTGGGTGAGAATTAGAGGGAAGACCAACAGGGCAGACATCCTGGTTGGAGTCTGTTATAGACCACCCAACCAGGAGGAGGATGTCGATGAGGCATTCTATAGGCAGCTTAAGGCTGTCTCAAGATCACCTGACCTCGTTCTCATGGGTGACTTCAACCTGCCTGATATCTGTTGGGATCTCAACACAGCAGAGAGGAGGCAGTCTAGGAGGTTCTTAGAGTGCGTGGAGGACAGCTTCTTATCCCAGGTGCTGCGTGAGCCTACCAGGGGTAAGGCTATGCTTGACCTCCTCTTCACCAACAGGGAAGGGCTGGTGGGTGATGTGGTGGTCGGAGGGTGTCTAGGCACCAGTGACCATGACATAATAGAGTTTTCAGTATGCAGCCAAGCCAAGAGGGGCAGCAAGAAGACCTCCACTCTGGACTTCCGGAGGGCAGACTTCAGGCTACTCAAGGAACTAATTCAGAAGGTTCCTTGGGAATCAGTCCTTAAAAATAAAGGGGTCCAGGAGAGCTGGGCCTACTTCAAGGAAGAACTATTGAAGGCGCAGGAACAGGCTGTGCCGGTGTGCCGGAAGATGAGCCGCCGGGGCAGACGGCCAGCCTGGATGGGCAATGAACTTTTAATAGAACTTAGGGAAAAAAAGAGGGTGTATCATCTTTGGAAGAAAGGGGAGGCAACCTACAGAATGTTTAGGGATGTTGCTAGGTTGTGCAGGAAGAAAATTACGGAGGCAAAAGCCCATTTAGAACTTAGACTGGCCTCTGCTGTGAAGGACAACAAAAAGTCCTTCTATAAATACATCAATAGCAAGAAGAAGGGCAAGGACAACCTCCACTCCTTGGTTGACACGGAGGGGAACGTTGTAACAAAGAATGAGGAAAAGGCAGAGGTACTTAACACCTTCTTTGCCTCAGTCTTCACTAGCAGGGCAGAACGTCTTCCAGACAGCTGGCCTGCAGAGCTGGCAGAAGGAGCCAGAGAGCTGCATAGTTTCCCACTGCTCCAAGAGGAAGTTAGAGATCTACTGAGCCGCTTGGACCCCCACAAGGCCATGGGACCGGATGGGATCCATCCTAGGGTGCTGAGATTGCTGACAGATGAGCTGTCCAAGCCACTTTCCATCATTTTTCAGCAGTCCTGGCTCACTGGAGAGGTCCCAGAAGACTGGAAGCTGGCCAACGTGGTGCCCATCCACAAGAAGGGCCGGTTGGATGAGCCAGGCAATTATAGGCCTGTCAGCCTGACCTCAGTGCCAGGCAAGATTATGGAACGGGTCATCTCGAGTGCGATCACACAGCACTTACAGGATGACCAGGGGCTCAGGCCTAGCCAGCATGGATTTAGGAGGGGCAGGTCCTGCCTGACCAACCTGATCTCCTTCTATGATCAGGTGACCCGCCTGGTGGATGTGGGGAGGCCTGTGGATGTGGTCTACCTGGACCTCAGCAAGGCCTTTGACACCGTTCCCCACAGCAAACTCCTGGCCAAGCTGGCAGCCCGTGGCTTGGACAGGAGCACACTGCGTTGGGTTAGGAACTGGCTGGAGGGCCGAGCCCAGAGAGTAATGGTGAATGGCACCACATCCAGCTGGCGGCCTGTCACTAGTGGTGTGCCCCAGGGATCAGTACTGGGCCCCATGCTCTTCAACATCTTTATTGATGATCTGGATGAGGGCATTGAGTCCATCATCAGTAAATTGGCAGATGACACCAAGCTGGGGGCAGCAGTTGATTTGCTGGAGGGCAGAGAGGCTTTGCAGAGGGACCTCGACAGGCTGGACAGATGGGCAGAGTCCAATGGCATGAGATTTTACACATCCAAGTGCCGGATTCTGCACATTGGCCACAACAACCCCAGGCAGTGCTACAGGCTGGGGTCAGAGTGGCTGGAGAGTGGCCAGGCAGAGAGGGACCTGGGGGTACTGGTTGATTGTAGGCTGAACATGAGCCTGCAGTGTGCCCAGGCAGCCAAGAAGGCCAATGGCATCCTGGCTTGCATCAGGAACAGTGTGGCCAGCAGGAGCAGGGAGGTCATTGTGCCCCTGTACACTGCACTGGTTAGGCCGCACCTTGAGTACTGTGTCCAGTTCTGGGCCCCTCAGTTTAGGAAGGATGTTGACTTGCTGGAACGTGTCCAGAGAAGGGCAACAAAGCTGGTGAGGGGTTTGGAACACAAGCCCTATGAGGAAAGGCTGAGGGAGCTGGGGTTGCTTAGCCTGGAGAAGAGGAGACTGAGGGGTGACCTTATTGCTCTCTACAACTACCTGAAGGGAGGTTGTAGCCAGGCAGAGGTTGGCCTCTTCTCCCAGGCATCCAGCACCAGAACAAGAGGACACAGTCTCAGGCTGCGCCAGGGCAGGTTTAGGCTGGATGTTAGGAAGAAGTTCTACACGGAGAGAGTGATTGCCCATTGGAATCGGCTACCCGTGGAGGTGGTGGAGTCACCTTCACAGGAGGTGTTCAGGAGAAGACTTGATGGGGTGCTTGGCTGTATGGTCTAGTTGTTGGGTGGGTTGGATTGTTTGATGGGTTGGACGCGATGATCTTGAAGGTCTCTTCCAACCTGGTGTATTGTATTGTATTGTATTGTAAGCAACCATTAGGTCAGCTCAGCTCAGCTATATAGTTTAACCACATTTCTTATTAGTGAGATTAATAAGCTACCTTATCAACAACACTATTTTAACCCAAAGTGCAAACTTTTATTAGTTATTTAAATGGAGCAGTTTTCACGTTCAAGATTCTGCTGCTCGTCAGTCAGAAGCTTGTTTACTTTCTCTATCAGTAAGTTGAGAGGGGGACCAAGCATCTTGGCCATGCCTGCTGGATATTGTAACACCCTATGAAAAAAGTCATCCAAAAGGAACTCACAGGCTGCCCAGTTGGAATGTTGCACTTGAAATCTTCCTCTGCTTTGCATTCTATTTTATGTAAGAGGAAATCTCTTGTGTAACTTTTGAAGCTATTTTAAAAGGTCAGGCTTGGTTTGAGATGGGTCACAGAGGCTGGTTGTTCTCAGCATCTGCCCAATGTGAAACTGAAAATTTGCATGTAATGGACTGCAGTGTAACACAGCAAAACTCTCCGCTGCAAGGGGAGCCAGTTCTGACAGCCCTAGCCAGGAGGCTAGTGATGGTAAAAGCTGGATTTTATAGGAAAGAACACGGAGCAGCATCCCTCTGCTGCAGGAGAAATCCTTGTTTCACTGCAAGAGGGGAAAACGAATTGAACATCTAGGTAGAGATACACCACTGCCTACATTTAGCCTCAGAGACAACATAGGTGTGTTTGCTGCTGCTTGTGTTTCCAGTGATTCCCCTAAAGCAGAATCAGTGTGGAGAATACTTAATATGTTATTCACATCTTTATGTTCCCTACATATTATTTAAGAGGTATGGAGGAGGAATCTTCATACATAGCCTCTAAGGTTCTGGGCAAGTTACAACCAATTGTTTTCTCTTTGCTTAACCCTCTTCATTTCATAAATCAGAACAAGAGGAGAGACCCTTCCATTAAATCATGTATGTCTGACAAAACAAAACATACCAAACTGCTTTCACCAAACAGAGTGAATATGCTCAGAGTGCATGCCTATGGTGTCCTGTGATCTGCAAGAGAGCCGTAAACACCACACTTTGTTTTTCAAGGAACAAAGATGTGCATCAGTTCAACTATCATCCTGACTGTAATGGGGGAAAAAGCTGATAGTGACAGGATGAAATGATAGGAAATTGTGGAAGGAGTACAGAAAAGCAGAAGCCTGGGGAATAAAGAGTGGCAATGCTGGTGGCTGTAGTAAAAAAGTTGAAAGTATGTAGGACAAAAAAGAAGGCTTTAGCTTGGGGAAACAGATTAAAAGTCACAGCTGGCTTGATCTAGGGTTAGCAACAGTCTTGCTCTAAACAAGGCTTTGGACTAGATGGTCTCCAGATGTGCCTTTTAACCCACATTGCTGATGATAGTCTTTGAATTCTTGAAGTGTCAGGGGAGAAGATGCTGCCATTCTCTGTGTTTTCTGGATTGAGAAATACTGATGCATTGCACAATTACTCATAGACATCACCTGCTGGCCTTCACGCTGGCACCCTTCTCACTTGAAAGGGCAGCTCTCAGAGGAGCAGGTGAGGTGTGCTACATGAAGATGGGTAGGGATGTGACAGAGGGGATGGGTGGGCTGAAGAGAAGAGATTGTTGGTGGGCTTTGTAATGGGATACTGAATTGTTCATTTCTTGCAAAATGAGTAGAGAGAGAGAATTATTATGAGGTGAGGACCACATGGTGCTCTATGGGTGTGCCTGCTGGGTCAATCTACAAGGAAAAGTTTCCAGAGAATGTGTTAATGCTGATAAAGGTTAGTGTAAGCTATTGATATGGTACATGATCTTCTCAGAGCGGTCTGAGCAGCTGGAGAAAGCTCAGCTCTAGCCTTTATGCTTTACGTCATATTTCCAAACAAAGGATGGTGCACGTCCATGAAATCACTTGAAGACACTATGTCTGTTAAGCCAGAAGGGTTAAAAGGCAGCCTTAACTGTGGTTTTCTGTTTCTTTGCTGACCCAGAATGGGAGATATGGACCTCACTGAATTCCTGTCCCATCTCCTGGTAGGTACCTCCTGAAGAGCTATTCAGAAGAGCTCAGTGTCCTTTCTTGGGGCACGGAGCTTTAACCTCCAGCTCCTGAGAGCAGCTGAAAAATATCCTGAACTCCTTTTCTTGTTCTCAAAAACAACAGGAATTGAGAAATTAAGCCTGTCCAAGGCTGGTTTTTCTTATTGGGTGTAAAAAATTATAGAATTAACCAGGTTGGAAAAGACTTTGAGTCCATGCCTGCAGCTGTGAACAAGTGCTGTCACACCCACACTCCATAACACACTTAATCATGCCTTGTAGCCCACTGAGGCTACAAGATGCTCTCAGACTCTATTGCAAAACCCACCCCAGTTGCTGTCAAATATACTAGCCCTGCCATGATGGGCACTCAGTCTCCTTTCCAACACATTCTTTGAGCACCCAAACCAATCATGAATATGTGAGTTTGGTATCGCAGTGCTACAGGCAGTGAAGAAAGCAAGGGCTAATGAAAGGGGAAATGCAAATCCAGTATCTCCTGTAGAAATCTGTTTTCTGCAAGGGTTGTGTATTGCCCCTCAGCCTCGGAGCTGGGAGCTGCATGAAGAATAACAACTGCAGTGACCAAAGTGCATGTATGTGTCTGTAATAAATTCTGATAAGCCTCCTTTGCTATGTAAATAATGAATATAAATTACATGGTTTTCTAAGGCTTCATTTCTAGAATGGGGAGAATTTCCTAGCTTCCAGGTTCCATTTATCCTACTCACATCCCAGCTCAATTTTGGAGCAAAAATTGGAGAAACACTATCTCCCCAAACCCTACACAAACCATTTTGCATGTAGAGGAAGCCAGGGTACAGGAGGTGCAAGGAGATATATGGCCCAAGCTGTGCTATGTCATGTTACAGTAGGTAGTATCTACACAGCCTGCTAAGTCGGTCATTTGTTACAGACATTTAATTGAGACATCATGACTTCTTTGTAAATTGACTGAAAGGGGCACCATGGCCTGGCAACACGCTCTCCAAGTGGCTCATTGCTCTCCAAGTGTCTCATTGCTCTCTTCAATGCTACTTTGAGAAGTGATTAAAATAAACATTTAGAGATGGTGTCCTGGAAATAGCCCCAGACATCTTCTGCACTGCCCCAGTGCAAGTCTCATCTTCCAAGGTCTCATGTACAGGTCTCACTTGTTTAGAGAGAAGTTTTTCTGGATGCTACTGCTTAACCTGTGGGTTTGGTAAGAGCTAGAGTGCTCCTCAGGAAACGATAGGCCTATGTTCAATATTTGTTTGAACAGATTCAAATCTGCAACTTGTGTTCTACAGCCAGTATGGTTTATCTCTAATCTGGCTTGGTTCAAGCACTCCCTGAGTAATTGTTCCAAGAAGTATTCAAGAATTGCTAACCCAGGTTGAAAGAGAAGAGGTGCAAGAATGACTCTGTAGTTTGGACACTGGGCTGAAAAGCAGTGTCCCGATTTCTGCTTTATATTTTTACAGCTCATCCTGGATTTTATTCTACTAGGGCCCCAATATAAAACTAACATGCTTATTTAAGCAAAGGCTTCTGGGGACAATATTACAGAAGAGAAAGTTGCAGAAGGAAGATCTGGGGTAACTTAAGGGACCCCCAGACCTCTGACTCTCCAAATAGATGAGTTGCAACTCAATATGTGGGACACACTTTATGATTGTGTTGTGCTGGAAAACTCTACACATATCTACTGCTATCTTGAGCACAGATGTATGTACAGTAGAGAAATTCTTTCACTAAGCTTGTGTTCCTGGTTATTGCCATTGTGTTCCCCTGCAGCTAATCAAGAAATTAGCCTGGGGACTGGAGAAAGGCAAAAGTCACTTCGATCTTCCAAAAGGGTAAGAAGGAGGACCCAGGTAACTATAGACCAGTCAGCCTCACCTCCGTCCTGGGAAAGATAATGGAACAACCTCTTCTCAGTGCTGTCCTTAGGCACATCAAGGGCAAGAGGGTCATTAGGAGCAGTCAACATGGCTTGACCAAGGGGAAGCCATGTTTGACCAACCTGATAACCTTTTATGAGGACATAACCAGGTGGATAGATGATAGTAGTGCAGTGGATGAGGTTTACCTTGATCTCAGTAAAGCATTTGACACTGTCTCACACAGCATCCTTGCAGCTAAGCTGAGGCAGTGTGGTGGTCTGGATGATCAGGTAGTGAGGTGGATTGAGAACTGGTTGAAGAGAAGAAGTCAGAGAGTTGCGGTCAATGGGGCAGAGTGTAGTTGGAGACCTGTATCTAGTGGAGGCCCTCAGGGGTTGGTACTGGGACCAGTGCTATTCAATATAGTCATCAACAACCTGGGTGAGGGCACTGAGTGCACGGTCGGTAAGTTTGCTGCTGACACCAAGCTGGGTGATGTGGCTGACACAGCTGAGGGCTGTGCTGCCATTCAGCAGGACTTAGACAGTCTGGTGAGTTGGGTAGGGAGGAATTTAATGAAATTCAACAAGGGCAAGTGTAGAGTCCTGCACCTGGGAAAGAACAACCCCATGGATCAGTATAGCTTGGGGACTGAGCTGTTGGAGAGCAGTGAAGGTGAAAAGGACCTGGGGCTGCTAGCGGGTGGGAGGCTGACCATGAGCCAGCAATGTGCCCTTGTGGCCAAGAAGGCCAGTGGTATCCTGGGGTGTGTTAGAAGGGGTCTGGCTGGTAGGTCAAGAGAGGTTCTCCTCCCCTTCTGCTCTGCCCTGGTGAGGCCACACCTGGAATATTGTGTCCAGTTCTAGGCCACTCAGTTCAAGAAGGACCTCAAGGAACTGCTTGAGAGAGTCCAGTGCAGAGTCACTGTAAAAGTATAGATGTTTTATAGATGTTGGATTTGCCTCAGCCGATGCTTTCAGGACCAGATGTAAGCAGGCAAGGACGTTTATTACGTTATACAGCAAAGTTCTCTAGTCTATCAGAAGGCACAGGTGTCACATCTCAATTGGTCATTTTCTACTGGCATATGTGCAATAAAGGCATACCATAGGTCAAAATAACCAAACAATATTTTAACACATCCAACCAAATTCTGCCAAGCTCCTCTCCTTCAGTTACAAGGTGTTTACATTACTCTCAAAGACAAAACATAGCTCTCTCTAACTCAAGCAAAGGCAAATCCTCCCTATAGTCTTCTAAAGCTATCCAAAAACAGCCCGCTTCCCACGAGTCACAAAGATGATTAAGGGAGTGCAACATCTTCTTATGAGGAGAGACTGAGGGAGCTGAGGGCTCTTTAGCTTAGAGAAGAGAAGACTAAGGGGTGATCTCATTCATGTTTACAAATATCTAAAGGGTGAGTGCCAAGAGGATGGAGCCAGGCTCTGCTGGGTGATGCCCAATGCCAGCACACGGGGCAATAGGTGGAAGCTGAGGTAGAGAAAATTCCATGGACAGAGGAGGAAAAACATTTTCACTGTGAGAGTGACAGAGCACAGGAACAGGCTGCCCAGGGGGGTTGTGGAATCTCCCACTCTGGAGATATCCAAAATCCTCCTGGATGCATTCCTCTGTGATCTGACAGCGGGGCTGGCCTAGGTGATCTTTCCAATCCCTAACATTCTGTGATTCTCCGATTCTGTGAAATTCAAAGTGCTGCAGTGAGGTGAAACTCTGATTAAAAGCACAAGGTTTTAGAGTCTTGGCAGCGTCTTGGCACATTTATGAGACAGTTGTGACAGGGAGGGTGAGATATTCTGGAACTGGCCTTTAGCAATATTATTTGGATACCAGTCACAATGCAGAGGGCAGCACTTGAGTCACTCCATTATAGATTGGTGTCTTCCATAGGAAAACTGGGCCAACTTGAGACAACCATTGCCAGCAGTGTTAGGTGTCATAACAGCTTGTAGATGTGGTAATCACTCATGCTCTTGCCTAGCAAACAGTATCAGCTGAATCTGAAAATCAGATAACCTTCTCACCTCCATAGACCAGTCCCCTCAGGAGAGCTGGGAAACAGTGGCAAAATAAGGTGCGGAAATACTGTGAATATTGTATAGCATGTTAGTACTCTTACATGAGGCAAGAAGGTACCTGTGCTGTCTTTTCACCTGCATTTGAACAAGACCTATTGAGTGTCAGGATCTGAATGCAGCTCACCAGAGTTAAAAGGAAAAGCTGGAAGTAAAGGACCACAAGGGCATGAAATGATTAGCTGGTGTTGGCACTGCCAGCCAAGGTAGCAGATTGGATCTCCAGCATTAATGCCAATGTTTAATGAGAAAACTGCAGCTTTTAATCTGAAATAAACAGAGTTGATGTCTTTGAATGAAATCAAGGGAGAACTAAAGACAGGGTTTGACAGCTCCCATTCTAGCCAGCGTTGGCACAAAATTCTCCACCATCTTGTCCAGTGTTCCAGCTCTTTTAGAACAATCTATGCTATAAGCATGTTGTATCCAGTATTTCATCAGTGACTGAAAACATAGCTACTGGAGGTGATACACAGATCAACAGGCTGCAAAGGAGTTGTTCTCTGGTTTTAAGTTCCAATTTATTTTCCAGTTCAGTGTTCCCCTTATAAAAAAATGACTTGTTTACTTTCACACGAGAAGTTACTTTGATTTAGTGAGCTCTTTGGGGAAAATATTTCCATGTAAATCTGTCTACAGTCATCAGATGAATTCTGAATATACACAAGGGAAGATTTTGTTCTTTGATCAACTTAAAATTTGACTGTGTTGACAGCAAGTTATGTCTGATTTCATTTACATCAGGGCATAGATCAGTTTGCTCCAAGCAGAGCTGCTCTAGATTCACACCAGTCTGAAGAGAGTTTGACCTTGGTTCTCAGGGTTTTACAGAGAGCCTTTCTCAATCTTTCTGCAGGTTACTCACGTTTATGGCTTCCATGCTGAGTGATCACCTACTCTCAGCCAAGTCAGCTCAACCCCTCCTAGGCAAGAAAGGTCAAAACTCTCTTCTTATTTGACCTCACCCATTGACCATAATTAAACTGAGATGCTTTCTCTTTTTGTCAGGTCCTCCAGTCTGCCTCAAAGTGAGGCAGGAATGCTTGCTTGGGCACATACTTTTTCCCCTCCAACTAGTGAGTCAAAAAAAACATCTGACTTCAAAGCTCCCCACTTACTCCTCAGAAGTGGAATAATGTCTGGGATATTTCATATACATAGTCTAAGATATATAGGAAATCAATCATTGCCATTGACATATGACTAAGTTTTCACTGATGAAACAACAAAAAAAGTTACTGAAATCCCATCTGATGTCAAGCAAAAAGCAGAAAAATAAACTCAATAGTTTCCTGCTTAACAGGAAGATATTTAGGTGAACATGTAAAGAATTGTAATTTTGAGATATTCAGTAAGACAATGCAACACCTCTTCTTGTATGGAGGGTCGAGAGGGAGGGAGGGAGGGTTGAGAGAGAGAGGGAGGGAGGCAGGGAGGGAGGGTGGAAGGAAGGAAGGAAGGAAGGAAGGAAGGAAGGAAGGAAGGAAGGAAGGAAGGAAGGAAGGAAGGAAGGAAGGAAGGGAGAAACGAAGGGAGAAAGGAAGGGAGAAAGGAAGGGAGAAAGGAAGGGAGAAAGGAAGGGAGAAAGGAAGGGAGAAAGAGAGAAAGAGAGAAAGAGAGAAAGAAAGAGAGAAAGAAAGAGAGAAAGAAAGAGAGAAAGAAAGAGAGAAAGAAAGAAAGAAAGAAAGAAAGAAAGAAAGAAAGAAAGAAAGAAAGAAAGAAAGAAAGAAAGAAAGAAAGAAAGAAAGAAAGAAAGAAAGAAAGAAAGAAAGAAATAGAAAGAAAGGAAGAAAGGAAGGAAGAAAGGAAGGAAGAAAGGAAGGAAGAAAGGAAGGAAGAAAGGAAGGAAGAAAGGAAGGAAGAAAGGAAGGAAGAAAGGAAGGAAGAAAGGAAGGAAGAAAGGAAGGAAGAAAGGAAGGAAGAAAGAAAGGAAGGAAGGAAGGAAGAAAGGAAGAAAGGAAGAAAGGAAGAAAGGAAGAAAGGAAGAAAGGAAGAAAGGAAGAAAGGAAGAAAGGAAGAAAGAAAGAAAGAAAGAAAGAAAGAAAGAAAGAAAGAAAGAAAGAAAGAAAGAAAGAAAGAAAGAAAGAAAGAAAGAAAGAAAGAAAGAAAGAAAGAAAGAAAGAAAGAAAGAAAGAAAAAGAAAGAAAGAAAGAAAGAAAGAAAGAAAGAAAGAAAGAAAGAAAGAAAGAAAGAAAGAAAGAAAGAAAGAAAGAAAAAGAGAGAGAGAGAAATCAAAGAAACCTATTTGGCACTGCTGTTTTCCTGTCCCTGCAAAGTTTAAATTTTCTGTTAACTATGCTTATCCTGGGATTGGCCCAATTAGAATAAAACTATGTCTACTTGGAAAGTAAAACACAGGTAGGCTCTTGCTGCTTCACAAGGATATCAAATTAGATATTTTCCTGGACAACAACTGTTAAATATCTTGGAGCAAGCTCAAACAATCCATTTTCAAAGCACCACGCCCCAATCTGTGCTGTAAATCAAGTTAGCTCTCTCAAGTTGGTGAGCCTGTGAACAAAATAGCCACTCACACCATCAGCTGCTGCTGCAAGGAGTGTGCACCAGGCAACACTTCATTGTCACCACCCAGGAGCATCCAGGTCAAGTGTTTTGAGGAGGGTAGATAATCATGCTGCCTATTTTTAAGCACCCAATTTAGGGCCATAAATTGAAGGGTTGCTTTCCCTTTGCCAGGGGAAAGAGAGGTTCTTCCAGTCAGCAATCCAGAGTAGATGTCTAATTAAAGTAGTATAGATCATCCTCTGAAAGAACTCCTTCTGTCCATTGCCTGTAAGGAAAACTTAGAATGACATATGAATGACCAGTGAATCAAATGACAAAGCACAGAAGAGGTCGAAGCAGTAGCATTTATTGCCATCATCTCTCAGAGAATATATGAGGCATTAAAATTCTGATACTGTCCCATGTTCTAGCCACAAAGATTGTAATGAGCACACATAATGGCATCA
The DNA here is from genome assembly GCA_033816785.1 of Picus viridis. NCBI lineage: Eukaryota > Metazoa > Chordata > Aves > Piciformes > Picidae > Picus > Picus viridis. The sequence goes on along the minus strand of CM066566.1, from coordinate 92,806,441 downwards.
AATGAATCTCATCCAAAGACACAAGCTATAAGGAGAACAAGAAAAGGTGCAAGCACACTATTTTATAGTCCATTTCAGAAAGTGGGAGCTGTGTCAACATAGTATGGAATGCAGCACCCAGCCAAGCTAGTTAGTCACCTATTATTGCACAACAGCTACTGTTGATTACTATTACTAGATATCTGATGTGTTACTCTCCTACGCTATGCCTTTTTTCCCCCCCCCATCATGGTCATGAAATTTCTGTTGACAGATAGTTAAGGCTGCCACAGATCATACAATGGAAGCCGAGTATAAATCTCAGCTGTGAATCCATGATGACATAAGAAGAGGGTAAACAATGCAGCTGATGAGACTCATATCTATCAGCTCATTATAATCTCATGTAGGATGTGGTTGCAACTCAGAAGCATGCTGGAGCCAGGGACCTCATCTCTCTCCAGTGTACAGGTGACAAATCAAAGATAAGACAAATGCTTTCATATAAAGGATCTTGGAGAGAGTCATTCTACACAGGATTGACTGGTAGAACCCTGGAATTCCTCTTTTAGGTTCCTTCCCTCAGAGCTTCTAACAAATGTGGCAGAGCTTAGTAGGGTAAAGGCTGGGTGGCAGATGTAATTGCCTGGTGCTGGCAGAAGCAGCAATAATTGCAAAAGACTGCAAGAATGCATTAAAGATTCCATCTCCTCACTAAAACCAATTCAAGCTGCATTTTCATTACCAGCAGCAATCAAAGTGTAGTTTATTTTACTAGAAAGCTTGCCCTAACTTGGTTGGTATATTTCTCTTTCAGAAACCATAGGCTTGTGAAAACTAATTGAGTACAACCAAGAACTTGCAAATTTCAGTTTGTCTCTCTTGAAAATCAGACCCAACTGTCTCTTACAGGCCTAGATTATGCAGTTTTAAATTTCTATGCACTGAAGTCTAGCCCTAGCTGGAAAGCTTTTAAATAGTCTCTTCTCTGCCATGCTGGCACTAGGGACAGCTTCAGACTGAAGTTCCCCAGAGCTATAGGCCCTTGGAGGCAGTAAAAACCTGTGGCCATGTTGGCAGCTTTACCTACACTAGAGTGGGCTGCTGCTGCACCTAAAGGATGGACCAAAGCACTTGGAGCAAGAGCTGCTGCCATGGGTGATGGTCCTTCTGGCTCCCACCTTGTCAGGGCCAGGACAAGAGCAAGGACAGGTCTCCCCTTGCACCTGTGCTTATGCCACAGAGAGGAGAGAGGTGCTGCCCAGGGAGCATTACTGCTTCAGTAAGTGACTGGCAAGTGCTTCCAGCCCACCACAAGGCAGTCCAAACGGGGTGAGGGTGTGGCATTGCTGGAATTTTGGGGGGCTGACAATGAAAGGGGCCTAAAGCACTCTTTGAGCTGTCAGTCATAGCTGAGGAGGGCTATCAAGAGCTGCACTCACCAGCACTGAGTTCCCAGCTCTCAGCCAAGAGCTGTGCCTGCCTGGGGCTGGGTTTAGGCTGTGGCATGGATTATCACCTAACCAGGTACAGCACAAGCTAGCTGGGTACTGAGAGAAGCATACTGTGGGTTAATACACCTCTTTTCTGCAGCTTGCTGCTTCTGTTGAGCTTATATCTACACTGCATTTTGTACCTACTTGAGGCCTCTTGTTATGGACCTCAAGTGTCTGAGCAGCACAGCTGCCACTGCATGGTGCTGCATCTGGAGCAGGCCCTCGTCAGTGCTTTACACTGCAGCAGTGCTGTTGAGTTTTACTGAGTACAGTCCTAGAGTGACATCTGCTTTGGCCACCCTGTTTGCTGAACAGGAAATTCCCTGCCCACATCTGGCCTGCCAGAGCTTGCTCTCGTCTACAGGATTTTCCTCACTCACTACTGCAAGATATTAGAGCTACTCTTACACAGGCTGCCGAGGTTTTCTAGATATTTGCACTGCTCCATCAATAGATTTGACTAGCTTTTTATTCCCTTTCCACTTCATTCCCAACACTATGTTCTCTACTCAAAATGTGTTTGTTTTATTAAGCTATATATTTCTCTGAGGTGAATCTCCATTTACGTTCCTAGTCATTACAGACTGCTTTATGTAGCAATGTGGGCAGACACATCTCCTTTACTTCATGTTACTGGGTCAGCCATTTGTTCTTATGTTATGAAGACATCATGCTACCTAGAAGCTTCTGAGTTATGGTTCTAGCTAGCAGTAGTGGCATCTGCTCTAGCTTCGTAAGTTACTTAATATCTTTGCCTTGTACATATAACAAATTTAAGACAGTGTGTCAAGTGAGAGTCAGACAGTGGGGACTGAACCTGTGACCTTTGGGGTTTAATGCACAAGCTCCTATTATTTGAGAACACGAGCCAGTTAGTCACAACTGAAGCAAATTAATCCTTCTTTGGCTAAAGAAATACTAGAAGTAGATATGAAACAAGAAAAAAAGTTGTCACCAGATCCTTTGGAAATCCAGTGGGGAACTGACTGGGTTATTGTCTATAAATCATTGTGAAAGTGGAATATCAGTCAGCTGAGTCTGAGATAACCACACTAGATTTTATGAAGTGGGAATGCTGGGCTGTGTCAGTACTGTAGCCTGACATTGACAATTCCATGGTCACCAGTAAAAAGCCAGTACTGAGTGCTAAATATTACCTTCAGTATTGATTTTCTTGATGTCAGCCCATGGTGACAATGGTGTCATTGCTATTCCTGATACCCAGGAGCTGGCAAAATGCTGTTCAGTGGAGATGGAGCCAGCATAAACACCTTCTGCCACCAGTAGCTGCCAACTTAATGTTTCCAAGATGGACACGGTGCTGCAGCCTGTGAAGCGAATGAGCCTCGTCCACAAACACACCTGGAGGCACAGACAACTGTTTCTATGCTCACTTTTGGCAAGAGAAATTATTACAGCCATTAGAGTTTACCATTGTATTCGGGATGCAAAGTGGTTAGTTAGTTGCCCTGTGGACTTTAGTGCTGCCTCTGGCACAGGCGAATCCCCAGAAGAGCTGTGAACTGAAATGGGTAGAAGTGCAGAAAACTGCACTCTCTGCTGATAATACTTCTAATTCTTTTGCATGATGCATGGCAGGACTGTGCTCTCCATTTTAGTAGCAGGATAATGATTCTTGACAAAATAAAAGCTGAGTGCATTCACAGGCCTTTTGCCTATGGCTCTACTTGTGCTTGGTTCCTAACCACTGCCTGTTCTGATGCCAGGGAGTTCAGTGCCTAAACCACTGCTTTCAAAATGTCTCAGAGAGTCTCAACCTCTGTTGTCACAGACCACCAACGAATCTAGAAGGAACTCATCAGTCTAAAGCATTTGCTCTGCAAGATTGTTTCACAGACCATCTCAGAACCTCTCAGCACAGATCACAGGCTGGGAAGCTCTTGCCTAAGCTTCACTGAGAACATGTTTCATAGTCACATGCCAGCACAGGAAGAAGATAGAAATGAGAAGATGATGAGGCAGTACTGGCCCCACCCCTCTGATGTATGCATGATGAATGCACGTATCCTGCTGTTACTTCACCACCATAGTCTCACAGACATCACACAGACTCTGCCTGCAAGCGGGCCTTCACTGACCCTTGGGAGCAACTTTGAGGAAGCTCTCTGTGCACACTGAGGATCGATCTGTATTGAAATAATGCTAAAGCTATGGGGTTATGCAGCCATTAGCAGGGTACAAACAACAACGAGAATACTAGCAACATCTCACAGTTGAGGAATTGCCAAAGGTAAGGCAGGGAGGTTTCAGGGGCACAACCATAATATGACTAATCCAATGACATTTAAGCATTGGGCATTAAAAACCTTAGGCCCTTGGGTTGCATTATGCCACACTGCAGTGCAAAGGGAGCAGAAAGCCACTAAATCACCTTTCCTTTGCAGCAAATTCTCCAGACATGAGATACAGGTTGTCACGAACCAAGGCTGTATCACCTCATAATACACGGATGAAGAAATTGGAGCTCTGCCAGCTATGTCAGCACAGAACAAAGCTTCCAGAGAGCCTTCTTTCAATTCATAACAACCCTGAAGATAATCTCGTTTTGACCAAGGTTCTCCTGTAACCATCCAGCCCAGGAGCTTGACGGCCACAAGCCCATTATAGTGCTTTCCCTTAGCTGCAAAAGACATCCTGGCTTTTTAAGCCTTCAGCCACAGCAGAAGGTTTTGAATGAGGTATATTTTGCTTTGCCAAGTCCAGTGAGTGCAGATAGATTAAGCTTGGACAATATCTGATCCAAACTTCTGAGGCGGTATAAAATTTTAAGACTGTACACAACTCTGCCTTGTGCTTTCCTGTGCCTGTATTACATACACTTATTGAAATTCAATTTGTAGTTAGGCAACAAGGGGATTTTTTAAAAGGCAGTTTATTGCTGCAGGTAATAGAAAAGGCATAAATCAGATAATGCTGAAGTTTCTGGCCAGTATACTCTATGCAGTTGTTACTGGGGGTGTTTCACCAACCATGGGAAATCTGACAAACACCATAAAACTTTCTGTTTCACACATTCAGTCATTGTTAAAAAAAAAAAAAAAACCAGAAAAAAACAACCAACCAAGAAAATTAAGACGTTAATTCCTTTATTTGTTTGTTTAATTTTGTCTTTCTCAAGTCTCTGGAAAGTCACAATAGCATGTGTTAGCTGGGGAGACATTCTTGAGACCTCTTACTCATGGTGGAAAAATCCTGAGCAGATATTTTTCTGCAAATAGCCCAGAGCAGTAGTAATAGAATTTCCCCTCTGTAAAAGAGCTGCCTCTGAATAGAGGGTAACAGTGCAGCAGTTCTTTGCTGTTAGCAGACGAGAAATACAGTACTGCTTCCAAAGTAGCTGGCTGCAGTTGTCCTTTGCCCATAGGGAAATAGCAAAAGTTCAGTTGTGGTAAGTGGTGGTGAGACTTCCCCCTGCTCTTCTTTCTCAGTGCACGAGATGGTGGCCCCTGACATGCACTACATATGGGGGAGCCTGATGGTACAGGGACACCACTGATCTGAGGCTGCAGAGAGAAGAGTCCTTGGAATGGGGAGCAAACATGGATTTCTATAAATGAGTGAAACATGACCTCAGCCCTAGGAAGCAACTGGTAGCAGTTTCAAACTCAGCAGGTGACATTTCACAGGTCAATACAAGGAAACTAGACACTAATGAAAAGGCTTGGTTTGTGAATATATTAATTAAAAAATAAAGCCCTGGAGTAGATGGGGCAATGACATTCTCTTCCTCTCACCCTGTAGAACTGCACAGAGAAATTGAAGTAAAGGTCTCTCACTACCCAGTGATGAGGCCAGCAAACTACCATGAATCAAGTGGGAGCCTTCTGTCCATGATGGCTGTGCTCATGATGGCTGTGCTTCCAATGTAAGCAACAAGCATGCATGAGCTGGGAAGCCGGTGGATGTGGCTAAGGCAGCCAGTGGCAGAACAAGAGGACACAGTCTTAAGCTGCACCAGGGTAAGTTTAGGCTTGGGGTGAGGAGAAAGTTCTTCCCAAAAAGAGTGGAATGTGCTGCCCAGGGTGGTGGTGGAGTCACCATCCCTGGAGGTGTTCAAGAAAGGATTGGATGTAGCACTTGGAGCCATGGTTTAGTAGTCATGAGGTCATGAGTAGTCATGAGGGTGAGAGGTTGGACTTGATGATCTCTGAGGTCTTTTCCAAGCTGGCTGATTCTGTGATAATGGAGGGCAATCCTGAAGTTTCTGTGTCTCTGAGGTGTCACCCTTGTGCCTACAAGTTTCTACATTCCCTGATTCATTGGATGCTTTAGAAACGTACTCATGTTGAAAGACAACTTACATAGTGCCTCTGCTTAAGCCATTCCCTTACCTTTCTCCAGTGCACGATCCTTTCAGTGCTGACCTGTTTCTTGGCAGTGTTTCATGTGCTATTTGCTGTGCCTCATCACAGTTGTGCATCAACTCAAGGTTCCACTAAGCCCATTTCAGTCCCACTGTGCTCTCTGATCCTGGATATGGTGTCTTTTGGGGGAGACACCAAAGCCCATGGCTTGCCTGTATACAAGTCAAAGGAGAAGGTGAAGATGAACAGAGAGAGAGCTGACTTATCTCCCCTACAGGCAGAGGGTGCTGGGGTTGTTCAACTTGGAGAAGAGAAGGTTGCAGGGAGACCTTAGAGCAGCCTTCCAGTACCTAAATGGGACCTAGAAGAAATCTGGACAGGGACGCTTTTACAGGGGCCTGCAGTGTTAGGACAAGGAGTAATGGCATTAAATTGGAAGAGAGTAGATTTGGCTTAGAGGTAAGAAATTGTTCACTGCTTACAGTGAGGCACTGTAACTGGTTGCATATAGAAGTTGTGGATGCCCCCTCCTGGAAGTGTTCAAGGAGAGGTTGGATGAGGCTTTGAGCACCCTGGTATAGTGGAAGGTGTGCCTGCCTACAGTGGGGGGATTGGATCTAGATGATTTTTAAGGTCTCTTCAAATTCAAACCATTCTATGATTCTATGACATGCATTATGAATCCCTCCAGCTGTGCTCCTCGTGATCTCACTGTGGTCCTTCATCTTATTCCTCCTCTCCATCTTCTCATGTTCTTTGTCCACCTGTTGAATCTTGTGCCTAGTTAACTCATCAGGTCTTCAAGATGAGGATAATCTTTCCTAAATATTGTACTTACTCAGCGTGACAGAAGCTTGAGAACCTCTGGGCTCTCCTGTAATGAATGCAATATATAATAATAACAAGATGTCATTGAAAAATGAGGCTGGTACTGTGCAGAATAATTGAGAATAATGCTAGGTTTTAATATGGACACTTTTCCTGCTCAACAATAGATGCTGTATTTTCAGCAATAGCAATTACAGAAATGCTCAGATTTGCAATTTCCCTCCTTCAAGCATTTCATTGTTTCTGTTCTCCCTCATTTCCTTCTGCCTCTGTTAGATCTTTTCCTGCTTTCTACTCAAATTCCAAGATAGACTTAAGGGTTTAAGATTAATTAAAAAGATGGGAGATACTAAAATTCCATTTTCCTAACCATTTATTTTTATATAATTTTTCAACTAAAACACTTTAAGTGAACTATTTGCCTCCATTGTGACAAAATTTGTTAACATTTATGACAACTAAATATATCTGACCTTTCTTTCCTTTTCCTGATTCCTCCCAAATCAGCCATACTTTTCCTCCCTCTCTATTTTTATATTTCTTTCTATCTCTCTTGCTTCCACATACATATGCAAACACTTGCTGACACAGATATTTTGACTGGTACCTTATCTCTATTCAAAGCAAAGAGGCTAAAGCTGAGCCTGGATTTTACATCTCTATGTATTCTCCAGGCTCTTGTCCTGCCTTTGAGATGCTCACAGCTGCACAATGGCCTGTGGGAATATAAACATTCTTTTCCACTTCTTTCTCTTCCAAAACCAACAGCAAAACATTTTCTCTTTCCCTGCTTTCCCAGCAATAACAAAGAAGACATTGTCTTTGTCTCTAGCTTGGTAAGTTTCTGAGTGAGAGACAGATGAGGAATATCTCTACCTAGGAAAATAATAATATAAAGTATTTTTATTAGTGCAATTTGTTATACTGAGTCAGTGCTTAAGAGGCCATCCCTAGAGCTAGGGCCCCTTTTGTGCTCTGGGGGAACTCACAAAAGGAATCTGCTCCAAAGAACTTCTTTATTTCTTTGAAGACATTTCTGGCACTGATTGGATGCTGATGAAAAGCACTGTCTTGGCAGCAACAGAGAGGAAAGTCTCCTGTTCATCTGCAGACAGCACAAGTTGCCCTTTCCCTTGGTCTCACTGGCGGTTAGGGTAAAGTCCAGTGTGCAAGATCAAAAACCATCTGTCTGATTTGGTGATCATGGTACAAAGTTTTCTTCCCTTGCAGGAATTAAGGTCACTCAAGCCTATATCCCAGCCTGAGCTCAAAGCAGACCCAGCACTACCAGTGACAGAGAAAGCAGGCACACATGGACATGTGCACATCACTGTGCATAAGCACAAGGTGTTTGTCCTTGAACCCACGGCTATGTGGGCTATTTTTCCACTGATCCACCCAAGAGTCCACCTTCTTCATACATATCACACATGCTGATTGGTTTACTGTCTTGTCAAAATATTTTAATGGGATTTTAAATGCTCTGAGATTTGGGTCAGTGTAGCTCCAGTGACGCCAATGCACCCAAGTCTGTTAATGCTGAAGGACAATTTGCTCTAGGTTTCCTTCTTAGGAACGGCTTTGAACCTCAAGGTGCCAGAAATCACCTACCTGGAGGTGCAGATATTGCAACAGGGATTAAAAGTCATGGGGGGATAGAAAAGGAAAAGACATCTTTTCTATGGCCTTTGGACACATTGGGGCTTTGTGGGAAAGCTGTAGCATGTCTCCCTGCCTTTTTACACCCCATTTCAGGGCTCACACTGGAGGCTCACTCAGTGAAGCTGACTGTCATATGTTGTGGGGGAGAGAGCAGCTGTAGCACCGTCATACAAGGGGAGTGCACCTTTGCTTCAGCATCATGCCCTTAGAACTAAGGCAAAGTTTACATTTACAAGAAACAAAGGAATCTCCAGCAACACTGAAACAGGAAAGTGTGTGACTCTTTCCCCCCCTTTTTTTTTCCCCCAAATAGACTTTGTGTCCTTTGTGGGCCCCTCAGTTTAGGAAAGATGTTGAGATGTTGGAAGGTGTCCAGAGAAGGGCAACAAAGCTGGGGAGGGGTCTGGAGCACAGCCCTGTGAGGAGAGGCTGAGGGAGCTGGGCTTGCTTAGCCTGCAGAAGAGGAGGCTCAGGGAGACCTTCTTACTCTCTCCAACTACCTGAAGGGAGGTTGTAGCCAGGTGGGGGTTGGTCTCTTCTCCCAGGCAACCAGCACCTCCTTGCCCAGGGAGGTGGTGGAGTCACCATCCCTGGAGGTGTTTAGGAAGAGACTGGATGAGGCACTTGGTGCCATGGTTTAGTTGATTAGGTGGTGTTGGGTGATAGGTTGGACTGGATGATCTCAAAGGTCGTTTCCAACCTGGTTAATTCTGTATTCTCTACTCTTAATCTACCAGCAGCCAACATTCCTTTTGTTTGCAGTCCTCTGCTTTGAGTATCCCAAGCTATTTAGCTTCTGGTTATACTAAATGTTTCTTACATGGAAAATAGGCTCTCAAATCCATCAGCCTTTCATTAATTTCAAAGAGATGTAATGTGGTTTTTAATACACACTGCGCACTTTGTAACTGATGCACTTTTAGGAATTGAAAGTGTTAAATAAATTAAATGGTCCAGTGAATCTTTTCCAGACCAGTGTGTTGCCGGGAATTTGGACCTGGTCCATTGCACTTCTTTGAAGCTCTTACTGCTTTTATATTTTGTTTTGTCTAATAGCCTAGTTAACAGGAAGAACATTTCCTTCAGAGCCTCTGGTCAGCTCTGCATTTCACTTGGCTTGTATTTGATTTTTAGACTGTTTCTAATTGATTTCCATTAATAAGGTGCAAACATAGGTTGGTGGGATTTTGCTAGGGTTTTTTTTTCCCCCTGGTACTAAAAGAAACACGCAATATGAAATATAAAGTTTCTTTGGATACCACCCAAACCATTAACTCCTTTTAGTTTATCCTCTTTTGGGGGTGCATCATCATCTCATCAGTGATTTCTCTTCCACCTCTGTATTTCTTCAATTAAAACAGAGTGTGCTTTATTGGCTTTTCTTGTTAAAGAGTACCACACCTATTTTGGTATCACTTGTGGCTTGTCCTATGAATATAAATTATGCCTCACTGTGCATTCTGAGCATATATTCTCCTTCCTGTATGTATTTATTTGTAACTTAGTCCATGCTAACCTCCAGCTATTTGCATAGCCACAGAATCTTAATTTTATTCTTGGTATGGTATCATCATTTTTTCTTGCGTGTCTTGAGGGAGGAGATTAGAAAGCAGACATGATCAAAGCATTGTTTCTCAGCAAAACTCAATTAGAGCAAAGGGTGCAACACGGTATCAGAAACAAATGATTGCAAGCATGGTGTCCTCTTGCTTCCTATAGGTTTCTAAGTTGCTGCGCTCTTTAATGATTAACCTAGTAACTATCTCTGTGTGGCACCTTGAATTATCACTTGCAACAGCTAGATTTTCTCCAGTATTATTCCCGCTTTCTTCAAGGCCTTCAGGAGAAGAATCAGCTTTATTTGGAGAAACACATTTAGATAAAATCTGTTTTCCTTTGCGTGCACAAAATCCTATCTCTGGCTCCGCTAAGTACTAGGCTAAGCCAGTCCCATGGGTTATTTCCTTCTTAACCTCTGAACTATGCGAGACAGGCCTAGTGTGCAGAAGAAAAAGGTATGTCCAGCAGCAAGGAAAAAGTTTTCCTGTCTGAGGGTGGGTATTTGAATGTGTTCTCACTGCAGTGGTGTACCACACCCTTGTTTTGCAGACTGCCTGGTCCAGTTTCACCACAGTGCTAATGCAGCAGCTTCCACACCAGAGCTGTGCCACTTGCAGAGTGGCAGCAGTAGCAATGTAGGCAGACAGGGGCAGCAGGCCTCCTGCTGCAAAACCACCCCAGCACCTGAAAGTGAGTGTGGCTTTGATGGCACAGCAAAATCCTTCCCCTTTCTGTGCAGGGCAGTGCCAATGCCCCAGTCTCAGAGTTCTCTTTTAGGAGACCCAGGTCAGTGTTTGTGAGCACCTCTGCTCCAGACAAACACCCCTATGACCACCTTTTCTGACCCCTGAGAAGAAATTTGCTGCCTTTTTATGTTTGTGGAGGGCAGCAACATAGCAACACCAGAAGTCATTCATGAGTGCCCTCTGTGTCTTTCCTTGGAACAGTGGGAGCCAGGAGTGCATCAGATTTCACCCATACTGGCTCAGCATGTCCAGCCTGGCTGCTTGCTCTTCATTGACCTACTTCATCAACACCAGGCACTGGTGCTCATGAAGTCTGGATCTAGCAGAAATGTTTGCTTTTTAGTGCCTAGTGGTTTTTAGCTGGGAAATAATGTGAGCATCAGGTTTCAGGTTTTCTGGTTATGTCCTTCAGAACCAAGCTGGCTGACAAGAAGACATGCAGCAATCACTTGCACTGCCACTCACCATTTGTTGGAGAATATCAGTAACCATGCCAGCCATGCTTGGAGTGCAACATGCCTTCTCTCAACAGGCACTGGGACACAGCCTTTCCCTCTCTCCAGCATCATCTGCTACATGCCTCCTGACCATCAAAATCCCTTCTGCAGGGCCCTTGTGATTCTCTGAATTTTAAAGCTGGTCAATGAACCTCTCACTTCCTCTCTGGTTTGTTTTCCAGAATGGTTTGGGGGTTGTTGGCTTTTGTTCTGTTTTGGTTTGGGTTTCTTTTGTTAATGCTGCCCGTAGTGGTGTGTTACAGTGTTTGTATAGCCGTTGTGCTGCATCATTTTACTGTGACCTCAAAGCAAGGCTGTGTGTGCTTTCTCCCACTGTGATTAATTATTTTAATAGAGGCAAGAGAAAGAAAATGGGAAATTTGTGGATAGTGATCTGCCTTGCTCAATGTAGGGAATCATTTCATTGGGGGTCATTAACGTTCACTGTAGCATAACTCAGTAATAATGTGGAAAAAAGGTCATTTGTCTGTGGGTAGTGTGAAGTGGAACCACAAGCTGTGTCCAAACCCCTGAGTGACCTATGCTGCTTCTCAATGCAGCTGAGTGCCAGGCAGAAAGCGCCAATCAAGCAAGCATAGTGCTTACAACTATCTATTCTCACTGGGTGTTCCTTGAAAAACTGTCTGTAAGCAGTTTTAGAACTGTAGGTTTAGTGAGTGGGATGAAAAAGGCCAAGAGTTCCTCCTCAGCTAACACTTCTTAACCCTCTATGCCTACTTCATACAGTATGGCTATGGAGCAATTTCTTGCTACGTCCCATTGTGCCTGCATCCAGCCCTGGCTTGAAGCTTTCCACACTGATGGAGTCATCTCCAGATACAAAATGCACCTTTGCCTTTATTACCTCCTGGCTTGAAGGCTGCAATAATCCTTAGTTTCTGAATAGCTTTTGACCATTTGCACACCACCTACTGTGATTCCCTGTGTTAAGTTACTACCACTGTGGTGGCTATGGTCAAGATTGAAGAGCATTCACCTGCGTGACACTCTTGATGTGCTGATGCTGTGGAGGCACTCTGAAGTACAGAACACAGAATTAACCAGACTGGAAAAGACCTCAGAGGTCATCCAGTCCAGTCTATCACCCAACACCATCTAATCAACTAAACCATGGCACCAAGAGCCTCATCCAGGCTCTTCCTAAACATCTCCAGTGAGGGTGACTCTACCACCTCCCTGGGAAGCACAGCCCAATGGCCAATCTCTCTTTCTGGGAAGAATTTCTTCCTCACCTCCAGCCTGAACCTCCCCTGGCACAGCTGGAGACTGTGTCCTCTTGTTCTAGTGCTGGTTGCCTGGGAGAAGAGACCAACCCCCACCTGGCTACAACCTCCCTTCAGGGAGTTGGAGAGAGCAAGAAGGTCTCCCCTGAGCCTCCTCTTCTCCAGGCTAAGCAAGCCCACCTCCCTCAGCCTCTCGTCACAGGGCTGTGCTCCAGACCCCTCCCCAGCTTTGCTGCCCTTCTCTGGACACGTTCCAGCAGCTCAACATCTTTCCTAAACTGAGGGGCCCAAGTTCAGCTCTGAGTTACTTACTCTTACACTGTCAGACTATTCTTTAAAGTGTGTGGTGAGGGAAATATCTGAATGCACAAATGATGTATGGATCATGTAAATAATGATATCAGCCTAGAAACTGATCTGGCCATTAATACTTTGTGAAATACAATGCCAAAAAAACCATGCTCTGGGGTTCCCATCATTCATTTGCACTGCACTACTCTTACAGAACAAACAAATAACCAAACAAACAAACAAAGGCATTGCTCTGACAAGGAAATGAAGATCTAATTTAAACAAAAAAACCAACAAATCCCCAAACAGCAAATCCAAAGCAGCCACCAGATTTGACACAAACTATTTTTAAGAAATTTATTACCATCACCTCCTCTGATCCACAAAGTGTGTGCTTGATGTATAGTCAAACAACAGAGTTCAATAGTTTGGACCCCACTTATTTTACCACTTACATCCTGTTGCTAACCACACTGATGACCTCCAATCATGGGCTCAAGGGCACAAACCATCCCTCCATTGCTCCTGTATGTAGTATCTTTGATCGTTTGCTGTTATAAGCAAATCAATTCTTTAATTATTAGTGGATGAGTATGAGCACCTGATAACCCAGAGGGGAAAAGAGACTCTTTTGCACGCTACAGGGCACTGGTAGACTTTACCAACCTCAGTGTTGTAGTTGCTACAGTTTTGCAGGGGTTCAGAAAGCTTACTGAACAGCTCTGTGGAAGAATATACTGGGATAACAACCCGTAGTCATTGCTTTTGGTGGCTGTAACCAAAACCGTTTTCTCAGCCACTGTCTTGTGGAGGCACACTGAAAAAGTGCATTGTTGTTCTAGTTTTTTTCTCATCAATTGGTGCCAGAAGGCCAGGAATTAGGGGAGGTGGACCTGACAAAGCAGGCTTGTTGTTACACAGCTACAATGCATTTGGGAGCCCATGGAGCACCTGGCACAGCTCCGGGTTAGAAACCACAACAGGAGAGAAGGTTGGACATTGGCAGCCATGTGTGTGATAGAAAAAAGAAACTCCAACATGTTACCAGAAAGTCTGTCCCAAGGGCAGGTGCTAGACACCAAAAAGATACTGGACCCTATTTTCAGCCCAGATTTTACACAGAGGTGATGCTAAATTACAGAGAAGATCTATTTTTAGGTCGTTGAAGGCAAGGCTGAATGCACAAATGTAAATGTTTCTCAGCAAACAGCCGCTCTGCTGAATATTGTCTTGCTGGATATGAAATTTAGCTGCTACATCCACACCAGACCTGTTAAATAGCTAGAAATTATTTGTCTGTGGTAACTAATGAAGAAAACAAGATAATTAATTTCAGTATTTTCTTGCAACAGAGAAGCTGTCTGGCAAACTATGCCAGACAAAACATCCATACAGAACGTGTCAGTAACTCATGCATTTAGTTCATTCACATTCTTAACCACAAATAAAAGTGAGAAATTAAATCTGTAATTGTCTATATATTCTTCTTAATGAGTACATTCTGGAATAACATAACCATGGTGTAGGTTTATTAAACGGAGATCTGTCTTCCCTTAATGAGAAAGGAGGAAAAGCTGCTGTAATGCTGGTTAATTACTGGGTACCCTTTCACTGTGAATTAAAGGTCTATGCAAACTCAAACGTGGAGAAGCAAACAAAAGATGTGATACTGGAACATACATATGTTATCAGAAAACTGAGAGGGTTAGAGGAAAAGGCCAGGAAGTGAAGGGAAAATAACTTAGGTGAAAAGTACTAGTGATGACTGTGGTAACGACAGATCCATTAGAGAATGTATCACACGAGTTATGAAGGCAATGGGGACTGCTCACCTGCTTCAACATGAACATGCAGAAGTGCTTTGCTGAATCATGGCAGGGTGCTTAAGTCTGGCAGAGTCAAACCCATGGCCAGGGAGTTGGGAGAACCCAAGACAGTGAGACTCCTCACATTTGTCTAAAAATGGAGATGAAAATAACTATGCTTAGAAGCTGATGTCTAAAACATTGCGAGATCTCAGTAATACTTTTTACTCCAGTTTTATAGTGCCAAAGCTCTTCAGTCACTGCCTAACTAACTTTAGGTATTGACTTTTGGCTTAGCTATCAGCTTCTTCATTCTCCCACCTCTGCATGCTTCCATGAGGTGTGCAGCCACGTATTTCCATGGTGCCTCTCAGCTGATAAGGATTCCACCCCCATGTTTCTGCAAACTTGCACTTACTATGCACCATGGTGTCTCAGAGTCAGACTGCTAACCCATTGCTTGTTGGATTCATCATTAGGGTTCCTCTCTTGCATATTTTCAACCCTTTGCAATCATTTTACAATTGAATGCAACCTCTTTAGGGGACAGCTGCTTGAGAATGGCATCCTCAAGTCTCCAATGAGTGCCTTGTTAAGCTTCAGCCTAGGTGGCTGTATCAAGTCAATCAGTGAAGAATCGCAGTTAGTCTGTTCCTGGGCTTGTTTAAGATGATGATTTAAACACAGACAAATCTAAGTTCATTATTAATAATAAATCAGGAATCGGCAGGAAGCAGAGATATTGATTTCTTGGGGAAAGGAAGGAGAAGTTTCTTTTACCCTTGTCTTAGACATATACATACTTCTCACAGACATATATCTTGGTTATATTCCCTGAGGCACTACCTCAGTGACCTGCCCACACCAGCTTTCACTTGGCTCATTATGTCATAAACAACAGATTAATTGTGAAGGATCTCAGTATAGCCATAATCCCCATGGGACCTTGGGCAGCTCTGGGGATGACTCATTTCTAGTGGAGTCTGCTGCCCTGTTTACATGTCAGTGTCATCAGTGTTTACTGAATTCCTGCCACACAGTGACATCCCTCCCTGCAACCCCTTGGCTTGCTGGGCTGGTTCAACACACGCTTCACTGAAATGTCTTCCACAGGTGCTGGAAAGCAGTAAGGCTTTTTCATCTAAGATGCAGGAAGATGGAACAAGGAAATTTGACTTCACAAGTAAAAATAAGTTTGCAAAACATCCTTTTATGTACCCCCCACCCCTCACTGCTTAGTACAGTATAGTACAGTATTACCAAGGTTGGAGGAGACCTCGAAGATCATCGAGTCCAACCCATAACCACAAACCTCACAACTAGACCATGGCACCAAGTGCCACATCCAGTCCCCTCTTGAACGCCTCCAGGGACGGCGACTCAACCACCTCCCGGGCAGCCCATTCCAATGACGAATCACTCTCTCGGTGAAGAACTTTCTCCTCACCTCCAGCCTAAACTTCCCCTGTTGCAGCTTGAGACTGTGTCCCCTTGTTCTGGTGCTGGTTGCTAGGGAGAAGAGGCCAACCCCTTCCTGGCTACAACCACCTTTCAGGTAGTTGTAGAGAGCAATGAGGTTGCCCCTGAGCCTCCTCTTCTCCAGGCTAAACAGCCCCAGCTCCCTCAGCCTCTCCTCATAGGGCTTGTGCTCAAGGCCTCTCACCAGCCTTGTTGCCCTTCTCTGGACACGTTCAAGTGTCTCGATGTCCTTCTTAAACTGAGGGGCCCAGAACTGGACACAGTACTCAAGGTGTGGCCTAACCAAAGCAGAGTACAGGGGCACAATGACCTCCCTGCTCCTGCTGGCCACACTGTTCCTGATGCAGGCCAGGATGCCATTGGCCCTCTTGGCTGCCTGGGCACACTGCAGGCTCATGTTCAGCCTCCCATCAACCAGCACCCCCAGGTCGCTCTCTGCCTGGCCGCTCTCCAGCCACTCCGACCCCAGCCTGTAGCGCTGCATGGGGTTGTTGTGGCCAATGTGCAGAACCCGGCACTTGGATGTGTTAAATCTCATGCCATTGGACTCTGCCCATCTGTCCAGCCTGTCGAGTCCCTCTGCAAAGCCTCTCTGCCCTCCAGCAGATCAGCTTCTGTGCTTCTCCAGCTCAGCTTCTCCAGCATCTGTGTTTCAAAGCAGGCTATAGGCAAAACTGTGTCCCCCCAAAGCTTTGCCAATTTCTTGACCAGGACTGGAACATTCTGTTCTGTACTTCCTGTGCTGCTAATGTTTTTAACAAGACTGGGAAGATAGACTAGACTAGACTAGACTAGACTAGACTAGAATAGACCAGGTTGGAAGAGATCTTCAAGATCATCACGTCCAACCTATCATCCAACACCACCTGATCAACTAAACCATGGCACCAAGCACCCTATCCAGTCTCCTCCTAAACACCTCCAATGATGGTGACTCCACCACCTCTCTGGGCAGCCCACTCCAGAAGAAGACTGGGAAAATTATTTAGCCTAAAGAAGAGGAGGCTCAGGGGAGACCTTATTGCTCTCCACAACTCCCTGAAGGGAGGTTGTCGCCAGGTGGGGGTTGGTCTCTTCTCCCAGGCAACCAGCACCAGAACAAGAGGACACAGTCTCCAGCTGTGCCAGGGGAGGTTTAGGCTGGAGGTGAGGAGAAAGTTCTTTACAGAGAGAGTTGTTAGCCATTGGAATGTGCTGCCCAGGGGGTGGTGGAGTCACCATCCCTGGAAGTGTTCAAAAGGGGATTGGACATGGCACTTGAAGCCATGGCTTAGTAGTCATGAGGTCTTGGGTGACAGGTTGAACTGGATGATCTTTGAGGTCTTTTCCAACCTCATTGATTCTATGATTCTATGATAACATGAGGAAGTGAAAAGAAAATAAGAAATTGCTCAAAACATATCCCTAGAGACTGTGAGACATGACATAGCATTTTTTACATGTTTTTTGTGAATCTGGAATGTAGAATTTCAGTGGTAATTAAGTGAGAGCACAACATAAGGAAATAACAAGTCAGGAGGTCATTGTGGTGCATTCTGGTGGCATTTCTGCTCTGGTAATAAAAGAAGTGCATCCTGACTCAGACTAAGTAATCTTTCAAGGATTCAAGAAATATGGACATCACTGCACCCCTACAAGGGAGAGGAGTCAGGGCTGAGTGTTTTACCCATGCACAATATATAGCCTCTTGTTTCCTGGGTTTTGTCACTTCATCATTGCCGGCTCATAGCTCCTCAGGGATGATATAGATGCTGTGAGCAGGCTTGTGGGCCCGAGTGGCCACACAGACAGGTGTGTGTGTGTGTGGGTTCCTGGGGAGGCCACCGTGAAGGTCAGTGTGCTATTTAATGATCTCATTGCAGCACTGTGGTGATTCTGGAGCTCACAGCTGCTTTCAAGCTCTGGCAGTGTGCCTGGCTGAAGAAAAAACTTCTACCTCAGGTTGCTCTTCCAAGATATGTTGGCTTTGCTTGTCAAGCTATGTTGGAATAGATCAAAGCTACTGCTGATAAGTATAAATTGTGTAATTAAAAAACCTGCATCATTAATCAAATAAAAGTTTTTGAACATTACTTAAAAAAAAAAAAAAAAAAAAAAAGGAGGGAAAAAGGTGTTTTCTTTATTGTTGACTTGCTGGCTCAGAATTGTTTCCAGAAAGGCAATGTGTTCTCCTGCTTGCTTTGCAGAGCAGCAGTATATTTTGTTGAGGTCTGAGCTGACTCCCTGCAGCATTAAACCATTACTGAATTAAAACCAATAAAGAGCATGCCCTCTTCTCTTTGCCTGCAAGTCAAATCCTAGTAAGGCTCAGTAGGACATCCAGGTAATCCCTGATTAAAGTAGATTTCTCTAGGCAGAACATTCAGGTTGTAGGGGATGACAGAAACCTACCCACTGCACAATCAAATACCATTTCCTAGTGAAATCACAGGCAGGAAACAAAGGGCTGTCATAAAGGCTTGAGAGGCAAAAGACCTCTTGACCATTTTTCACTTACAAATGCTTTACTCACTCGAGAAACTAAGTGTAATAGATATCTGGGGGCAACTAGTGCAATTTAATCCACATATTATGAATGCAGCCCTACAAGTCTTGCTTTCTGACCAGCCTCCTTGTCTGCTCAGTACCACAGTCTGCTTGATGAAGTTTCCTAATGCTCAGAGGAAGCAGTTCCTCGTGTTTATGTTCCACATTCTTCCATTGCTCAATATCCAAATATTTCACAATGTAGATCCAGTTTCAAAAGTTCATTTAAGAGAGAATTCTTGTTCCAAGCTGAGTTTCCTGTTGCAGCCGGTATCCCATCTCGAGTCATGTGCAGCAGCTGGTTCATGACTCTCTAGAGATGCTGCACCACTGGTTTTATAAACAATATATAGTAGGAAATGGATGAATGTGTTTCTTATTTGAATAAATTAAATCTGGCAAATGTAATTCACTCCAACAAGAATACCCATTGCTCATGGTTTCCAGAGCATGCTATACAACTCTCCCTGGGGGAACCTGGGGACAAATCTCTAACTACATGAGCAAAACTCCCTTGCACATCTGTTGGAGTAATACCAAACAGAAATGAGCATTTGATCCTGGAGCCTGGCTCCCTACAGACCAGAGAGCAAACTCTGACCTGGATAATAAAAAGCAGCCTCTGCTTTCAGCAGCCACACTGCATGTGGGGAGCCTCTGGTGTGGTAAAGACATAAAACTTCAGTCCTGACAAAAGCTGCTGCCTGGTTTGTCTGGTATGTGAGAGAGGAGGCAAGAGCAGAAACACTTGCAACAGTTCAGGGGAAGTTCATATCTCAGCTCCTCCTGGGAAGACCAAATGAATTCCTGCAGGGGACTCCCCGCAGCAGCACTGGGAGGCACATGGTCAGAGCATGGGATTACATGTGTATATATGCCTGTGAATGTGCTTTGCTGCATCTGGGCCTCTGCTCAGTATTGCACTCAAACCCTACTGTGTCCAGGTGAGATGGTCAGTCTCAAGGGTTCAGTGGGGTAAATGCTCTTGTTTGCTCAACTAACAAGTCAATGACAGTTCAAAGACTTGATCACTCTGCCACTTCTCCACTACCTAATGGTGCTTGTGGAGATACCCAGGTGCAGCACGAGCCGTTGACAGACACATTTTGGAAAAGCATGGTCACTCTTGGTTTGCAAGGCTCTTCCATGGGCTTAGAGAGGAACTGAGTGGAATAATTACCTGGTCAAAAGCAAAAGGTATGTATTGTCCTATAATAGCAGGCATGGTGCTCCAGTTCTGCTCCTGCCTGGATTCCCCTTTGCCCTCTCTGCTTTGCTTCCAGGAGACAAGCAGCTTGGTTATTGTCTGTGTGCCCCCTTGCCTGCAGGTCTGAATGTTTTCCCAGCCTGTGAAAGTTGGGAAGTATCCACAGGCTGTGTATGGCCTCAGAGCCAAGCCTCCCACATCCGCAGTGAGCACAAAAGCAGTGAAGAGGTGGGTGGCACCAACAAGACATCGATGGAGATGTCTTCAGACCAGCCTAGGGATGCCTGTTCTTCTACCCACTTAGTTGATATTAATTTCCTGGCTCTACCAAGCTTCACCCTCAATAAGTGAGTGCACTACATTGTCTTAAAAGAGATATTTGACTCCTTATATAGCCAGTGGAGATATTTATACCTCTTGCCAGCTTCTTTACAGAATACAGAATTAACCAGGTTGGAAAAGACCTTCAAGATCATCAAGTCCAACCTATCACCCAACACCATCTAATCAACTAAACCATGGCACCAAGTGCCTCATCCAGGCTATTCCTAAACACCTCCAGGGATGGTGACTCCACCACCTCCCTGGGCAGCACATTCCAATGGCCAATCTCTCTTTCTGGGAAGAACTTCTTCCTAACCTCCAGCCTAAACCTCCCCAGCACAGCTTGAGACTGTGTCCTCTTGTTCTGGTGCTGGCTGCCTGGGAGAAGGCATTATGGTCTTTGGAGATTTTCATCTGTGGAAGGAGCTTGTAATGTGTCCAAGTCTGAATCTTATGTTGAAAATAGTGGCTAGTATTAAAAAATGCCCATGTGAAACTTGGGCGTGCTGTGGTTAACCCAGCAGGGCTTTGGGTGAGCCGGGGACCACAGGTGAATGTTTCAGTGCTGCAATGCCAGTGGCCCTGGGGTAGATTCTCCTGAAACAAATGGGTGTAAAGGAGGTAAAAATGTGAGTGGCATCCTACAGCAGCCTTATGCCAACCGAAGACCCTCCTGCTGCCAGCAGTGTCAATTCTACCTCTCCCCTTGACTTTCCCAGCACTGCTTGTACAATCCTGACTCTTCTGTGGCCACTGCAACCTTGTGATTAGCTTCTAGTGAGCTGCTGCAATTCCCAGCACCAGTGGGGGTGAGAAGAAACCTGGAAGCCAGTAGCTGGGCAGAGTGGCAGACCACCTCTTTTGATGGCAGACTGCTCCAAAGGCAGCTTAATCTTCCTGCAGAATGGCACAAAAGTCTCAACAGCTTTAAACCCGCAATTTTCTGGTTTTGAATCACCAGAATAATACTTGGTGTGTGCATCTGTCTGTGGGATGCGTGAGACAGGCATTCCACGTGCGCTTGTGCGTGCATGAACACACACACACATGTGCAGACATCCCTAACCCTAATTGTGCTTCATCCCTTCACCCTTGTGAGCCCAGCTTATCTCTTGCTCCTAAGAACAGGAATCCAAAGCGATGCCACTCATCTACTGCAACGTCAGGTAAGCTGCAGAAAGTTGGAATGGGCAAAGCCAGGCCCAGAGAGAGTTTGTGAAGATTCTCTGAAATGTAATGACTCTGTCATCCCTTAACAACCCAGCTTCTGGCCTTTGAGCACTGCAGCCTGCGCAAGTGCATCGCCTCCACCAGGAAATCTAACCTGCAACACTTTTGCACTGTTTCCAATATTGTTTAATATTGTCCAATATTGTATTGATCCAGACCTAGAGAATAGGGGGTGAGGGGTGGAAGGCAAAAAAAAAAGTCAGGAAAAAAGCACAGCCAGCACTGAGTCTTCGTCTAGAGAAAGCTGCTGCCTACAGAGAATGGTGGCTTGCAGCCAGTGTTAACATGACCTTTTGACTTGCAAGCCTATGGAAAGCTGCTTCAGTCCTTCCCAGGAGGTGCCACTATAAAGTATCACTTTACTGCCATGCACTTCACAGGCCTGCAAGGCCTGGCTTATGGATTAAACTGACTGCCAGGGATCTGGCATGTAATTTTTCTCCAGCTTTCTTTGTGATGCTCAGAGAACAAGGGCATGACTGAGAGACAAGAAGTCCTAAATATTTTTCTTGCATCTTGGCTTACATGGATTTGCAGTTCAAATGGGTTTCTCAGATCTAAAAGTCTCTCTATGCTAGGGGAGATCTCTGATAATTTAATAGAAAAGGGCTGCTTGGTGTCTGAGACAGCATACAAAATCCTTCTTTTACTGGAAACTCGGTCTCTTGAAACCTGGAGTACTACAAGCTGTTTCTCATCACGTGCCAATGAACAGCAAAACAGGGCCACGACTGTGGTTGACATACCACCTAGCCCAAATGCTTGCTAGCAATAATGCCTTTAGGTCTGCATCTGCAATATTTATGAGAAGCATCACTCAGCAAAAGGCATCTTTCCCAGGCAGATCCAAGCCCCCTTTCCAGTGCTGAACAAGAGACTTGCTTTCTAGCATGTAAGAGAACAAGGATTCGTTTCTCTGCTGCTTTTTTTTTGCTTTCTGTAAGCCTGCTGCTGGAAAGTTCTGCTTTATTTGAATACACCATTGTTTATTTATAATTCTCTTCTAGATGTGTGACAGTCAGCATGCGTCACCCACCAGGGAAATAGTAGTAGGCTGGAGAGTTAACAAATGCACTGTGGTGAAGCCAGATGGCCTGTTTTCATAAGGAGCCTTGGAAAGATGCTCTGTTGCATAGACTTTTTTTCTTCCTTTGGTGCCCAAGATTCACAAGAACATTGTTGCTGCACCTGCCAGAGCAAGCATCATGGGTCCACACTGCACTCTGGATTCCATCTAACACACCTGTGATCAGAAAAAATGTACAAACTGATGTGTTGAATCAGCCCATCATCCTTTGTCCAGAAATGAAGTCAATAAATAAAAGGGTCTCGACTTTCAGGGTGCCAGGCAAGGATACCAAGGTAAGGGTCTTGGGCTGCTGGTGCTCACCATGTGCCCATGGACGTCCACAGCCTGGTGGAGGTCCCTTGCAGAGCCAGTGCTCTGTCTTTGCAGCTGGCAGTTTCAGAGCACAGCCTGATTCCCTGAAGAGTGCCCACACCTCTCAACATCCGAGCACATCAACGGGACTTGGGCTCAATGATTAGCTTGTGGGAAGCAGCTGACCTGAAAGCAATCTGAGAGTGTACTAAGAAGATGTTTGCTGGAAAAGTGTATGGCTGTGCTTACCTTTCCCCAAAGGACCAGACTATTTTCTCCTTTTACTTTCCAGGTTACCATTAATGAATATTTCAACTTCTTCCTTATTTTCTCATTTCTTCCTCTTCTTGGTTTCCCAGTTTCACAGAGCTGCATGCAGTTTCCTTTGGAAACTATTAGTAGCAATTTAAGGTCTTAGCCTTGACTTGAAAGAGATAGGACAGAGTTTCTATTTCAGGAGCACTTTTCAGGCTCATAAAAAATGGGACAAGATCTGAGATAGATGGATAGGTATTTGCAGCATCAGTACACCAGAAGGCTGGGTCATCAAAAGAGAGAAGGACAAACTGATTGCTCTTTTACATGATGTGGCAGTACTGTGATCAGTAAGGAAAACGTCGATGTTCTTGAACAGCAGTATTAGAGATGGATTGGTTTCTCTCTGCTTAGCTTTAATTTGCTTGTCTGAATGCAAAAGTTTAAATAAAAGCAGACTGCAAGTGGATTTTAAAAGAACTTGTGGTAGGGTAGGGAAAGTTCCCCGCACACACACAAAAGAATCCACAGCTAACTCAGCCGGAGAAGCAGATGAAAGCTGTATTTACAAGCAGAAATGGAATGCAATGAATATGTCCAAAAACATACAATATTTACAATATATACAGAAATATACAGCAATGTATGTAACACAGGAGACCTTTCCCCAACCCCCCCCTGTGGCCAGGGGGGTTCGGCCTGTTCCCCCCTTCTCCCTCCCTACCTCCCCTTTTTCCCAAAAGGGTTAGAGAGAGAGAGAAAGGAAGGAAATTAAAAGGGTAAAATTCTGTTAAGCTCAAAGCGAATGCAAGAGTTAGTTTTCTTCTCTGGTTAGCAAGGTCGTTCCTGTGTAGCAAGCTGTTGCTTCAGAGAGAGAAACAGGCCAGCTCACAGGACAGGGAGAAGAAAAGACTGACTGCCCAGACTGACAGACTAAGCTAAAAACTTGCAGTTGGATTCTACCAATGAAATCAGTTTAGCATATCTTTGTTTTCATTCAAATATCAAAAACATTCAGCCAGAGTGTTCAGAACGTGTCCATTTCTTAAAGGCACAGCCTAAACCGGTCACAGAACTAAATAGCTAAGGACAAGTGATTTATTATGCAGATAAGGCAGTATTGGTAGCACAGATTTTATCATGTTTTTTCCATCTCTGCTTCAGGGGAGAAGCTATTCATCCACCCAACTAGCCTCAGCCAGCCTAGAAGGCATTTTCCCTCCCAAGTATAGGAAGATTACACTGAAATTACCTTAAAACAGGAGAATTCTGAGGTGGACAGAGAAGGGTTGTCCAGGATAGGTGTTAGAGAGCCTGAAACACAAGACAGGAGTAGGTTGCAGGGATAGTTTCAGTGTGATGCAGAGATGCCAGTTAACTTTAAAGAGCTCCATGGACCCTTAAACCAGGCAGTCTAGAAATGGAAATAGTTATCTGTATCAAATATAATTAGTGTGGTGTCAGCTCAGGGCCTTGTAAGGCATCACACTCTGAGGAGCACAGACACTACAGGCTCTATGAGCCACTTGCACTTGTCAGAGGTGAGCTTAGAGAAGTCCAGAGTGGCCCACATGTGAGCAAACTCTGACACTGATTTAAACTTGAAGTGCTTTGAGGGACAAAGCAAACAGTGTGTTTTGAAGACACAGACTCTGCACTTCTGCTGACTGCCACAGGCTCTTGAGGTAAAGGCCTTTTAACAAAAAAAAGAGAGAGAGAGGGCTGTGTAACGATTGCTTTATTTTTGTGTATTTATTGATTGTTTTATTGACACTTGCAGTAAAAACAGGTGTGTGTACGTACATAGATATGCGTGCACAGAAAACTGGGGTCTGGAATACTGCCCCAAATTATGAGGAGAGATATTTGAACGCTCGAACTGCTCCCTGGAGGTTGGCTTTGGTTCATATTCACCTTTCAAATAGAAAAGCAAAGGACTTAATTCAAAAGAAATTTAGATGTCATGCACTAAACAAGCGAGGAGGTCACAGCAGTTTCAATAGTGATGAAGAGAAGGGCCAGAACTGATCCTTATCACTGAAGTCTAGGGTCACCAGCTGGCCTCAGTCCACACTGTTTAGGGTTAGCCTTTTCTGTATCTGGTTAGTCTTGGAGAGAGACCATTAGAGAAAATTGAAATGCAGGGAGCAAGATAGCAATTTAGTTTTGTGAATGATCAGGGCCCAGGTTCTTTTCCTGGTCTTATTTGGCAGTACAGATGTATCCACCCTTGTCACCTTGCTTCCATCTGAAGCCTTATACTCAATATTCCTGCCTGAGCTATATTTAAATTATTTTGCTAACTACTTGAGAGCAAGAATTTGGTATATCCTAGTTAGTTGGAAACAGCACAGATCCTTAGTATAAAGCAAACCAGTCTCAGTAATTCCTATTGAGGGTGTTTTTTACAATGAAGACTCTAGATATGTAACTGATCTCAAAAACAAACAAACAAAAAACCCAAACACCCCAAGCAAAACCACACACACACATCTATGAAAAATAAACAAACACCACCCCCACACACTGTGACACAATGAGAAAAGCCAAATGTTGGAAAGTGTTCTTTGTAGTAAGACCTATTTAGACTTCCAACACAGAAAAGAATTGCACTTGGAACTTCAGACAAAGATCTCCAGCACGAAACTTTCCAAGCCAGACCTGGAAATGGCTAGCACAGGTCTTCCAGCACGTAGGAAGTGTTGGGTAGGGTTGTGTTGGGTTTTGTGTTTTGTTTCAAAAATAATTCCATCTGCACTCCTTGGCAATTTCATCACAGTTCAACAGATCATTCAATAACTAAAACAGCTTTGTTTCAGTGACTCAGTTATTCACTCTGTTCCACCTTCTTTCCCATTATCTATTTCCCAGGATTTTTCAAGTTCCAGAGCCCTGATGGCTTGCAGTTTTTTAACTTTACAATATAAGGGCAGGGCTGTAGCCAAGATCTCTCCCCAGGCAAATGAAAATATGTATTGCAGTGTAAGAACTGGAAGATCCTAAGAGGAAGGAAAGATTCCACATACACATGCATTGGAGCAACCATTCCAGAAAATCTTATTTCCACATAGCTTTAGGTCACAGAATCATAGAATTGTCAGGGCTGGAAGGGACCTCAAGGATCATCCAGTGCCACCCCCTGCTATGGGCAGGGACACTCCCACACTAGAGCAGGTTGCTCACAGCCACATCCAGACTGGCCTTCCAAACTTCCACGGATGAGGCTTCCACCACCAGAAGTTGTTGTTGCGTTTTGGTTTTTTTTTGGTTTTTTTTTTTGTTTGTTTGTTTGTTTTGTTTTGTTTGTTTGTTTGGTTGGTTGGTTGTTTTTTTTTTATAGAATAGAATAGAATAACCAAGGTTGGAAGAGACCTTGAAGATCATCGAGTCCAACCTTATATGTAGTAAAACCTGGATTCCAAGTCTAAGTGACATTTGATACCACAGAGATATTTGGTAGCATATAACCATTTGTTTCACTTCATTTATTCCCTGTGGAACCGGGTGACATCTCGAACAGGGCTCAGGGTAGCATGCAATGCCTCTATACGATGTGTCAGCAGATGGTGCAAGAAATCTTCATAGCAGATAGCAACAGAACAACAGACCCAGACAGTTTGCTCTCAACCTTCTTCAGCTGGCTTGTGTACTTCCACAGTGATTTCAGCTAAAAGCAAAGGCTGGAGGTGAAGGAGTATCTCAATCTGAAGGCAACAGCATCATTTAAGGAGACAATACAATACACCAGGTTGAAAGAGAACTTCAAGAACATCACGTCCAACCCATCAACCAATCCAACCCACCTAAACAACTAAATCATGGCACCAAGCACCCCATCAAGTCTCCTGAACACCTCCAATGAAGGTGACACCACCACCTCCAAGGGCAGCCGATTCCAATGGGCAATCACACTCTCTGTATAGAACTTCTTCCTAACATTCAGCCTAAACCTGCCCTGGCGCAGCCTGAGACTGTGTCCTCTTGTTCTGGTGCTGGCTGCCTGGGAGAAGAGACCAACCTCTGCCTGGCTACAACCTCCCTTCAGGTAGTTGTAGAGAGCAAGAAGGTCACCCCTCAGTCTCCTCTTCTCCAGGCTAAGCAACCCCAGCTCCCTCAGCCTTTCCTCATAGGGCTTGTGTTCCAAACCCCTCACCAACTTTGTTGCCCTTCTCTGGACACGTTCCAGCAAGACAACATCCTTCCTAAACTGAGGGGCCCAGAACTGGACACAGGACTCAAGGTGTGGCCTAACCAAAGCAGAGTACAGGGGCACAATGACCTCCCTGCTCCTGCTGGCCACACTATTCCTGATGCAGGCCAGGATGCCATTGGCCTTCTTGGCTGCCTGGGCACACTGCAGGCTCATGTTCAGCCTACAATCAACCAGCACCCCCAGGTCCCTCTCTGCCTGGCCACTCTCCAGCCACTCTGACCCCAGCCTGTAGCACTGCCTGGGGTTGTTGTGGCCAATGTGCAGAACCCGGCACTTGGATGTGTTCAATCTCCTGCCCTTGGACTCTGCCCATCTGACCAGCCTGTCAAGGTCCCTCTGCAAAGCCTCTCTGCCCTCCAGCAAATCAACTGCTGCCCCCAGCTTGGTGTCGTCCACAAATTTACTGATGATGGACTCAATGCCCTCATCCAGATCATCAATAAAGATGTTGAAGAGCATGGGGCCCAGCACTGATCCCTGGGGCACACCACTAGTGACAGGCTGCCAGCTGGATGTGGCACCATTCACCACCACTCTCTGGGCTCGGCCCTCCAGCCAGTTCCTAACCCAGCGCAGTGTGATCCTGTCCAAGCCATGGGCTGCCAGCTTGGCCAGGAGTTTGCTGTGGGGAACGGTGTCAAAGGCCTTGCTGAGGTCCAGGTAGACCACATCCACAGGCCTCCCCACATCCACCAAGCGGGTCACCTGATCATAGAAGGAGATCAGGTTGGTCAGGCAGGACCTGCCCTTCCTAAATCCATGCTGGCTAGGCCTGACCCCCTGGCCATCCTGTAAGTGCTGTGTGATCGCACTCAAGATGACCTGTTCCATAATCTTGCCTGGCACTGAGGTCAGGCAGACAGGCCTATAATTCCCTGGCTCATCCAACCGGCCCTTCTTGTGGATGGGCACCACGCTGGCCAGCTTCCAGTCTTCTGGGACCTCTCCAGTGAGCCAGGACTGGTGAAAAATGATGGAAAGTGGCTTGGACAGCTCATCTGCCAGCTCCCTCAGCACCCTAGGATGGATCCCATCCGGTCCCATGGCCTTGTGGGGGTCCAAGTGGCTCAGAAGATCTCTAACTGCCTCCTGGAGCAGCGGGAAACTATGCAGCTCTCTGGCTCCTTCTGCCAGCTCTGCAGGCCAGCTGTCTGGAAGACGTTCTGCCCTGCTAGTGAAGACTGAGGCAAAGAAGGTGTTAAGTACCTCTGCCTTTTCCTCTGCCTTTGTTACAACGTTCCCCTCCGTGTCAACCAAGGAGTGGAGGTTGTTCTTGCCCTTGTTCTTGCTATTAATGTATTTACAGAAGGACTTTTTGTTGTCCTTCACAGCAGAGAATTCAGAAACAATTCAGTCATGAAGGAGCAGCTTCCTGCATTCTCATCTTATTCTTGCTGTTCTGTTCAAATCAATCTGTGTCCACCTGCCATACAATCCAGGTTAATATCAAGCTAGCACGGAACACAAATTCTACTGGAATTTGATGGCAACCTTTGTTTTCATAGATCCATTTTCTGAAAAATGTGTTTCTTGGATTATTTTTTTCCTGAACACATACCTTTGGGTGCAGTTTGAAATGGAATAGGCATAGGCAGAAATTATTAGCAAAATCATTCCTCTCCAGAAACAGCCATTCCTATCTGATGTTCTGTTCATTCTCTCTACCTGGAGCAGTGCCACTCTCCGTAAATAAAGTAGTAAGTACTGCTTTACTAGGTTAAAAATCAGCTGTCTCCTGAACCTGAAGGCTGGTTTGAGGAAAGTGTCCCTGTGTCAGTTAATATTTAATTGGTTATGCAAAGTGAGGTAAGTCCAGAACACATCAGGAGTCCCTCTGCAGGATGGGGAAAGATCCGAAACAGGGACCTACTAATGATGTACGAAGTCTGCTTTCTACATTCCTTGCAACATGGCTGACCTCTGACGGCTGTTGGAGCTCACAGATGCTTACAAAAATAGCCACTTGCTGGACCTGGAATCTGGAAAGGTCTTATTTTAGGTATAATAGTTCTTTTAGAAGTGGTATGTTACACACATGGAAAAAGGATGTGCTTCACAGCATGTTTCCTATTTCCATCTCCTAACGCTGTAAGCTGAAATGAAAGGCAATCATGACCATCTAAACAGTTGGACATACTGCAACTTGCTTCAGACTTTGTAGTCCACCACAGTCTTCATCAATCACCAGACAGCACACCAAAGCAGTCTTCTCTTCATCACCTATGTATGAACTGCAGCATACAGTGTTGAGGCAACAGTGTGCAAGCTGAGACTGCAAGTCTGGAGTTCCTACCAGGAGACTGCAGGACTTCACTGCCCAATCCTATCTGGAGAGTAGGAGAGAAAAGTTACCAGTGAATATCTCTGACTTAAAAAAAAAACAAAACATGTGCTGCCTTGATGGTACTTGGTCATGGAAGTTTTACTCTCAACAGGAAGAAATGGCACATTATGCTTCATAGGAGAATTGCTTCCTCTCAGACAAAAAGCTACAAAAGTCTTTCTACTGAAAATTGCATGTTGGGGGTTTTGTTGAGGAATACGGCAGTCTGGAGCTGCAGAATCTGCTTGCCCGATTCAATTCAGGCACATGGTGTTGTGACATGTTTTTTCAAACTGTTAGCCCTGTGATGCAGCATGGATGGCTATGTGGTCTGGTTTCATTCTCTCTTGTACCTAACTATCCACAGCAGAGGGTCTACGGCCAGTTTTCCTGAATGTGAGAGAAATTAGTCCTGTCTTGTAACAAAGGCAAAGAAAAAATCATATAGCTTAACGCTGAGCATCACCTGGGTCTCCAGTTGCCACCCAAACAAGTTTTCAGCTATGAAGTCCAGTAAATTGTGCAGTGTCCTGGCTGCCATACAACAAAGACACTTCAGACACCAAAAATATAATGTTGGGTGTCTAGATACTCATTTTCTATATTAACAAGTGGGAGAGAGGAGTTTCTCCAGAGGGCAGTCCAGAGGAAACTGAAACTCCACACTACCAGCGCCCAGAGTATTGCAGTCCAGCCTTCTGGACTTTAGAGTTAGGCATGTAAATTAAGGCAGTGTGAAAGTTCTTTCCCTGCTGGAAACTGGACACCACCTCCTCTAAGCAGCGTGGGCTGCCCAGTGTGTAAGCATTACACAGCCAGACTTGTCCCATGCTTGGGAATTGTCTGAGTTATGAGATGCCCAGCCTTCTGAAGATACCTATTTCTCTACATCACATGGATAAAACACCCAGGCAGCGACCACAGATCAGACTCACAACTTTGCCAAGGTTGAAGCAAAATGAGCTGAATCTCCCCAAAAGACAGCTCTGTTGTGCAATTCTAATTAGAGTGGCAGCTGGCTGAATATTCAGGGTAAGATTATGTAGCTTTCAGATTGTGGAAGGCCTATTTTCCATAGGGGAATTCCTGTCTCCTTACAAATGATTACAGAAGTTTGGGTACTGTGGTATGTTTATCAAGGAGATCTGTTACACCTTGGACTTCAAATGACAAAACGTTATCAAGACAGGAGTGCTTTCTTCTCTGGAAAGAAGCTACACAGCTTTAGAGCTCTTTAATCTTCCTAGAAATTATCTGGATGCAGGAATTGAATGTAAATTAAGTAAGTTCGCCAATGATGCTAAACTGGGAGCTGCTGGAATGTGTCCAAAGAAGGGCAACAAAGCTGGGGAGGGGTCTGGAGCACAGCCCTGTGAGGAGAGGCTGAGGGAGCTGGGGTTGCTTAGCCTGTAGAAGAGGAGGCTCAGGGAGACCTTCTTGCTGTCTACAACTACCTGAAGGGAGGTTGTAGCCAGGTGGGGGTTGGTCTCTTCTCCCAGGCAACCTGCACCAGAACAAGAGGACAGAGTCTCAAGCTGTGCCAGGGGAGGTTTAGGCTGAATGTTAGGAAGAAATACTTCCTGGAGAGATTGGCCATTGCAATGTGCTGCCCAGAAGGGTGGTGGAGTCACCACCACTGGAAGCGTTTAGGAAGAGCCTGGGTGAGGCACTTGGTGCCATGGTTGAGTTGATTAGACGGTGTTGGGTTGGACTCGCTGATCTCTCAAGTCTTCCAAGCTGGTTAATTCTTGTCTCTTCTATTCCATACTATGGTACCAGCTACAACAAGTAAATGATTCACTTAATAGTAAATAGGAGCTCAGAGCTCCACACAGTGATTAGCTCCAGCCAGCACCCGTGGATGATATTGGAGTAGTCATTGATCCTAGCCCTAACAACCGGGGGCCACCAGGCCCCCCGGCCTTTTGTCACCACCACCATCACCCAGTGTGCACCAGGGGCACTCACCAGTGATGAGAGGAGGATCCTCAGCCCAAATGGGCTCAACTTGGGGCTACTGCCTCTCCTGGTGGGGATTAAATAGGGAGTAGGTGGGGAGGGCCAAGTGTCCACACCTGGGGTGGGAGGAGACTCCAACAGAGCCCAGGTGTTCTGGGTTCTGGTTTGAGGGGATAAAAGGGGGGGGAAAAAAAAAAATGGGGCAGGTGAGTGACTCAAAGGGTGTCAGATATTGATAGCATGGGGTGGGGGAGCAGAACTAGAAATGGGCAGATTCAGATTGGATGTTAGGAAGTAGCTCTTCCCGATGAAGGTGGTGAGACACTGGCACAGGTTGCCCAGGGAGGTGGTGGAAGTCTCATCCCTGGAGGTTTTGCAGCCAGGCTGGATGTGGCTGTGAGCAACCTGCTGTAGTGTGAAGTGTTCCCGCTCATAGCAGGGGGTTGGAACTGGGTGATCCTTGAGGTCCTGTCCAACCCCAACAATTCTATGATTCTAAAACAATTTTACAGTTTAGGCTGGATATGAGGAAGAATTTTTTTCACAGGAAGAGAGATTGGCTATTGGGATGTGCTGCCAAGGGAGGTGGTGGAGTCACCATCACTGGAGGTGTTCAAGAAGAGCCTGGATGAGGTACTTGGTGCCATGGTTTAGGTGATTAGATGGTGTTGGGTGATGTGTCGGACTCAATGATCTTAAAGGTCTTTTCCAACCTGGTTAATTCTATGATTCTGAGCAGGGAGTTGGACTCAATGATTCTTATGGGTTGTTTCCAACTGAGATATTCTGTGGTTTATAATTCTATGAACAGGTGTTCATTTGAATCTGGGAAGCTGGGAACAAACTTTGTGGACATGGTGGAGTCCAGCATGGAGGGAACAGGGATATGTTTAGGTGCTAGGAGAGGAATGAGTAGCAAAGAAATGGACAGTGAAAAGTCATGGAGTGTTTGGGTTTTCTTGCAGATAACATTCATCATACTTCCACAAACAAGAGGTGCAAGCCATATCTCCAAAGGACTGTCTTCTGGACAGCAGAGACTTCAAATAAGAAGCAGGGTCATAGAGGGAAAACAACAGCAGTCTTCAAAACTAATGGAAGACAAATTAATGCAATCCTTCAGTGCATAACTTCAGGTCTAGCTAGAGATTCTGCACAGGAGCCTTAAGCTATGGGTTCACATTTATCTCTGTGCTCCTTCTAACCCCAGAGTTTTCCATGTTACTCAGCTTAAACAAGGCTTACACTCAGCATTCAAGAACTGATAGGGCACGTGAGTTCCCCTCTTCCACGTTATGAAGAATTTCTTGGGAAGTAATCTCTGAGTATCACTGAACTCCTGATAAGCTGCCATACTTAGCCCAAGGGCAGGAGAACTGCACAGACATTTGCATATCATTTTTCTACCAATAGCTTTTACAATAGGAGCTGGAGTTGGGCAGCTGCAGCACATACTGATAAAGCTTACAGCTGTGTCTAGTGATAGATAAGAGGCTCTTTTGTAGAGACCACAGCAAAAGCTTTGCCAGAGACTGAAATGTCACTTTTATCTCATCGTGAAAGATGTCTGTATTACTGTTATTGCTAACATTAAAGGAAAATTAACTACAATACAAAGATTTTATATCCCTCTATAAATTTGGTTATCAGCGTCCTAATATTATCCAGTAAATAAATAATCCACCTGACCCCAAGTCTGGAGATGGAATATTTAACACCACGTTGCCACTATAGTGCAGATGCTCACTATAGATGAGCAGAAACTTGCATTGTAAAGTTATATTTTATGATTATTCTAATGCTTATAATTTCTGTAGAAGAATGTCCCCAGGGTTTTTTCCAAACCCTCAGGCACATTTTGGTGCTAACTTGTTAAAAGTCTGTGACCTTTTTCTCAGTTGCTTGATATGAAAGAGAAGGACCGAGAAATCCTGCTATAACTGTTAAGTCACCTGTTAGGGAATGATTACAAACCTGTTTCACCTAACTGTAATTAGACATCAAGTTTAAGCTCATCATGCAGCTCTGTCACTGGTGACTGATAGACAGAAACCGTAAAAGGACAACTCTCTTCACCCAAGCTGGTGCCTATTTTTCACTGGCTTTCAAAGTCTTAATGTTGAGCTTAGATGAGCTGGTGACTTAATAGATAAATTGAATTAAGTGAGATTAATTCCACCCAGAATCTAAGGGTGTGGGTGGTTTTTTTTATTTGTAGGGAAAGGGCCCAGGGCTTCCATCTACACAGCCCACTGAAATGAATGCAAAGAGCAATACCATGTGGTTTACATGGGCTCTTATGGGTTATAACCTCTGATCATATTTGCTTCAGCCTGTCAAGCAAGCACCTGATGGATGGGAGGTGAAGCAGAGGTATAGTTTTCAACTGTAAGTAAATAAGGAATGGAATGACTCTAATATGCCCTGAAGGGAGGGGGAGCAAGGCTGAGGCCTCTTCTCCTAGATGACAAGCAATAGGACAAAAGGAAATGGTTACAAGCTGTGCCAAGGTAGGACTAGGCAGGATATAGAATCATAGAATCATAGAATCAGTCAGGGTTGGAAGGGACCACAAGGATCATCTAGTTCCAACACCCCTGCCATGGGCAGGGACACCCTACACTAGATCACGCTGGCCAGAGCCTCGTCCAGCCTGGTCTTAAACACCTCCAGGGACTGGGCCTCAACCACCTCCCTGGACAACCCATTCCAGGGCTTCAACACTCTCATGGGGAAGAACTTCTTCCTCACATCCAGCCTGAATCTCCCCATTTCCAGCTTCATTCCATTCCCCTAGTCCTATCACTACCTGAGATCCTGAGAAGTCCCTCCCCAGCCTTCCTGGAGGCCCCCTTCAGATACTGGAAGGCCACAATGAGGTCACCTCGGAGCCTTCTCTTCTCCAGACTGAACAGCCCCAACTCCTTCAGTCTGTCCTCATAGGAGAGGTGCTCCAGCCCTCTGATCATCCTCGTGGCCCTTCTCTGGACACGCTCCAGCACGTCCACATCCCTCCTGTAATAGGGGCTCCAGAACTGGAGGCAGTACTCCAGGTGGGGTCTCACCAGAGCCGAGTAGAGGGGGAGAAGCACCTCCCTTGACCTGCTGGTCACACTTCTCCTGATGCAGCCCAGGATCTGATTGGCTTTCCGGGCTGCAAGCGCACATTGAGAGCTCATGTCGAGCTTCTCGTCCACCAGCACCCCCAAGTCTCTCTCCCCAGGGCTGCTCTCCAGCCAGTCACTGCCCAGCCTGGATTTGTGCCTGGGATTGCCTCGACCCAGATGCAGGACCCTGCACTTGGTCTTGTTGAAGCTCATGAGGTTGGCTTGTGCCCACCTCTCCAGCCTGTCCAGGTCCCTCTGGATGGCATCCCTTCCCTCCAGGGTGTCCACTGCACCACACAGCTTGGTGTCATCAGCAAACTTGCTGAGGGTGCACTCGATGCCACTGTCCATGTCACCCACAAAGATGTTGAACAAGACAGGTCCCAGGACTGATCCCTGAGGGACTCCGCTTGTCCCTGGCCTCCACTGGGACATGGACCCGTTGACAGCCACTCTTTGGGTGCGGCCATCAAGCCAATTCTTTATCCATCTAGTGGTCCACCCATCAACCCATGTGTCGCCAGCTTGGAGACCAGGAGGTGGTGTGGGACAGTGTCGAAGGCTTTGCTCAAGTCCAGGTAAACGACATCAGTTGCTCGCCCCTCATCTATTAATGCTGTCACCTGATCATAGAAGGCCACCAGGTTTGTCAGGCAGGATTTGCCCTTGGCAAAGCCATGCTGACTATTCCCAATCACCTCTTCACTATTCTTCTGATTCATTAGTGCCTCCAGGAGGATCTGCTCCATGATCTTTCCGGGCACAGAGGTGAGACTGACTGGCCTGTAGTTCCCCGGTTCCTCCTTCTTGCCCTTTTTGAAAATGGGAGTAATGTTTCCCCTTTTCCAGTCTATGGGGACTTCCCCAGTCTGCCATGACTTCTGGAATATAATAGAGAGGGGCTTGGCAACCTCATCTGCCAGTTCTCTCAGCACCCGTGGGTGTATCCCGTCGGGTCCCATGGACTTGAACACTTTCAGGTTCTTCAGGTGATCACGAACCTGATCTTCACTTACGATGGGCAGTTCTTCCTCCCCGTCCCTGGCATCGTCTGCCATGACACCAGGAGTGTGGCTGGAGGCCCTTGCAGTGAAGACTGAGGTAAAGAAGTGATTGAGTACCTCAGCCTTTTCCACATCACTTGTGACCAATTCACCACTTTCCTTTCTGAGGGGGCCCACACCTTCCCTAGTCTTCTTCTTGCCATTAATATACCTATAGAAATTCTTAGTGTTCCCTTTAACCCCCCTGGCTAGATTCAGTTCAAACTCTGCTTTGGCTTTCCTAACCAGGCCTCTTGCTGCTCGGGCAGCTTCCTTATATACCCCCTGTTCTATCTGTCCTTCCTTCCACTTCCTGTAGAGTTTCTTTTTACGTGATAGTGTGTCCAGCAGCTCCTTGTTCATCCAGGCAGGCCTCCTAGCATTCCTTCCTGCTTTTCTCCTTATAGGTATACATAGCTCCTGGACACAGAGGAGGTGGTCCTTGAATACTGACCAGCTGTCCTGGGTCCCTCTTCCCTCCAGGGCTTCATCCCACGACACTTTGGCTAGCAGATCCCTGCAGCGATCGAAGTCT
Organism: Picus viridis; assembly: GCA_033816785.1. Lineage (NCBI taxonomy): Eukaryota > Metazoa > Chordata > Aves > Piciformes > Picidae > Picus > Picus viridis. Next base: position 92,770,426 of record CM066566.1, on the reverse strand, counting down.
GCACGCCTAAAGTCTAGGGTCGTAAGCTTAGAATATGTCCTCCTGATTGCCCTGAGGAGATTAAATTCAACTGCTTCATGGTCACTGCAGCCAAGGCCGTCTCTGAGCCTCACATTGGTTACCAGCCCTTCCCTGTTGGTGAGAACAAGGTCCAGCGTAGCACCTTTTCTTGTTGGTTCCTCTACCATTTGGAGGAGGAAGTTGTCTTCTATGCAGTCCAGGAACATCCTGGATTGCTGATGCTTTGCTGTGTTGTCCCTCCAACAGATGTCAGGGTGGTTGAAATCCCCCATGAGGACCAGGGCTTGTGACCTGGAAGCCGCTTCTATTTGCCTGTGCAGAGCCTCATCTGCTTGGTTCTGCTGGTCAGGTGGCCTGTAGGAGACCCCCACAGTAATATCTCCTTCCCCTGTCTTGCCTTTAATTCTAACCCATAAACTTTCAACCGACTCATCATGCCTCCCCAGGTGGAGTTCTGCTGATTCCAGCTGGTTGTTGACATAGAGGGCAACACCTCCTCCTCTCCTTCCCTGCCTATCCTTCCTAAAAAACTTATACCCGTCTATCCCTACGTTGCAGTCGTGGGAGTCGTCCCACCAAGTTTCGGTGATGCCCACTATGTCATGGCGTCCCAGCATCACGGTGGCCCTTAACTCATCCTGTTTGTTGCCCAAGCTGCGTGCATTTGCATAGAAGCACTTCAGCTGGGCTGGCCCTGTCGTCCTCCTGTGCCAACTCCCCTTGGTTTCCACAGGGTGTCCTGGTGTGTCATTTGTGTCTTGCCTCAGGGCAGCAAGCTGAGAGCCCCTACTGGCTCTCCATCCCTCCACCTCAGGTGAGCTGCCCCCCTGCTTGTCACAGGCCAGCAGGAGACCACCAACCCCTCCCCCCTTCAAATCTAGTTTAAAGCCCTGTCTATGAGCCCTGCCAATTCCTGCCCCAGGATTTTTTTCCCCCTCTGGGACAAGTGTGTCCCATAAGTTGTTTTTAGCTCTGCTGCCTTGAAAACCAAACCATGATTGTAGAACCCAATATGTACTCCTCACCTTTGAATTAAGAATCAGGTTTCCCTCACTCAGCCCCAGCAGCTTCAGAGTTGTGCAGTCAGTGTTGTCTCTAGTCAATGGGGATAAACAGGTATCTTCAGACAGCTGTTTTGAATATAATTCTTGGTATGTACAACAGCTGCTGGTGTGGGGGTCTGGGCTGATCTGCATGGACACCTGTGGAAACGATCATTCACACGCCTAAGCTTTATAATGACAGTGACCCTGAGGAAAATGTAAAAGCTTATGGTCATGGAAAGTGCTGAGAGGCACACCCCAAGCCCCAGCACACATGGGCAGATGAGCTGGGCTCCTCCTCCGTGCTGCTTTCCTAGGCTGTTCCCTTCATGTTATTAAAAACTTCCACATACCATCAAAGGAACAAAACTTGCCTGTGATACTGCAAGGCGAGCCACAACAAACTCAGTCAAATGCTATTAGTGTAATTCAGATGAAACTTTTGCTGAAATCCACATGAGAAATGACTAAGGATGGGCCACATGCAAAATGTAGGAGACTTCTCTGATAAACAAAACATAGCTTCGAATTTTCATATTACTTCTGTATTCCTTGCAATTAACAGAACACCTGAAGCTTCTAGGCCGGGATAAAGGCAGTGTTATGAACTGTGCAGACTTTACTTTCTTTTCAGTGGGTGAGAGCTGTTATGTACCCTCCAGATTATTAAATGCATTCTCCTGAAGTGAAAACTTAATACTGTGGGTTATGTCACTAGTGTTGTGTAATACAAATGACAAGCAACAGCATGCCTCTTGATGACACTCTTACATTTAGTAACAAGGTAATTTACCAGCTGTGCTGCTCTGCTGTGGGCCTCACACTGTAATTAATCTATGCATTAGAGACCAGACTGAACTTCCTGCCCTTTAATTTTTAAATCCTGGGGTTCTGTTCAGGTCACTAATGCCTCACTGGGCTAGCTACTGACATTTCATCTGTAGGTGTATATGAAGTGAAAAAAGATAAATAATCCTTGCAGCCTATCCAACAGCACAGAGCTGTAGGGGGCAGATTTGACCTCCTTTACTCTGACAGCAGAAAGAATTATTCTTCCCCAAAAGAGGAGGTGGATAGTATTGAGCACTAAAGCTCACACTTCAGCTAAACACTGCCTCTCAGAAAGTCCTCTGTGGGGAATCCCAAGAGCTTTCTCATTCCCTGTGTGAGTTTGCTGCCTTATGCATAAAACAATGGCAGTCCAACACAGCATGTCAGTGGGACTTGATACAACATTTTTATCTCCTCTCACATGGCTGAAGTTCTACAGCCGTTGCTTCAGCCCCCAAATGGCTGTGCAAGTGATAGGATAGGGACAGTGAGGTTGGTGAGGAATGCCACTGCAGAGCAGACACTGAAGCAGAGCTTGAACAAAGGTTGAAATTCCATTCCCACCATTTCTAACCCTTTGAGTCCAAATCTGAAAGAAGAGAATGAGCTGTGAAAACTGGTCTGAAACCCCTCTGCAGGTTGTTTTGGTTTGGGTGCTGGCTTTTTTTGTTTGTTTTGTTTTTCTGTTCATCTATCAAAATGAAATGGTCCAACTGAAAAGTTTGATTTATAATTAAGTTGACACTGAAGTGCATCTGCCCAAGGATCCATAGCACATGTTACTGCAATTACTATGCTTGAGATCCTCATTATCCCCTGGGATGAGGCTACTTGGCAGATCACGAGAGCCTTATGTACTAGGATGAAGCACAGAGCTCAGTTGAAGAGATTTATGCTGTGTTTTAACCTCAAACTGCTCATATTGAAACATTTTAGTACATGACAGAGTTTATTTTTGAGTATAATCAATTTTGATTAAATCCAACATATCCAGGGTGTATTTTTATCAGAAGAAAATTAGGAAAGCAGCAGGGTGTAACAAGGAAAGCCAGACTTCCTCAGGAAATTATTTATTCTGCTGGAAGAGCATTAGAAAAATAATTTCAGAAGAAAATTGACAACATTCAGAATTACACAGAATTTTCTGATGCTCCCTTTCCAGAAAGAAATAAGATGCTAAATCATTACCTAGAGAAATGGAAGAATTTGATCAGTTGGTTGGTTGGTTGGTTGGTTGGTTGGTTTTTAAAGGAGGATGTATGCATTCAGTCCCTTGGGAACTGAAAGAACATCCCAGACCTGAATGAAGATGTATTCCGGAAGATGTCAAGAGGAAAGCTTCTGCAGAGCCAGCCTCTTCAAGAGCTCATTACAGCCACTGCTTTCAACCAGTAACTTTAATGAGAGCTGAATTTATGCACAAAAATGTAGAAAGCAAATAAATAAATAAGGGGAGAAGGGAGGGGAAAAGAGAACTTCTCAGCATTTGGTATAATATTATGAGCAGAGGGGAAACCATGCATCTGGTTTATAGCTGGTTTGCATTCTTTCTTGTGTGTGCATTTTATGTGCACAGGAATTAACAGCCTTTGACTATTCATTTGTATTTACAACATCTGCAGTGCCAATGGGTGCAGTTCTAGTTTCTCTGCCCTGGGCTTGCTAAGCATCCTAATCTGTAAAGAAAATGCCAGGTGACTTTCCAAGGGAATATTCTCCATATCAACATCTCTTGATTCCTAGACATCCTACTGTCACCAGTCTGTACAAAAGGAAATCCCGCTGGCAGTGAAGGAGGATACAGACAGAAATGCTGGTTTGGGCTTTTTCTGTTTGAACCACTTGAAGTATAACTAACTGTAGTCTGAGACTGGAGTAGTCTTTCTGTGTTTGGGCAAAGAACATATTTTGAATATGCAAATTAAAAAGATCAGGGAACAAGATGGGTTTAGAAAACTATAGCAATAGTGTGGTGGTTCCCCCAGTGGTCCTAATCGGAGCTGGCTGGATTCCCCCAGAGAACCTGTTGTTCATGAGTACCTGGACAGCATGGGCTCTCTACCACAGCTGATTCACAGGTCTGTGAGCAGGGACACCTGCAACTAGATCAGGCCACCCAGAACCACATCAAGCCTGGTCTTGAATGTCTCCAGGGACAGGGCCTCAACCACATCCCCAGGCAACCTGTTTCAATATTTTACCACTCTCATTGTAAATTTCTTCCTTATGTCCAATCTATCTCTAGCCTGCGCCAGGGCAGGTTTAGGCTGGATGTTAGGAAGAAGTTCTACACGGAGAGAGTGATTGCCCATTGGAATCGGCTACCCGTGGAGGTGGTGGAGTCACCTTCACTGGAGGTGTTCAGGAGAAGACTTGATGGGGTGCTTGGCTGTATGGTCTAGTTGTTGGGTGGGTTGGATTGGTTGATGGGTTGGACACGATGATCTTGAAGGTCTCTTCCAACCTGGTGTATTGTATTGTATTGTATTGTATTGTATTGATCAAGTTTAAAATCAATGCTCCTCATCCTATTGCTAAAGTGCTTCTAAACAGTCCTTCCTCAGCCTTCCTGCAGGACCCCTTCAGGTATTAAAATGAGGTCTCCTCAGAGCCTAGTCTTCTCCAGACTGAACAGCCCCAACTCTTTCAGCCTGTCTTCGTAGGAGAGCTGCTTCATCCCTGTGTCCCTGTGATCATCACTTTGGACCCACTCCAGCAGGTCCATGTCTCCCTTCTGTTGGGGGTCCCAGTGCTGGACACTGTACTCCAGGTGAGATCTCACCAGAGCAGAGTGGCAGAATCACCTCTGCTGACCTGCTGGCCATACTTATTTGGATACAGCCCAGGGTGTGATTAGCCTTCTAGGCTGTAAGCGTACATTGTTGGCTCATGTCCAGTGGGGCTGCTCTCCATTTCATCATTCCCAGCCTGTATTTACCATAGAATCATAGAATCATTGATGTTGGAAAAGACCTCTGAGATCATCAAATCCAACCATTGACCCTACTCTACAAAGTTCACCCCTGAGCCATACCCCCAAGCACCACATCTAAATGACCAACACCCAAGGGATGGTGACTCAACCACCTCCTTGGGCAGCCCATTCCAAAGTCTGAGTACTCTTTCTGTCATAAAAGTTTTCCTAGTGTACAGTCTAAACCTACCCTGTTGCAGTTTGAAGCCATTCCTTCTTGTTCTACTGCTAATTACCTGTGATAAGAGACTAGCATCAACCTCTTGAGGATTGCCCTCACCTAGGTACAGGACCTTGTACTTTGCCTTACTGAACTTCAGGAGGTTCTCCTCAGCCCACCTCTTCTGGATTTCACCATGGCATGTAGAAAAAAAAACCAACCTGCATCAAAACCCCAAAGGCTCTGGAGGGCCATTGGTACAAGCCCTTGGATTTAGATAGTGGGACTATTATTGTGACTTTTTAAAAAGATAATTTCCTCCTCTGCTACAAATTGCTGCAGTGACAAATGTTGCAGGTGGTGTGCAGCTGGTTCAACTCAACTATCTCCATTTGCAGATGCATTCTCTAGCTGTGGGGAGGTTGCTTTTTTCTCTTTTTTCATTTTTGGCTGATAAATTCAAGATTTCTTCTGAGCTTGCTGAGCTCTGAGGAAGCAGAGGAGTATCTGCAGAGGGAAATGGAAAGTTTCTGATGAGCTGCATCCAGTACTAGAAAGCAGTGAAACTGCATCTGCCTGGGATTTCCAGCACATACTTTTGGTGTCAGTCATTCCTCACCAAGAGCAGGCAGAAGTGAGATGGGAGATTCTGATGGAAATCAGTGTGGGTGAGGAAAAGGCTATGTCATAAACACAATCAGCTGAGCTGGGAAATTCTCCCCCCAGGCTGTGGGGAAAAGTCCCATATGCCCCCAAAATTGCACTGTGCAAATCTGAACACTTCATGAAGGTGTCTTTGAGACCCTGTGATGACTGGCGGTACCTGAGCCTCGTGCCCTGCCAGGCTCCAGGGAGCACACTGGGGCTGAACGCAGAGCATAAAACATTTCAGAGCACTCCAGAGGAAAATTCAGCCTGGAAACAGACCTTTATGAGCACTGAGGAAACAGCCAAGGCATCCATGTGACAGAGAAGCAGACATTTGGGCAGAATTTCCTCCACATTAGTCCATCTTGACGGCTGTGTAAACACTGCAGGGCTACTTATTGTTAGAGAAACTCTGCTCCACAACACTGATGGCTCCCTAGCAGATTCTACACTAGAGAAATAAGAGCAATATTTCAGCCTGGAAATGCATTTCACCAAGAAGGGGTTCTGTTTGTCTGTTTGTTTCAGCAAGGTGAGTGCAGACTAAGGGAGTTGGGGCTATTCAGAAGGCTCCCAGGAGACCTTATTGTGGCCTTCCAGGATCTGAAGGGGGCTACAAGAAAGCTGGGGAGGGACTTTTGAGGGTGTCAGGGAGTGACAGGACTGGAGGGAATGGAGTAAAACTAGAAATGGGTAGATTTAGATTGGATGTTAGGAAGAAGTTGTTCCCCATGAAGGTGGTGAGATCCTGGCACAAGTTGCCCAGGGAGGTGGTGGAAGCCTCATCCCTAGAGGTTTTAAGGCCAGGCTGGAGGTGGCTGTGAGCAACTGCCTCTAGTGTGAGGTGTCCCTGCCCATGGCAGGGGGATTGGAACTGGATGATCACAGAATCGACCAGGTTGGAAGAGACCTCCAAGATCATCCAGTCCAACCTATCACCCAACACCATTTAATCAGCGAAACCATGGCACTAAGTGCCTCATCCAGGCTCTTCTTGAAGATCTCCAGTGACAGTGACTCCACTGCCTCCCTGGGCAGCACATCCCTATGGCCAATCTCTCTTTCTATGAAGAACTTCCTCCTAACATCCAGCCTAAACCTCCCTTAGCACAGCTTGAGACTGTCCCCCCTCATTCTGGTGCTGGTTGCCTGGGAGAAGATACCAACCCCCACCTGGCTACAGCCTCCCTTCAGGTAGTTGGAGAGAGCAAGAAGGCCTCCCTGAGCCTCCTCTTCTCCAGGCTAAGAAACCCCAGCTCCCTCAGCCTCTCCTCACAGGGCTTGATCCTAGGGTCCTTGAGGTCCCTTCTGACACTAACAATTCTATGACTCTATGAATAGCACCTAACAAATTAAAAGAAAGCCCTAAGCCTCATATGTTTATGTTGTTCCTGTCCACTGCACTGTGGGGTCAGTTTGCTTTTGCTAACACAGCCTCTCAGGAAATTAAATGAAAGCCAGGACGTAGAGCAATGTCTCCAGAGTGAGTAAAGCGATAGGGATCGTTCTTAGCAATCAATGCTGGCTGTGTGCAGCAGTGGAGCATACTTGCTACGATTTGTGCTGCAGAACTCTGGGAGCTCCCTTGAGGAGACTTTTCCAACTGTAGAGAAGTTTTGCACACATTAGCACAGGAGCTCTGCTTTTCCATGTGCTGCATCTTTGAAAGTGTCTGTTTCAGAAGCGCAGCCACATTGACTGGCGACACGTTCAGTCACATGCAGGTGGCTCTGTCCTTGTAACGTTTGTAATGTCTTTGTAATGTCTTTTGTCTTCACAGTATTTTCTTAAAGTTGTGAGATCTTTTATTCTGGTCACTAATCCATCCAGACAGGCAAAGTCTGGCTTCAGTCCCAATTTTGAAATTATTGAGCTCTTTTTTCCCCAGCCCTTTGATATCAACTTTAGGTCCCTGAAAATGAACTTGAAAAGACTAAAAGAAGTTGTTTCCTTTCAGAGAACTATCTGACTCTTTACAGTCACCTGCCCCTTGCATGCCAAGCCAGGATTTGGGGGCTGAGGCCAGCACTATGTAGAAGTACCTACAGCAAATTCGGTGCCACTAAAATGTGTCTCTTGATTTCAGGACACTTTGGAAATCTTACAGAATCACGTGCAGCAGAATATAAACCCCCAGCAGCTCTGTATTGCTCTTTCAGATGTCAATAGGCTTGCTTCATTTAACTTAGGAAATGCTGCAGTAGACAGGGATGAATACCAGGAGCGATGAACAGCAGCTCCCAGAGGCAGAACCCCGCATGTTATTGAAAAGAATTTCCACTACACTTCAGAAATTCTCTTTCTTTGGAAACAAGACTTTCTCCCAGGCTTTCCTGCAGATACACCCATGCTGCTGAAAATTCATGCTGCCAGATTGTCTCACTCTGATGCAAAGTTGAATAACTTTGCCAGGCTGGAGCTGGCAACTCCAGCAACTTTCTCCATCCAGTGAAGCCAGGAAGTGTGAAAGCTGGGGAATTGTTTTCTCTGAAAGTAGGTTTTTGACAATTCACATATGTGGTGTTCAAGATAGAGGCAGAAGTCTGTTTTGCTGAGCTGAATATCCGAACTGGGCCTCCTGTCACCATCACATTCTGACAAACAGGTTTGACTCAAGGTTTAGCAGTGCTAAAATAGAGGGGAAAGAGCCTACTTTTTATGCCTTCTGAATCAATGCTTGATCTCATGTCCTGCCTGTCCCAGCCCAGAATGCAACCTGTTTTAAGCATAGAGAAAAGCCATTAAATAAACTTTAGTTCCTTTATGGTAGTTCTGATATGGCATGTTCTTCATTTGGCTGCAGCAGGACGTCCAGTGAATGTCTAAAAAGGTTTTGCCAGTTCTGCCACATGCTTCTCACATTTGTTATGATTGTACCATACACGTCATAAATAACCACAAGGAATGTGAGCACTCCAGGCAATACAAGACAAGTTTTCAGGTGGATCTACAGTAGCTGTTGGAACAGAACCATGCTCCTAGCTGTGTGCCAGCTAGCAAAAATCACCTCCCTCCCAGACAAGCGTTTTAATTACACTGCACTGCAGCATATTGAGTTGGAAGTCTCTGAGAAGACACAACTCTTGTGCTTTAAATTGCAAAAGCTCAGCCCAGAGGCCCAAGCCTCACTAGAATTTTAACCTGGTGTAGACTGAGATCCTGGTTTCATACAGTTTGGAAGAAACTTTTGACACAGCATTTCAAATGCCTCCTCTGTTCTGGGAGCATGCCAGAGAAGAGTCCATTGAAATGGATGTTCAGTTTTATGTGCGTCCTGCAGTGGGGAGCTCGCTGTAGTGCTGGGTATTGTCTCACACACACACACACACACACACACACAAATTAAATCAGCCATTAAAAAGTGTACTGAATCCAATTCCTTTCAGCACTAAATTCCAGGGAAAGTCCTTTCAGGGAACTGTGCTGTTCTAGAGGATTGAAAAATAAACAGAAATCTCTTTAGCAGAAAATGGAAACGAAAACTGGGGGTTAGCTTGACAGGAGGAGAGGTGGCACAAGTGAGCATCTCAGTCTGGAGGGCTGCTCTTACATCGGATTGAAGGCTCTCCATGCCTTGCCTGCAGAAGACTCAAATCTTTCCTTAGCATGATCCTGACTGTGCTTTAGGCCACATTTCCTGGGAAATGTAATTTACACTACTCTAAGAATAATATTAATTTTTAATTTAATTCCAGTTGTATTTCCTTTCCATCTGCCTGCCAGGCCCCTCTCCACTTTGGAGCTCCTGTGGCTGTGTTGGCTGGGGTTTTGTTTGGGCTTTTGGGGGGAGGGCATGTTGGTTTGGGGGTGTTTGGGGTTTTTTTGCTTGGTTAGGTTTTTTTGTTGGTATGTTGTTTTTTTGTTTTGTTTTGTTTTTTCCAGTAGCCATCCTGCTTTTGATTGAGGTTCAGCTTCATTTCTCTTGGATTCCTCTGCAAGGACAGCTACCTGCTGTTCTTACTGCATAATTTGCCTCCTCTATTGCTGGGGTGATAATTGCCCTTATTGCAATCCATCCATTCTATGTGTTTTATCTCTTTGAGCCCATTTGTCAAGATTTTTTGAATGTTAATCTTCTCTCTCCTAAAAATTGTGCAGCCCTTCTCAGTTCACCTGCAAAATCTCACACTTCTGTTTTGTAGTCCATTAGGCAGGTCACCAGTGAAACCTGTGAGCAGATCCTGAATCTGCTTTCCTGACAGTGAACCGTTACAGATACTGTCCACAGCCAATTGTCATGTTTTACTCCCAGCCTCTAGGGGAATTTTCCAGGTTCCCCAGGGCTCTGTGTTTAGCCAGTTCTCTCTCATATCTTTATTAATTATTTGAGTGGGGGTCCCCTCAATAAGCTTGCAGATTGCACTAAGCTGGGAGAGAGTGTTGATGTTCTTGAGGATAGGAAGGCTTTACAGAGACCTGGACAGGCTGGGTTGATGAGCCAAGGCCAACTGAGCTTCAACAAGGCCAAGCGCTGGGTCCTGCACCTGGGTCACAACAGCTGTAGTGCTACAGGCTTGGGGAAGAGTGGCTGCAAAAATGCGTGGTAGAGGAAGATCCAAGAGTGTTCAGCTGCAGCAGCCTCAGCTTGAGCCAGCAGTGTGCTCAGGTGGCCAAGAAGGCCAACAACATCCTGGACCACATCAGGAATAGTGTGACCGCCAGGACCAGGGAAGTGATTGTCCCACTGTACTCAGCCCTGGTGATAAGAGTTGGACTCAATTACCTTAAAGGTCTTTTCTTCTAGGGTTGAGAAGAGGGAGCTCTGACATCCCAGTCCTTTTCTTTTCTTTTCTTTTCTGATCCTGTGGCCATAGTAAAGCCATCAACCTCTTGTAAACTGAGAATAAATCCTGCTCCTTTAGCACAGCTATCATACACAAAAAAGAACTGGCTGTCCTGTTCCTGATCCCTTTGCCCCACAAAAGATGAAAGGACATGTTCTACATAACATCATCACCCTCAATACCATGGGCACTTGTGAACACTTTCAGTGCAGATTGGACTCCTTCCTCTCAAATGAAGCTCTTCTCTGTGGCAGAAAACCTTACCAGAACCTTGCACTGTGAGGTTGCTCCACCTGGGAAGATTAGCTGTCATGCCTACAGGGTAGAGTCATAAATTCACAGATTTCATTGGGTTGGAAGAGACCCTCAAAGGTCATCTTGTCCAACTGCCAGCCAGTGAGCAGGGACACCTCCAACTAGATCAGGCTGCCCGGAGCCACATAAACCACCATCAGGAAAGCCCAGTTCCATCTAGATCAAAAAACCTTACAGCAATGGCAATTTTCCAGGTACTGCAGCCTACAAAAGATGGATTCTAGCTGCACAATTTGCTTTACAAATTGCATCATGTAAAGTCATTGGAGGCAGTACATCTAAAATATTCTACCAAGTGGTGGCTAAAGCTACTCATTATTGCCTTTTCCCTGTCTTACCCCAGCTCCTTCCATTACTTTGCCTACTCTAAATTCTGGTCTTTGGGAGAGGTGCTCTCATGCCTTTGCAGAGCAGCAGGCACAATAGGTCTATCTGATCTAAACAAGGCCTTGGGGTGATGAGCAGTGATCATTACTTCCAACCACTAGAGAACTCAGCAGCTTTTTCAGAGAAGTTGACCTATTTAAATTGTATATCCAGGTAGTGCTGGCAGCCTTTTATTAAATAGCTTTAATAAACAGTCAGAGAGAGAAATGTGGAGGACACCCAACTATCCTGCAGGTCAAGATGTGTACCAAGAAATGAGAGCCTGCAATTACAGCACCGCTTTTGTACTGAGACATGACTGAGAGCTTGGGGCTGTCCTTGAGGGAGCTGAGGAATCAAATACAAATTACTAGCACTGGATCTTGTGCCCAAGATAGTGACTGGTTTGATGGACTGAAATAGATGGGAAATTAATTATTCAGAGCATGTCTAGCTTGTCAAATACTGTTAATGTGACCCAGATCTAGCATAGGCCCACATAATTTGACAAGGATTTGTCTTCAGCTCAGTGTTTCTCTGACCCTCTGTCATTCAGACTTTCAATTCATCTTCAAGGCCCTGGAAGGAGCTTCTGAGATTTGGGGGAAAATTATACAGAGGTCTAGATCTAGGGTTTTTAAACGCTGACAGATAGTAAATCTACTTAGTCTTTCCATCTGCTTTTCCATTCCTGACTTGTATCAGAAGACATGGGGGGAAAAAGGATTAATACCAACCAACAAAAAGTGAGATGCCGAAGAATTCCCTTCTATGAATGAGTAAATTTTCAGAAAGGTGGAGGTAGAAACTAAGTAAGAAAAAGAACATTCAGACACTTGCTTTCCCCCAAAACACAGAAGATAGATGAATCATGCTTGTGCAAGTTATATAAACTCAGTGGAAGAAAGAGACGAGACAGCTGTCATACTGAAAAACAAACCACGAGGCTGTTTATCCAAAGTGGCAATACTCCTACAGACAAATACAGTGCTCTGCTGCAGCAGACATCAGACAGTGCTCCTTAAGCAAAGATAATCATCTCGATAGTTCATGTCAGCAATTTACCACCTCCTACCGAGATGTCAGCAAATGTATTCCTAGTCCAAAATATTTTACATATGAAAACAGAGAAACAAGTTAGGCAAAGAGATATCTAGCTAGATGAAATGTCGTGGATAAACAGCTATAATGAATCAAGCGGCTATATACACACTCACGGGATGAGACACATGCGCTGCGTCTGTGCTGGGAAATCAAGTAGGGTGGGAAGACACAGTCGTGGTGACAAAGGAGATGACACCCTTAGTATTCACATCAACAAACCAGGAGGTCTCACCCACTGCACCTGCTGGGAACAATCCCTGGCTTATGCTGTTTCCTGAGATGTGCCTCCACACATCTCACATATATTGGTAGGGCCACAAATCGGACAGGAATGTGCTATACATGAACAGCATGAGTGCCCATGTGCAGATATTCTTGGCCTGTTAATCAATACTGAAACCATAACTGAGGCCAGAGCTGGCCACTGATTTCTGCATAGTTATCCACTAAAACCTGTTGGTGTAAAACACCTACAAGGGCAAAAATGAAGAGAAAGTCACATGTGGGAGCTATCTCACCAAACTGCAGAGGTATAATGCAGATGACTGCCTATATGCTGATCCTTCAGTGTTCCTGTTATAGTTAAAGAGGAATGGACATGTTGTGGCCAGGTGGTCAGGTGAATAGTAGTGTGATGTAGCCATTTCTCCCTACAGAGCATACAGCAAGTGTAGAAAACTAGTTCAGATGTGTATGTGTGCACCTGGAGAGAGGTGACACAACTCCAACCCCAAGAAATCAAGAAGTCAAAACTGAGAAAGGGACATTCCTGGTAGTTTGTTTCCAAAACATAGAAAGACCACAATTATGGAAAAAGGTCTTTTCAGAGGTTTAATCCAAAATAAATATTACCCTATGTAATAAAATTGATATTTTTATACATTGTACTATTGAATGTTTTTGGGCAGTGGCATCTCCAAACACCCCTGTAACTTATTTGCAAAGTATATTTACAGGTGATGTTCTTTGGTTGTGAGTGACACCTTTCACACATGAAGACAGTTAAGTGATTTAAGCACAAGCCTAAGAATTTCCAAGACAGCAATTCAAATTGGAAACAAAGGTGCCAGGATCTGGGGTTCCCACAAGGCGGATTCTGTGGCAGATTAGCCAGGCACTCACAACTTGCTCCTCTCTCTGCTATCTTCCCAGATGCTGTGACTATAATTCGAGTTGCCCTTGGCTTGGACAGGGCTGAGGGACCTCTCTTCTTGTGCCCAGTTCACAGTCTGGAGCTTGCCCTGGGCTCAGAGAGGGCTAGGGGGCCTCTCTCCTGTGTTCTCCATTGCCAGGCTGTAGCCTTTCCATGGCTCTTCTGGGATTCGGTTCTCTTGGAGCTTTTCCCCTTTCTGCCTTGGCCCAGGTGCAAGGCTCAGGTGTAGTTTGTTGCCTGTTAGGACACGTTCTTCAGCTGCAATTCTGGCAGCATTTTGGCTCTTGTTGCTAGCTAGGTGAGAATAAGGCAAACTGCCTACGTTCTCCTCTGGTTTAAATACTGTCTGAAGACAATGGCCTTTGGTAAGAGAGAAACCTGATAGCTGATCCTATAGGATGGGGCATATCCAAACATGGCCAGGGGCACAGACAGTTCACAGGTGTTTTACAAAGTTAATTACATGTGCTACTTGTTTACCTGGACCCTGGAAAGTGTACAGATTTGCACATTCACAGGTGCTTAGCCCATTGTCTGGGTTAGGGCATGTTTGGGGTTTGTCCCTTCAGGATACTCTAGATTTCACTGGAGCAAGAAACCACACTCAATGTAAAGAAAACTTACTCTGAAACAACCTAGTGTCCCAAAGATATCAAGCCTTCTCCCTGCAAAAGAAAGAACCATGGCAGGCCATGAACAGATTCAAGTTTGTATGTAGGTAACACTTCTGCTCATGCAACATCTGCAGATAGAATCATAGAATCATAGAATCAGTCAGGGTTGGAAGGGACCACAAGGATCATCTAGTTCCAACACCCCTGCCATGGGCAGGGACACCCTACACTAGATCAGGCTGGCCAGAGCCTCATCCAGCCTGGTCTTAAACACCTGCAGGGACGGGGCCTCAACCACCTCCCTGGATAACCCATTCCATGGCTTCAACACTCTCATGGGGAAGAACTTCTTCCTCACATCCAGCCTGAATCTCCCCATTTCCAGCTTCATTCCATTCCCCCTAGTCCTATCACTACCTGAGATCCTGAGAAGTCCCTCCCCAGCCTTCCTGGAGGCCCCCTTCAGATACTGGAAGGCCACAATGAGGTCACCTCGGAGCCTTCTCTTCTCCAGACTGAACAGCCCCAACTCCTTCAGTCTGTCCTCATAGGAGAGGTGCTCCAGCCCTCTGATCATCCTCGTGGCCCTTCTCTGGACACGCTCCAGCACGTCCACATCCCTCCTGTAATAGGGGCTCCAGAACTGGAGGCAGTACTCCAGGTGGGGTCTCACCAGAGCTGAGTAGAGGGGAAGAATCACCTCCCTTGACCTGCTGGTCACACTTCTCCTGATGCAGCCCAGGATCTGATTGGCTTTCCGGGCTGCAAGCACACATTGAGAGCTCATGTTGAGCTTCTCATCCACCAGCACCCCCAAGTCTCTCTCCCCAGGGCTGCTCTCCAGCCAGTCACTGCCCAGCCTGGATTTGTGCCTGGGATTGCCTCGACCCAGATGCAGGACCCTGCACTTGGTCTTGTTGAAGCTCATGAGGTTGGCTTGTGCCCACCTCTCCAGCCTGTCCAGGTCCCTCTGGATGGCATCCCTTCCCTCCAGCGTGTCCACTGCACCACACAGCTTGGTGTCATCAGCAAACTTGCTGAGGGTGCACTCGATGCCACTGTCCATGTCACCCACAAAGATGTTGAACAAGACAGGTCCCAGGACTGATCCCTGAGGGACTCCGCTTGTCCCTGGCCTCCACTGGGACATGGACCCATTGACAGCCACTCTTTGGGTGCGGCCATCAAGCCAATTCTTTATCCATCTAGTGGTCCATCCATCAAACCCATGTGTCACCAGCCTGGAGACCAGGAGGTGGTGCGGGACAGTGTCGAAGGCTTTGCTCAGGTCCAGGTAAACGACATCAGTTGCTCGCCCCTCATCTATTAATGCTGTCACCTGCTCATAGAAGGCCACCAGGTTTGTCAGGCAGGATTTGCCCTTGGCAAAGCCATGCTGACTGTTCCAAATCACCTCTTCACTATTCTTCTGAGTCATTAGTGCCTCCAGGAGGATCTGCTCCATGATCTTTCCGGGCACAGAGGTGAGACTGACTGGCCTGTAGTTCCCTGGTTCCTTCTTCTTGCCCTCTTTGAAAATGGGAGCAATGTTTCCCCTTTTCCAGTCTGTGGGGACTTCCCCAGTCTGCCATGACTTTTGGAATATAATAGAGAGGGGTTTGGCAACCTCATCTGCCAGTTCTCTCAGCACCCGTGGGTGTATCCCGTCGGGTCCCATGGACTTGAGCACTCTCAGGTTCTTCAGGTGATCACGAACCTGATCTTCACTTACGATGGGCAGTTCTTCATCCCCGTCCCTGGCATCGTCTGCCATGACACCAGGAGTGTGGCTGGAAGCCCTTGCAGTGAAGACTGAGGTAAAGAAGTTATTGAGTACCTCAGCCTTTTCCACACCACTTGTGACCAATTCACCACTTTCCTTTCTGAGGGGGCCCACACCTTCCCTAGTCTTCTTCTTGCCATTAACATACCTATAGAAATTCTTAGTGCTCCCTTTAACCTCCCTGGCTAGATTCAGTTCAAACTCTGCTTTGGCTTTCCTAACCAGGACTCTTGCTGCTCGGGCAGCTTCAAGAGGCCTGGTTAGGAAAGCCAAAGCAGAGATACAAGTGTAGGTGTGTCAGAATGCCTGCACGGGCTCCCATGCTGGCGCAGCAGGAGTCATTTCTGGGCACAGAACAAGCAGTTTATACAGGAAACATCAAGCAGGCTGAGCAGCTCCCTGACATTTTTGCACCCCTGTTGCTAACTGGGGTTTCTTCTTTGATATGCAGCTGTCCATTTTTATCTTCATCCCCTATCGGGTTGAGCTGGTCTTGCATGGAGGCAAGTGTCCTTCTGTCTCACACTTCATGTTGTTTGCTGCCGTCAACTCCTCTTATCACCAGGCCACTCTTCAGTTATCAGCAGCCTGTTGTTCTTTCTACTCTCCCACATAGCTTACCAACAAGAGAGGTTACTTAAGGCACAAGGAAATCAGGCCAGATATCTGCAACAATGATTCTGGTGCTCTGGCTTCCTTAGTGTCCAGTGTTAGATTGTATAGGAGCAGGAATTTTAATGATTTCTTGCTTGTTAACGAAAACCTGAGGGATGAAACGTGGAAAAAACACTGCTTGTTTCTGAAAAACTTACTTCAAAGCTGCAAATGCCTCTCTGGAGTAAAACAGGGTCCATAATGTGATAAAATACCAGACCTAGCTTCCTATTCACAATAATCTGGCTGTATTAAATATGTGGTTATATCTCTTTTGGCTGTATTAAATATGAGGTGATATGTCTGAGCGTTTTTTAATCTCAATTTTGTGACAAAAAAAATGGAAAACCACAATCAACAATAAGAGATCAGAAATATTAATATCAGCAAGAGTACAAGCTCAGCAGAAGGCGAGTTTTTAAATACTCAGCTAATGTATTAAGGACAGGTAATCTTTGGCCAAGATCCAAATATGGAAGATGCACTCACCCAGTAGAGGACTCTGCACCTTCCCTGGCCATGAATGCTACAAAACGAAGTTGAGGATGGCTCTAAGAGCAACATGGTTGTAATAGACTAAAGATGAACATCCATAGTGCACACCAAATCTTAACAGTAAATAATATGGTTCACTTTCAAAAAGTGATTAAAGTATTTAATTATGTTCAGGGCATTCTTACACAACAACAACAAACTATTAACTGTTGGGAACGGGTCATCTTGAGTGCGATCACACAGCACTTACAGGATGACCAGGGGCTCAGGCCTAGCCAGCATGGATTTAGGAGGGGCAGGTCCTGCCTGACCAACCTGATCTCCTTCTATGATCAGGTGACCCGCCTGGTGGATGTGGGGAGGCCTGTGGATGTGGTCTACCTGGACCTCAGCAAGGCCTTTGACACCGTCCCCCACAGCAAATTCCTGGCCAAGCTGGCAGCCCATGGCTTGGACAGGATCACACTGCGCTGGGTTAGGAACTGGCTGGAGGGCCGAGCCCAGAGAGTAATGGTGAATGGCACCACATCCAGCTGGCGGCCAGTGACTAGTGGTGTGCCCCAGGGATCAGTACTGGGCCCCATGCTCTTCAACATCTTTATTGATGATCTGGATGAGGGCATTGAGTCCATCATCAGTAAATTGGCAGATGACACCAAGCTGGGGGCAGCAGTTGATTTGCTGGAGGGAAGAGAGGCTTTGCAGAGGGACCTCGACAGGCTGGACAGATGGGCAGAGTCCAATGGCATGAGATTTAACACATCCAAGTGCCGGATTCTGCACATTGGCCACAACAACCCCAGGCAGTGCTACAGGCTGGGGTCAGAGTGGCTGGAGAGTGGCCAGGCAGAGAGGGACCTGGGGGTGCTGGTTGATTGTAGGCTGAACATGAGCCTGCAGTGTGCCCAGGCAGCCAAGAAGGCCAATGGCATCCTGGCTTGCATCAGGAACAGTGTGGCCAGCAGGAGCAGGGAGGTCATTGTGCCCCTGTACACTGCACTGGTTAGGCCACACCTTGAGTCCTGTGTCCAGTTCTGGGCCCCTCAGTTTAGGAAGGATGTTGACTTGCTGGAACGTGTCCAGAGAAGGGCAACAAAGCTGGTGAGGGGTTTGGAACACAAGCCCTATGAGGAAAGGCTGAGGGAGCTGGGGTTGCTTAGCCTGGAGAGGAGGAGACTGAGGGGTGACCTTATTGCTCTCTACAACTACCTGAAGGGAGGTTGTAGCCAGGCAGAGGTTGGCCTGTTCTCCCAAGCAGCCAGCACCAGAACAAGAGGACACAGTCTCAGGCTGCGCCAGGGCAGGTTTAGGATGGATGTTAGGAAGAAGTTCTACACGGAGAGAGTGATTGCCCATTGGAATCGGCTGCCCGTGGAGGTGGTGGAGTCACCTTCACTGGAGGTGTTCAGGAGAAGACTTGATGGGGTGCTTGGCTGTATGGTCTAGTTGTTGGGTGGGTTGGATTGTTTGATGGGTTGGACGCGATGATCTTGAAGGTCTCTTCCAACCTGGTGTATTGTATTGTATTGTATTGTATTGTATTGTATTTGAATTTATGCAGACACAGTGATCTACTTTTATGCACAGACAATAAAAGGTATGGAAAAATTCCAGGAACAGTCTAGCTTTCAGAGGAGATTTTGAATTTGCTTTGACTGCAAGCAGTTGAAACACTGGTGCTGGAAGGTCAGGCTCTGCTCTCCTTTCAGTCAAATCTATCAGAAGAAACAGAATTGCTATAGATTTGCCCCAGATTCAGTTAAAGTAGAGTATGGTCCATGAAGTTCATTATGGTCAGTTAAAATGAAGCTCCAGGAAGACCTCTGTATCTTCTTCTATTTCATTATAGAACTATGTGATTAACAAAAGAAGAGTCTGGGTTTTCATTAGGAGCTACAGCTCTCAAGACAAAGGCTGTTCATTTGTATGTTTTACAATCACAACTTCAACTCCCGTCAATTGTAATTTAATTGTAATTGGGTTTTAAGTTTCATTAAGCAACAAAGCAAAACCAGAAAGCTCTTCAGATTTATTCTTCTACTCAGGTCAATATCCATCTTCCTCCAGAGACAAGTACAATGGGAGGAGGCCAAATCTGTGTCTCGGCAGCCCTAGAATTTCTCGGTCGTAAGCTTCTGATTAAAATTCCCTGGGTCCACTTATAGGCCTTGTTTGAAGAAGATGAAGGATGTATCTTTTTGCCAGCCAGTGACTTCTTTAACCTCTTCTTACTACTTCTGCCCAGGGAGAGGCTTGGGCAGGCCTTGGCTTCCTTAGGAACAGAAAAGTGGACACAGGGCATGCTCTTGAACCATGCAAGCTGATGGAAAGAAGAGGGAAGATTCTCCTGCTCATACAGAGACACTAATCTTTCCAGTTCCATTTGTTTTTAATGACTCCACCCAAGGAAGGGAGGCTGTAAGTGAGGGATCCTACCAAGCCCTTGGCCAATTGCTTCAGCTGAGGCTAGTCATTATGCATATCCTGTTCACTGTGGCATCTGCCCTGGGAACTGCCTAACGGAGTGGTACAGAAAATTTAAAGTCAAATGTTTTAAATGTATTGATCAGATTTGGCTCCCAAACTCTTTTGAAATGGATCTGGATGGCAATGTGATGTGGCACCATCTGGGGTTTTCTCCTGTTTGGACACAGCGTGGGTGGTTGCTTTGGCACTGACAGAGTAGGAATGTTATGAGAGCAGCCCATGTTGATGCCTCCCTAGTGAAGCTGATGCCAGATCTCTCTGGGTGAAACCCTGACCCTTTTGACATCAGAAGGAACTTTGCTTTCACTTTCAGGATGGCACACATTTTGTCTTCTATCTTGAGTTAACATAATCTCAAGTGCCATATCTGGAGTAACCTCAGAGGACAGAAGCAATGGAATGAATCATGATACAGCTTTTTATCTGGTCTTCTGGCACAGGTAAGACAGCAAGGAGCTACTTTTTGAAAGCACACCAGTGCAAAACATTTTGTTGTAATGAGCTTCTTGTATAGTCTTGAGATTGTTGTGTACAATAGATTTAAAACATTTGAAAACCTTCACAGCCAGCTGAAATGTAAATGTTTGGCTTAGAGTCTTTCATAACATTTGGACTGGTAAGCCAGCAAAACAAAAGACGACAAGAATAAAATGCCCTTATTTGGCATGACTGCTGACAGAGTAATCTCCAAAGAAAGGATGAAACCAAAAAATACTACAGTGTTCTACTTCTCCAGTTACATTTTCTATTTACTTTGGCTATAGTCACTTAGGACCAATGATCTTGTGACACAGGAACAGTGGTGACTAATGGATGCTATAGCAGGTGGTATACATTTGAACTTTTCAGCTGTCAGGCAATAATTGCTCACATAGAGCTGTGAAGAAAAAGAAAATCTTGATGCTCCAAATGTCTTATATTAGAAGAAAACCAACAAACAAACAAAAACCACTGGAAAGTGAAAATTCATGTGCCTTTTGTTCTGGTAATAGAGCTGCAGATGTGGACTCTGAGTATGTCAACAGCTAATTAGCTACATCATGGCAGTGTACATCATGTGCTGCAAACTAATGCATGAGCAATCTCTTGCTCTGTAATGGGAGTTGTGAAAAGTATATATATAGCTTGAGAAGAGAACACCAGATTTGTGTTCCATGGTGATCCCTGGTTTTGTTAAGAGTGCACCACGAACACAGGCACAAAAGTAAAGAAAAGGTACTGTAAACTGTTTAGAGGAACACGTTCTTGTATCACCAGGACTTGGGCAGATTATTTAATTGAAACCCTTGCACACCACACTTCATTTTGCACAGCACTTTTCATCCCGGAGGATGCAAAATTGTTTCCACATGAGGACTGTAGCTGCAACATGTGCCCAGAAAAAGTCCTTGAAAATGTGCAAATATAATTCAAACGAAGCCAGCAAACAGAACCATCAATTAGGGACGTGGGGGTGCTGATTGACACCTGCCTAAACATGAGCCAGAAGTGTGCCCAGGTGGCCAAGAGGGCCAATGGCATCCTGGCCTGTATTAGGAATAGTGTGGCCAGCAGGAGCAGGGAGGTCATTGTGCCCCTGTACTCTGCATTGGTTAGGCCACACCTTGAGTACTGTGTCCAGTTCTGGGCCCCTCAGTTTAAGAAGGACATCGAGACACTTGAACGTGTCCAGAGAAGGGCAACAAGGCTGGGGAGAGGCCTTGAACACAAGCCCTATGAGGAGAGGCTGAGGGAGCTGGGATTGTTTAGCCTGGAGAAGAGAAGGATCAGGGGTGACCTCATTGCCCTCTACAACTACCTGAAGGGTGGTTGTAGACAGGAGGGGGTTGGTCTCTTCTCCCAGGCAACCAGCACCAGAACAAGGGGACACAGTCTCAAGCTGTGCCAGGGGAGGTTTAGACTCGAGGTGAGGAAAAGTTCTTCACTGAGCGAGTCATTCGTCATTGGAATGGGCTGCCCGGGAGGTGGTGGAGTCACCGTCCCTGGAGGGGTTCAAGGGGAGATTGGACATGGCACTTGGTGCCATGGTCTAGTTGTGAGGTCTGTTGGGACAGGTTGGACTTGATGATACTTGGGGTCTCTTCCAACCTTGGTTATACTGTGATACTATGAAATGTTTCACTGGGGAAAGGCAGAAGGACAGAAATCTGCCGGTTTAGCGGCAATACAGGAGGAACACTTTCCAAATGTAATCATTTGTAGAAGTGTTTTAATAGTATTGGCTAAAGAAGTTTGATAACTGGGCAGTGACTGGCTGGAGAGCAGCCCTTAGGAGAGAGACTTGGGGGTGCTGGCGGACGAGAAGCTCAACAGGAGCTCTCAGTGTGCACTTGCAGCCCGGAAAGCCAATCAGATCCTGGGCTGCATCAGGAGAAGTGTGGCCAGCAGGTCAAGGGAGGTGATTCTTCCCCTCTACTCAGCCCTGGTGAGACCCCACCTGGAGTGCTGCGTCCAGTTCTGGAGCCCCTATTACAGGAGGGATGTGGACGTGCTGGAGCGTGTCCAGAGAAGGGCCACGAGGATGAGCAGAGGGCTGGAGCACCTCTCCTATGAGGACAGACTGAAGGAGTTGGGGCTGTTCAATCTGGAGAAGAGAAGGCTCCGAGGTGACCTCATTGTGGCCTTCCAGTATCTGAAGGGGGCTACAGGAAGGCTGGGGAGGGACTTCTCAGGATCTCAGGTAGTGATAGGACTAGGGGGAATGGAATGAAGCTGGAAATAGGGAGATTCAGGATGGATGTGAGGAGGAAGTTCTTCCCCATGAGAGTGTTGAAGCCATGGAATGGGTTATCCAGGGAGGTGGTTGAGGCCCCATCCCTGGAAGTGTTTAAGACCAGGCTGGATGAGGCTCTGACCAGCCTGATCTAGTGTAGGGTGTCCCTGCCCATGGCAGGGGTGTTGGAACTAGATGATCCTTGTGGTCCCTTCCAACCCTGACTGATACTACTATGATAAACAGGACTTGGTGTCTTGTTTTGAGCATGGATCAGCAAAGCACAACTCTCCAGGAGACGGAGCTTATCCAGAAAAAGGAGAGTCCTAACCACAACATGGGGATGTACTGCCATAGGCTGCTTACACTGCCAGTGAAGCTTCTGGGCCAAGAATTTCCTCCTAAGAGACCTCTAATATTCTGCATTATTAAAGAGAGAGGTTTTCCTTTGCAAAATGATCGTAGAAGAACAGAATTGTTAGGGTCGGAAGGAACCTCAAGAATCATCCAGTTCCAAACCCTCTGCCATGTGCAAGGACACCTCACGCTGGATGAGGCTGCTCAGAGCCACATCCAGCCTGGCCTTCACAACCTCCACCACCTCTGGAGATTTTTAAGGTGATGTGCTAATGTGCAGAATCTTTGACAAAATGAAAACCACAAATCCAGTTACCTCTTTTCATACAAGAGCAATCTGATGGCTCAGAGCAAAATGGGATTTTTTCTGTCTTAAAATACTATAGGACTCTGTAAACATTGCTGATATGTCTGAAGCCAAAATGAATAAAGATAATATTATCTTAAACAATTTCCAGGCTAAAAATAACTTCTTATTATCAGGTACTTGCAGAGGGAGGGAAAATTAATAGATATATCCTTTAAACAATTCATTATTAGTATGTTTATTGCTGCTGTTGTTTTTACTGCTGTTATTGCTGTATTGTTATTCCTGCATCTATTTTAAACCACAGCCAGGACTGCGGTCTCACTGTAATTTGTACAAGTGATCCATACAATCTACATGCTAGCAGACTGCTGCTGCAGTACATTCGAGTTTACATGAACGGGAATGCTTTTCTCAGTGAATTATTTCTAAAAGGGTTACAGAAGAGGTCTCAGCAATAAAGTGTGAGCAATGAGCAAGCCTCCCAACTCTATGGCACAGCAATGTGGCTGCACAGGGGCCATGTGGCACAGCTTGTTGGGCAATGCTTCCCATCAAAGCGTTTCGGTCATTATAAAGGCTGTGTTTACTGGACACTTGTACTAAGGTGGAAAAAACTGAAATCTCTGCCTTTCTCAACACACACCAAGATAATAGTGTCTGGGGGTTCAGTGAAAGCAGGGTCTTCTCAAGGTCTGTTGGTGAAATCCCCTTTCATCAGCTATGTCTTCCAGCATGGGCTGCTGCCACTCACGCCTGAGTCTTGCTGTCTCAGCTTAGGCTGGCACCTGGTGTTTGTTGCATTCTCTGGTGGGAGGCTGTAGAAGAACCAAATTCCTTCCATTCAAAGGTAGGCCAGGGCCACGTCGATGTAACAGCCTTTTAGTCTCCACAGCAAGAAAAACAAGCAGGGAAAAAAGCAACCTGGTTCCAAAACATCATAACTCTGACACAGGTATCTCAAATGGCAGCATAGAGTAAGCCCAGTTTTATTTTGTGTATTACTCATTCTTAGGCCATATAAAACCCTGTATATCTAGGTCACATAAACACCCCAAATCCCTGTTAATACTCATGAATACTCCTCCGAGACAGGTAAATGACACTTCTAGTCCCTGGGTGGAAAAGTTGTAGTATGGATGTTAAACACAAACCATGCAGACAGAGTGAGGAAAGATTAAAATTGCAGGGACTTTGTCAGCCTATCTGTTTCTTTGATGTCCAGAATCCCTAGGCTGCCTACTGCCACGAATGTGAATGTCTGCAGTGTTAGTTTAGCTCCTAAGGGTGCTAAATGAATCTGTCTAATGTTTCTGAATGAGAGTCTGTTTCTGTTTTGCCTCCAAGATGGTACAGAGACCTCTGCATTACCAGTTACCTGCTTCACCCAGATATTCCTTCCCTCTGTGTGCAGCAAAATGCTGGCAGAAAACCCTGAGACAAATGAAAAGACCTTTGCTGACTTGCCAAAGTTGGAGGTGAGCCCACCCTGGAGATTAATTCTACCTGCATCTGCAGAGCTGAGCACAGAGGCAGAATGTGCCCTGCCTTGGCCATGCAAACCTGGAATCACTTTACTTCAAAGCACAGCGGGGAACATGCGTTCCTCTCTGAGCACAAACCCATCCATGATTGCAAAAGAAGCTGTTGCTGCATTCTTGGGTGATCAGGGTCAGAAAGGAAGCAAAACCATGGAGAAATGGCAAGAATTGTTCTTAGGAGCTTATTGACGTGCTCCTCACGCAGCTTCAGCAAATCCACGTTGAAGCTGAGGACACAGACATGTTTCCCAACAAATGCAAAGAAAATATTTAGAGCACAGCCCAGTGTCCAGCTGGTATATTGGAAATGTTTGACAGGCATCACTGTCATGTCATTCTGGTTTCTTTGTGGGGCCTTGGCAATGATGTCACTGTCTGAAATACTGCTGTTGTACAAAAAAAGCCCCAGAACATAAGTCCTAAGGAATGACAGTCCCTACTCCAACCATTATTAAAGATGATTCAATTTTCAGTCTCTTGGACTGCATAGAAAGAAATGTGGCCAACCACAATCAAAAGAGGTGATTCTGCCACTCTGCTCTGGCAAGACCACCCCATGGAGTACTGTGTCCAGCTCTGGAGCCCCGAGCACAAGAAGGACATGGACCTGCTGGAGCGCCTCTCCTGCAGTGACAGGCTGAAAGAGTTGGGAATGTGCAAGGTGGAGAAGAGAAGGCTCCAGGGAGGCCATACAGCTGCATTTCAGTATCTGACAGGGGCTTACAGGAAGGCTGGGGAAAGACTGTTTAGAAGGGTTTGTAGTGATAGGACGAGGGTCAGTAGTTTTAAACCAGAGCAGGGTAGATTTAGGTTAGACATAAGGAGGAAGTTCTTCACAATGAGAATGGTGAAATACTGAAAAAAGGTTGCTCAGAAATGTGGTCGAGGTCACATCCCTGGAGTCATTCAAGGTCAAACTTGATGGGCCTTGAGCAACCTTACCGAGTAGAAGATGTCCCTGCTCACTGCAGGAAGGTTGGACAAGGTGGCCTTTGGAGGTCCCTTCCAACCTGATGCATTCTGTGATTCTGTGACACTGTCCCCAGTGTAGAAGTCAAAGGCTCTCTGTTTGTAGCTGTATCTCCACACTCTTTTCAGGTCCTCAGTTCACCTCTGTGTTTCCTTCTTAACAGGAATCTTCTGGTATCCCTCTGTACTGGATGTCCAGATAGTTTCTGACATGGAAGAAATACTGAGAGATTCAGCCTGATGATGAAACGCTGCTGACCTGGAAGTGCTCATCTCAACCAGTGATAGAGAAAATATTCAGGAAAACAGCAACAAATCCATTGCTGTCAGTCTGGGTCACACTAGAGGTATAGCCTTCGCTCTTCACAAAGATATGTTGGCTCTGATCCTTACCAGCCCCAGAGGCAAAGAAAAGATCAACAATGAGGAAACAGAGTTAATTAAACATATCAGCTGAGGGTTGATGAGAAAAAATTGTCTTGGGAGGCAGTCATGAGGAGTCAGGAGTACTCCATGTACCTGCCTCATCCCCTCCCTTTGTTCTCCCCTGTGATTATAAACAAATCTATAGCATTCAGCAATAAAGTTTTGCTCTGTTTGAAACCTGGCTAGACCAGACATGAGAAATAGTTGCCAGTGACACCTGAATTACAATGAATTCTAAGCAAGAATGTACTACAAGAAGGAGACAGAGAGAAGGGCAAAGAATCCAAATCCTTCTGTTTGCTGGCAAGCAAAAAGGCAGCAGACGTCTTCATGAAACAGCTTTCCTCCTCCCGGGCTGACACAGCGCTCTCGGATCCAAAGGGCACAGCCACCGACTGTGCTGCCTGACATGCTTCAGCAGGGAGGAATGTTGCAGCCTGTGTTTGGCGGGGTGATTTGCTGTCAGAGATTTCATAGCCTTGGGCTGCAATTACCAAAAGTTCTGGCGCCTGCCATGCTCAATCTGTGTTTAGGTAGCACTGATAGGCTGCTGCCCAAGGGATATGCAACTAGAGGCAGGAGAGCAGGAGGATGAGAGCACATGACTACCATCCTGTCCTACACAGGGAGAGTGAAGTCAGCACCAGGATGTGGATGTGGTACAGGGGCCATGGAGCAGGCAGGGGAAGTGGTGGGTCAGCTTTGGCCCAGGTCTCACTAGCTGCTTGCAGGGCCGGGAGGGAGTGGCTAAACAATGAATATATGCGAAAACGCAAGCCTGAAGGTAAGAGAAATGGAAGAGAAGAATGGGAACTGGCAACCTTACAAGGGAAGGTGTTTTAATATGGGACTTTTGTTTTATTCTAAGGGATTTGATCCTCTGTGGGAAACAGAGGCTGCAAGGATTTCAGTGGGTGCTATGCACATGGAGCAAGTTGTCAGCCCGTCCATCCCAGCTGCTGCGATTGACAGGCTTGGTCCTCACTGCCCACCAACAGAGCAAAGAGGCTGTGAAGTCAGAGCTGGAGCTGTGCTTGCCCTAAGCTGGGATATCACCATGAGATTGTTCAGTGTCTCTATTCAGTGTCAGATACAGTTAGCTCACTAAGACCCTGTCATCTACCTTGGCTCTTTACAGGACTCAGGAAGACATGAAGACCATGCAGCTTACTTTGCTGTACAGCTACAATGAGACTTGGCTTTCTTTTACACCCTGCAAGGTGGCCTCAAGACAAAGATAATCCCACCCTGTGCTCTGTTCAAGTTCCCTTTCCCACCATGCACAATTCTAGGCTCATTTAAAATCACTCAGCAAGTAACATATAGTAGTGTGTGTCAAATATTTTTAAACTGAGGGTCTGAAAAGTCAAACAAAAAGAATCCTGTAGTGCAGTCCCCTTGCTTATGAAACCTCAGCAGGATATTTTTTCTCTGCAGTCTATGCAGAGGAAAAAGGAAAAAAAAAGTAGAAACAGCAGACATTGGTTTTTTGTTTGACTTCCTTTACTGAAAATATCCTCCACTGATAAGTGATGTTACTAGAGATAAAAGCAGATCTCTGTAGTGGACACATTCACAGCTTGCCAAGTATTATGAGGTGAAAGTGTCTGTGCAGAGCTGCAAAGAGCAGAAGATAATGAGAACTTTGGAATCAGATTGAGGTGACCAGTGGGTCCATGAGTCAGTAGTCGCAGCACACAGAGCCAGAGCCATCGCAATCTGGAGGAACCAAAACAAACACTGCAGTAGTTTTGGAAGGGGAAGCCTGGCAAGCACAGCTTTACCTGGGCAAGATGAAATGCAGCAGATGGGAAGATCCGGAGGGGGAGAGAAACTCAAAGGTTGGAAATTAAAGCTCATGGTCTGGAAGTCAACCAGGAAACTGAGAAAACTCAGTTGAAATTGTA
Source organism: Picus viridis (assembly GCA_033816785.1). NCBI lineage: Eukaryota > Metazoa > Chordata > Aves > Piciformes > Picidae > Picus > Picus viridis. Next base: position 92,742,774 of record CM066566.1, on the reverse strand, counting down.
TGGCAACAGCAGTGGCTTCCCCCTTACACAGGCACAGTCTGAGGCTGTGCCCCAAGCTGATGTAATAGTGTGCAGAGACTCAAGGGACCGAATGCAATGGATAGGTAGCTGCTTGGTGCTCACAGAACTTGCTGGGAGCCATGGTGGGCAGCTATGCCTCTCCTCCCTGGCACTAGAAAGATTCTTTCACAGGAGGTCTGCTCACTGCAAAACAATGACAAAGTCAGAGTACAGGAAAGACTTTTGTGGTTTGTTTTTTTTTTCTGGGACTTAGACCATCCATCTATGTTGCCAATTGTTAGTCAGAATGATCCTTGCACAGCTGACCCTGGCTGCTTGCAGGGCAAATCTGCTGGTCTAGAGGGGCCACTTTTGTCTTACAGCTTCTGGAAGGGATAGGAGCGGGTGTATGACTGTTTCTACTGTTGGCCTATTATCTCAGCTGTCTTCCCCAGCAAAGACAGGCTGAGACTACACTGAAAGCTAACCTGTGTTGAGAATGGGGAGGAGAAAGTTACAGAACCAGGGGAGACATGAGAGTTCAGAGATGAGCAAAACATATGAACAGGAAGCACATCTGAGTCAGGTCTCCAAAATCAGGGATCACAGAATTGTTTTGGTTGGAAAAGACCACTAAGATCATCGAGCCCAACCATCAGCATAAGTCTACTGTGGGTATTGAGCCATGTCCCAAAGTACCATGGCCACACATTTTTAGAACACCTGGGAGAAGTAGAGCAGTGCCCAATGCACTCTGATGGACATATGAAGCATGAAAGGAGACTCAGTTTTGCTCAGCATGGCTTTGACTCCAAAAATGCTAATGAAAGCCAGCAGTCACAGGAGTTACCAAGATGGACTCCTCTGCCCCTCCATCCACTTTGCATCACTTTCCTCCCTTTATTGTGAGTTGAGGGCAAGACACTCAGTCAAATTTACTGCAGAGAGCAAATCAAGTGGAAGGTAGAATATAAGGACTAGGGGATGTAAAGTTATTAACATGCCAATCAATATAGATAAGTCAGGGGGAAAAGGGAATCTGCATTTAACTCATTTAACAGAGTGGAAGTATGAGGACCAGATCTGACAAGAATTTTAAGAGAGAGATGATGCCTGTGTGTGTTATTTGTGTTTGCGTGTTCCAAAATGGCAACAGGGGACAGTGAAAGAATATATATTGCTGTGGGCCATACTGGTTGCCAAAATGACTTTTCTCAACATCTTCAAGGTGCCTACTCCTGCATATGCTTGCACTCTGGAGCCCCTGAACTAGTTCCAGTTCAGAGCACATAAGCCGTGTTTATTTGCCTAGTTGTGCTGACTTCCTGATTTTTGTGTGAGAGAGTCTTTCTGTTTCAAAGACAAGCCATGGAAGCAGATTCCTCAGTCTATCTTCTCAGCAGACCAAGCAAGCAATGCAGCACTCCAGCCCTGTCATAAACTGAGGTGTGATACTTTTTCTGAAAAACCTGTGTGGTGTTTTGGACCTGGCTGGGGCCACATGCCCACTACTCCCCTTCTTGGATGGACAGGGGAGTACAGAACAGAAGGCCAGTAATAAGGTAGAAGCAATTTAATAATGTGAAGCACAAGCAGAGACAGCATGCAGCAGCAAAAGCAAAGAGAGATGTTATGCTCTACTGCCCATCAGCAGACGATCTTTGGCTGCTCCCAGGAAGCAGGGCTCTACAACGTGTAAGGGTTGCTCTGGAGGGCAGATGCCATGGATGAATATCCCCAGGCTTCCTTCTTTCGCTCAGCTTATGTATCTGAGCTGATGTCGTATCCATGGAACACCCCTTTGGCCGGTTTGGGTCAGCTGGCTCAGACAGCTCAGCCATGTCCCGTCCCAGGATCTTGCCCACCCCTCAGTGCACTCTTGGGGCAGGGAAATGTTAGAAAAGCACAGCCTGGGTGCTTGTTCAGCAGCAGCCAAAACAATTCTGTGTTATCAACACCCAGCTACAGCACTGCAAAACACAGCCCTAGAAAGATGCTCTGAAGAGAATTTACTCCAGCTCAGCCAAACCCAGTATACCTGTTGTTAAAATATTGGCAGCACAGGGCTGCTTTAACGTGACTGATTCCAAACAAAAGGAGCCACAGACATGGGAAGATTGAAAGGCTAAAACCAAAAGTGTGGTTTGCTTTCCCATAGAATGCAAGATCTGCAGTTGTGTTTGCAGAGGATTGACAGGACGAGGATTTGCCAAACTAGGAGCAGCTGTCATAGCAACCACATCCAGGCAGAGAACTGGTGTCAAGCCAGACATCACCTGGAATGAAATTTCCCTGCTCAGAGGAACATTGTTATAGAAGAAACTCAGCTCTGCTGAGACCCCACCTGGAGAACTGCATCCAGTTCTGGAGCCCCTATTACAAAAGGGATCTGGAGGTGCTGGAAGGTGTCCAGAGAAGGGCCACAAGGATGATCAGAGGGCTGGAGCACCTCTCCTATGAGGACAGACTGAAGGAGTTGGGGCTGTTCAGTCTGGAGAAGAGAAGGCTCTGAGGTGACCTCATTGTGGCCTTCCAGTATCTGAAGGGGGCCTCCAGGAAGGCTGGGGAGGGACTGCTCAGGATCTCAGGTAGTGATAGGACTAGGGGGAACGGAATGAAGCTGGAGGTGGGGAGATTCAGGCTGGATGTGAGAAGGAAGTTCTTCACCATGAGAGTGGTGAAGCCCTGGAATGGGTTATCCAGGGAGGTGGTTGAGGCCCCGTCCCTGGAGGTGTTTAAGACCAGGCTGGACGAGGCTCTGGCCAGCCTGATGTAGTGTGGGGTGTCCCTGCCCATGGCAGGGGGTTGGAACTAGATGATCCTTGTGGTCCCTTCCAACCCTGACTGATTCTATGATTCTATGATTCTAAGAATAACTTTGGAAACTGTTGTCTAAGACATTCATAAAACTTGGATGATACAGCCACAGTCCCTAACAGAAGGCAGTAGCGCTTCATGGAAAGGGCAATGGTTTGAAACGGAGACTTGGCTCATAGGCCTGATTCTACCTTTGACTTCCAGCAGTCAAAGGCAGCTCTTGGCAAGACTACATGAATGCCTACCTCATTTTCCCTCTTTCTCAAATGTGGAGAGCCATTTACCACCTTGTAAAGTCTAGTGACACCTGTCAGTGACAGAATGCAGTGCATGCTATCAGGAGCACCAGAAACAATGCTCAAGCTTCATGAATGACTTCTATTTTTCTATAGTATGCATACCCAGACATATATTCAGTGAACTCCTCTGCTGCTCTTGTGTGGTGGCTCTTGTATGGTCTTCCAGCATAGCGATGCTAAGAGCTGCCCAGTGGCAACTGCAAAGTAGGTTGCCTTGCTGCATGTCTTCTGTTTAACAGCACAGGGAATGTCAAGGGCCCCAGTAGAGCTGTCTTCAGCATGGACTGCTTGGGCTAGGTGAGACAGAAAGAAAACCATGAGCTGGACACCGCTCCCCAGCACCCATCTGCACCAAATCCACCAGAGTGTCTGCCCTGGAAGGATGGCTCTGGCAACATGGCCATAGCAAAGCTTTGCTCGTTGCAAGAGACTCTGGAATTGTGCTCACCAGGTTAAACATAGCACCCAGTGGACATGCCTGGATACCCTGGGAACAAAATTAGCTCAAAATCAGCATGCAAGGTGTTGCATTTTTGCACACTATCCTGGCTATGCTTGTAGTGGTGTGCAGATCCTGAATCACTGTGGGTTCTGCCAGCCTGTACTCACTGTCAATTTGCATGCTCTGGTCCTCTTACAATACCAAACAAATACATATTTGATTTGTGCTCTGTCCAGGCTAGTTCTTCTCACATCTCAGAGTGCACATGGCTAGGGCTATTAGTCACTGTTCAAAAAATGTCTCAGTGTTGGTCATTCAGTGCAGCATAGCATAAGATATTCTTATGGGAAATTTGGTTTCCCCCTTTGAGTTCAGCCCCTTCACACTGAAAGCAGAAATGCTGTTGTGCTGAATTGTAGAATGCTGAGAATAACTGAGCACTTTGTCAGCAGCAGTAACACTGTAGAAGGCAGTCCAATTTTCTTCTTGCTTTTCCCAGGTTACTCCTCCATTGCTAAATCTACCTAGTGTGTCCCTTCATCATGTTCAGTTATTTTTAGATGCCTCTTCTCCACAGGCAGTTGATCCACAAATCAAAGCTATGGAGTCTCCCAGTGTTATGATTTTCAGAGGTTTAGCCCTGAACTGAGATCAGAAGACAGTTCAGAATCCCTTTTTTCATTAGGCATGGCTCACAAGAGGGAGCCCATGCTGTGCCTGTAATCCAAAGCCTCCTTAAGAAACCTGAAGTTCTGTCATGTCCCAGAAAAAGAAACATCCTCACACCTAAGGAGCAGTGGGACACATCCTAAAGCCAGCTTTCATATTCTGTGCAAAAAGTGCAGGTTCCTGCTGGATTCTAGTTTAAACATTGGTAAAGTCATCTGCAACATCCTTGAAATGCAGTGGCATGTTTGATGTGTTTGTGGCAATTATCTGCTTCCCTTGTATTAATTTTCAATCCAGCAGAGTACAAAGAAGACAAGAAAAGTCATTATAATACCCTACAGTAACTTCAGGTGACATTGTTTTCTTACAAAACAAGTTGCTTATCATAGACCCAGGAAATAGCAAACAGGTTCCACAAAGAATGCCTCTCAGACTCTAAAAAACATCTCCAGGACATTTGTCAGCCTCACTTAATTTTGAATGTTTTTATGCAAATTGTCTAACTTCATAGAATACACTGAGCAAACACAGTTGTGCCTTCATCCTTTGTCAAGCCATTAAGGAAACATAGGTGGCTGTAGATATGGCATGGATCCAGACAACTGAATTAGTGAAGATTGACAGGGGGCAAGCAGGTGTAAAGATAGAGGTAAGCAGACTGGGGAAAAAATCATGCTAATATGGAGAATGTTCCTTCCTTATTTGAGGATGACCCCTTGATGCTATGTCCTGAAGATCAGCTGGTAGTTAAGGCAGTTACGGTGGCAGTCAGGATCCAAGTCTGTTGCCTTAGCAGCTCAGCTGCTAACACTATCAGGAACACTGTCCAAAATGTGCAGAAATGTTCCTCATCACTTTTTAGTTGCTCATATCATACGTGCCATGGTTCAATGGCCTACAGTCAGCAGGTGCCAGGTACTTGGCCTCTCTTCAAGCCCACGATGTAAAGGAGCAAAAGATCTGTAAGTTACCACTGTTCCTGAGATCTCTCCCCATCCAGAGTGCTGCAGCTGGTTAAAGCACATCACAAGGTCAGGATGAGGGAGCAGTACTTCTGCTACCTAAAAACTGGACAGTTTAAAACCACCTACCCTAGAAACTGGGCTGCAAATGGCAGTATATCTTCAGGAATGCATTCAAGGACTGTCAACATCTTCACTCTGCATTGCTGTGAATGGAAAAAATAATGTTCAGATTGACTGAAACGACTCCAAGCAGCTCAGAACATTTTACAATTGTGCTGAAGACAGCTCTGAATGGTCTTGCTGTCTCAGTGGCAATGAGCAAGGAACAGCCTGCTTTGCTGCTAAGGACATTTGCTTCTTGACTGCTGAAATCATCTGTCTGGATGAGGCTCAGGAAGCAATGTTTCTTAATTATGAAAGCCAGTGAAGTACCCTGCCCTGACTGCTGCATTCATGAGAGCTTTACTGTGGCTCCAAAGGATACTGCACTAGAACTAGACTACTCTTGAGTGAAGATCATTTCCTATTTAGAAAATACACTTCTAAAATGTCCACATATGCAGCAGGAGTATTCGTACCTGTGAACATGACAGCTTCCACCACCAAGAACAGTGTCTTGTAGGAGCATAATTAAAGGAGGTAGGAAGAAGGGAGAAGTGTGAGGCTTAATACACATTTAATTAGACCTCAGTCTTGCTAATGTTGTACAAGCTGGAGGCAAAAAAACAGCTCCATTGTCTGGAACAGTAGTTACTGAACAAACAGCAACTATTTTCTGCTTACCTACATGAGTCTTCTGGTGTAGCACTGGGAATTTCATTACCAATTATTTTCTTTCAAGTGTGTTGTCAATATTGCTTAACCACAAGTTTTCAGCTTATCTTATTTGTGCACTCCTATCATTTTTTCAGCAGTTTCTATGTAATCATCTGTTAGGCCTCTCTGACTGCTTGTTTAATAGCTGCACGTTAAGCATTGCTAGGCTGTAGGCCACAGGTCACACAAAATCAGGTCCTGGGAAGGTATGCTACAGTGATCTGACACCATTAGCCAAAATCTCGTTCAGAACCCCCTTGAGGGATGGGCTAGTGTAGAAAGCTGCCCTATTCACATCCCTTCATTTTGACAGGATGCACAGGCACAGCAACTTACAGACCGAGGAATCATGAAACTGCCCACCGATACATGATACAAGCAGAGTCACTCTTCAGAGAGGTGAATGCCATTTCTACATGCTCACAAGAAATGCAGATTGCTCAAATTGCTCAATTTCATTGCAGAGCTAAACATTTGATGTGCTTCCTCTTTGAAATGTCACTGCACATCTGGGTGTGACTGGCTTTATTTTCTACACACTGCTGCCTTGTAAAAAGTTAACTTCTTCCCTCTTACACAAACGAGTCTTGCCTGAGGTGTGGCTTCTGGCACTCTTGCCCCTAGGATCCAAGGAAAAAAAGAGAGAGAAAGTCTTATCGATGGCTGCTACTACATTAATGTTGTTGAATGGTCTCCAACAGAAAGTGATGCAGCGACACCTTTGGGTACTAAACACTTTGCCACGGTGTACTGTGGCATCGTTCAGTAATGGATTGTACTGGAACTGACTGGTCAGTTAGTGAGAAGCAGCTTGAAACCTTCCAGAAGCGACAGCCATGCTCTACACCAGCAAGTTTTAGCAAAGGGCTGGAAAAGGTCATGTGGACAAGAGAGAGATCCCACTCACAACAGACTTTGGAAGAGAGGCAGAATCAGGCACTTCCTGGAGTGGCTGAAGTCAACATGCAGGAGCAGGGTGAAGCCCTTTCTTTGAAAGGAAATCCTGATTTTAACCACAGAGGTTTAGTAATGGAGTCAGTCATTTTAATTCCTCTGTGTACCATAATTAGGTATTACTTCCAGAAGCATAAAAATCAAATTGTATGTTGACAGCTACTTGCAAACAAGTATCTCACACTGTAATTCTTAATATGGCCACCGAGCTACAGGCAATGATGAAGTATTTCATCATTTCAAATATATTGTCCTAATTATAACTTGTGTTTTGTCTCAGATTTCCTTTCTCTATTTCCTTACCAAAAGACACCACCATTCAGTAGAAGAAAGTCCTTTACTAACCCTTACTGTGAAGTGTAGTTACGTGGAGGAGAATAACCCCAATGCTTCATATGGAGAGCCACACTGAGTCATAGGTGCCAAGCCTCTATTATCACCTTGTAGTGGGGTCCTCCCCAATAATTGGGGGCATATATATAGCTACATTTCTACTTTCTGTTCTTTGTCCTTTCCATTTGACAGTAGAAAGATTCCCTTCAGGCCCACTCAGCTAAGAACTGCAGCCATGCATCATATAACAGATTTTATTTCATGTCCTTTGAAACATTCATTATGGTAGTTAATCCACTTTTCATTTTCTTCCTCTGGAACAGGCAAGATAAGGACACACAGCTGTCTTGCTTTGCAAAGAAATGTGTTTATTTTCCAAACCCAGCAGCTTGTTTGTTTGAAAAATCAATAAGAAACATTATCTTTTAAAAACTGAAGACATAACTCCTAAATTAATGCTAATTGCCAGTATTAGATAGTATTAGATTAGATTAGGTTTTGCATTTATAGGGTCTTGTCTTAGGTAATTCTCAGATGAGAAGCAACACTTAGATAAGTACAAAACCAAGAAAGATTTAGGACTTTTTTTGCTTAGAATATGTGTGTGTGTGCATCTGTGTGCATTTTGTCCACAGAAACATATTGAACAGTTAGGACATTTTGCCTCTTGAATTTGTGCCAGAATTAAGCCAGTGGAGTGCCTTTTGCAGCGTTTGAATCGGGGTCATGGCGTCTGTTTCAAGACCACTGAAATAACCGGAACCCTTAACAGAAACCAAAGCGGTCATCTGAAATGCGTGCTCTCCCTTTAGCAGCGAGCACACTTGCAGGGCCCAAGGCTTTGTAAAGTGGTCACATCTGGCATAGGTTTAGGGAAGAGGATAAAATGATTGGGCTGAGAGGCAGAGGCCTCCAGGGGAGGTGGTGGAGTCGCCGTCCCTGGAGGCGTTCAGGAGGGGACTGGATGTGGCACTTGGTGCCATGGTCTAGTTGTGAGGTTTGTGGTTACAGGTTGGACTCGATGATCTTTGAGGTCTCTTCCAACCTTGGTAATACTGTAATACTGAATTTGTAGAAAGCCATCCATTCAGGAGTCCTGAGGCTGCCATCCACTGCTTGATGAAGCACTCATTTTGGTGACAAGTTGGAGCAAAACATTTTTGCAGCATGACTCTGTCTACACAGCTCAGCAACTTTTATTTTTTGAGTGTCCATAAATATTGATTTTGCTGGCTGGTGTGAAGAGAGTCAAAGTTACCTATAACTGCTGGAGAATGAAAAGAAGATGCATGTATTCATGTATGCAGAGGAGGGCTGCGTGCAGCCTTCAAAAGCACCTGGTGCACCTTGACCACTGCCATTGGCTTTACCCTCTGGTCCTGGAGCTGAGGCCTGGTGCAGCAGTCACACACTGGGGCTGCTGGAAGAGCCATATATCAGCATTCCCCTCTTCCCCACACAGAACTGTGTCTGAGGGGGAGGAGAATGTTTGGAACACTCTTTGTCATTAATACGTTATCTTGGCTACTCAGGCAGTGGCCTCCATGAGTGTCCTGTAAGAAAAAGGTCTGGAATGTTACTTGCATGATTACAGACTCACAGGATCACTCCTTGGGCTGCTAAGTCTTGCTCCATACAGGAGCCATGGTGAGAGAAAACTTTCCTCCTATCTCCATGGAGAGCATGAGGCAACAGCTTTCTGTCTGCTGTTGTAGATCTGCTTTGGGTGTAGGCTTCAGTTGAGAGGCAGCCTTTCTATGTTCTATCATTGCTTTACTATTCCCACTCTGACATTCTGATACATTCCACTCAGAACAGGCTGCCTAGGGAGGTGGTGGAGTCAACATCCTCGGAGATGTTCAACAAATGTGTAGAACATGGGACGTGGTTTAATGGTCATGGTAGCATTAGATTGATGAATTCATAGATCTTAAGAGGGTTTTTTCCAGCTGAAATGATTCTCTAAGTCAAACTGACTTATAACCACTGGGGTGACAACCATACTTGAGGCATGTTTGAAGATGATAATATGTCTATAGATACTCAGTATGGTCCACAGTGCCTGTTGAGAAGATATTTTGAGGACCACAAGATATGCCTGTTTGACAGCAGATGCCTAAACTAGAGTAATATATAGTTCATTTGCTCTTAGGCAGCCAGGAAAGCAGGTGGCAGGATCACAGGATGTTAGGGGTTGGAAGGGACCTCCAGAGATCATAGAGTCCAACCCCTGCCAAAGCAGGACCATAGAATCAGGCACAGGTCACACAGGAACACATCCAGATAGGTCTTGAAAGTCTCCAGAGAAGGAGACTCCACAAGGATGCTCTGGGCCTTGGTGATGCAGGTATGTACAATTAAGTTGTGCTCTGTTCCTGTAATTTTCCTTGTGATGGCTTAACTTAACGTGTTTGGGATGACACAGAATATCCCTAACACAGCGATAACCTTAGCAGATATTCTAATAGACTGAGAAGTCACACAAATGGTCCACAGAAGGAGTCACAGCTAAAGGATCCACATAAATCTCAATGAACATTCTGTTCCTTGGTGAGGAGCATGAAAAAGCCACCTATTGATATTTAACCGAACAGCCATCTTTCCTGCCACAAAGAGAACTGAACTGGAAACTCTTTCCAAATTTTCCTCATTTTCTCTGATCCATCGTTATTTTAAGTATAATAAAGAAAACCACTTAATACTCAAAAGCATATATTTAAAATCCTGTCTCCTTAGAGGACTACATTAAAATGTCACTTTATAATAAAAGACATACTCAGTTTCATCATTGTCTCCCTGAAAGGTTAAGCAGAACTAATGCACATGTTGATGTACAGCCTGCCTGTCTTGTCATTCAGTTAGGTATTTTTCACAGACTACTTCAAACTCCAGCATGACAGATAAATTGCAGCTGTAGCTGATTTCTGAATGTTCTGTCAAGGGAAAGGAGATGGAGGGGTTAAAGCACTGCAGAGGCCTTTAAAAACATTTGTAAAGTTTTTTGTTGGTTTCTTTTTTCACAGACAGGCATTTGTGTTTTGGGGAGGGGGCAAATTCTACAGCATGTACTGAAAATTTGAGTCATTTGTCGACATGCAAGTCCTGAAGAGTAATAACTTGTTTTTTTGTGTTTTTTTTTTTACAGAAAGAGAATAACTCCTCAATCTGCAGACAGGATCTTCACATACCTCATGTTTATGCAGAAAAACTTCTCCCTGAAAGACACAATTTGCATCTTCCCTCTTGGGAAATACTGTATTACTGCTCAGGACAAGAGCCTTGGAACTCTACACCATGATGCACAGGCAAAGAAAGTCCTCACCTCTCTGGGGTGTGGGTAGGAGAATTTTCTACTCAAAATCAGTTGGAGGCTACATGATAAACAGCTACAAAGCAGGGGCAGTAAATTAATCAGCTTGATTATTAAAATCGGCATTTTACTCAGTCACAAGTTGGTGTCAGGGAGTGATAGGACTGGGGGGAATGGAACAAAACTAGAAGTGGGTAGAACCAGATTGGATGTTAGGAAGAAGTTGTTCCCCATGAGGGTGGTGAGAGCCTGGCACAGGTTGCCCAGGGAGGTGGTGGAAGTCTCATCCCTGGAGGTGTTTGCAGCCAGGCTGGATGTGGCCGTGAGCAACCTGCTGTAGTGTGAGGTGTCCCTGCCCATGGCAGGGGGTTGGAACTGGGTGATCCTTGAGGTCCCTTCCAGCCCTGACAGTTCTGTGATTCTGTGAAATGTGAATAAAAAAAGAAGAAGAGTTTGTACACAAATTCAGAGGAAGTCAGTCATGCTGTGATTGTACTGCATCACAACAAGCCTCTCATTTTATTCATGAAGTAATGGCACAGTACCTGTTTGCCATGATAAATGAAGCTCAAAACTGAGCAGAAAAAGATCCAAAAAAAGAAGTCAAAATATTCTCCATGATGCAGGGTCCAGGTCACACTATTGAGAGGGTCAAATTTAGAATAATAACACTTGTATTTTTATAGTCAAGTCCCTTAACCTTCACAGAGCAAATTGCAGTTCAAGTGGCAGGAAAGACATGTTTGCACAGGAGCATATAGTGCAAAGGCAGCAGTTTTCGTTTTGAGACACCTATCAAAGATCTTACTGCAGCCAGAGTAGCTACAGCCAAAGCTGACTTTATATTTCCTTTGGTTTTATAAAACCAGCAATCCACAATCTTAACAGGCATATTCATACTTACCAAAGGGGTGTATGGAATACCAGTGACCTCCTGCAGTAGATTTGGGTATGGTCCTGAGCACTGGGGAGAAGAGGCAAGATCCAAAACCTGGAAGCAGGTGGGGAGAGCTGAAGGTCCCACTGCTGCAAGTGCCACTGGAGTAGCATGTGGAGAAGCAAGACCTCATGGCAGGATTGGTGTGCTTCTCAGCAGAAATACAATGATAGGGCTATTATGGCCTAAACTATGAGGGGTAAGGTACAATTTTGTTTTCACTGGACAGCACAATAATGTGAATAAATAGTGCTTAGCCTATCATGAAACTCAATAAAATTCAGTTCAGTGCTATCGGGATTGATCACCCTAAGCTGAGATTGCTATTTCCATGTACCTCCAAGAAGCTGCTCAACGTATTGTACAAAGCAACTGCAACCTCTGCAAGTATTATTAACCAGCAGAACCACAACTAGAACACAGGGAATAACTTAGAAATACAGGACAGGAATATCACACTGGGAAAACAAGAGCAGAGCAACACATTTGAAAGGGAATAACACCAGTTAGTCAAACGACTGAAAACCCCTTACAAGTTCCTATGCTCTAAGTTCACGTTGCTTTTCTTAAAGAAACTAAAAGACTGGGTTTGTGTTTTGTATGTTAGGGCTCTTGGGAGACCTTATTGTGGCCTTCCAGGATCTGAAGGGGGCTACAAGAAAGTTGGGGAGGGACTTTTGAGGGCGTCAGGGAGTGATAGGACTGGGGGGAATGGAGTAAAACTAGAAATAGGTAGATTCAGATTGGATGTTAGGAAGAAGTTGTTCCCCATGAGGGTGGTGAGAGACTGGCACAGGTTGCCCAGGGAGGTGGTGGAAGCCTCATGCCTGGAGGTTTTTGCAACCAGGCTGGATGTAGCTGTGAGCAACCTGCTGTAGTGTGAGGTGTCCCTGCCCATGGCAGGGGGGTTGGAACTGGGTGATCCTTGAGGTCCCTTCCAGCCCAGACAGTTCTATGACTCTGTAATTCTATGTACAGGGCCACTGTCACACACTCAAAATACCACCTGGTAGATATGTGACCAGTGTCAATGCTATTAAGAAAGTAAAGGCTTGTTTCAGTCACCTGAAAAATGATATACAGTGATGTGTGAAAAGCTGAGTCCACAGCACCCAGGACAAAAAGGGGAAGATCTTGCTGAGGTCCTACAGGACACATGCCAGTATCAGGCAACAATGTGGAATATGCCAGAATGCCTTTGGTGACAATGAATGTCCATCCTCAGGCAATGTAACTGAACCCTAAACTTGTATATCTTAGAAAAAGGATACACCACGGTTATAAAAGTTATGATCATTTATAAGGCTTTCTGCAGTGGGGATGTAGGAAGGAACCTTCTGATCTATTGACAGGACTATGCATTGCAAGTATTGATCAAGAAAAAATTTATTTACAGAGATTTTCCAAATACAAACGTAAAATAGCACATATTATATATATATATCTTTACAAAAATGAATATTGAAGTAATAAACATGGTACAGCACAATACAACACCCATGAGCTAAACGTAACAGCAACAGAAATCTATGTCTGGAGAAGGTTTAAGTTAGTCGTACACAACCAACAGAGCTCTACAGCACCGTGAGTGGAATTCCCAATGGACAGAGAAATGCCCATTTACTGCACTTCATAAAAGTACTGTAGGGAGAGGCTACATGTGCCAAGTAATGATACTGCATCTTTGTAATAATGCTGAAGACACAGAGGCTTAACAAAAGTTATATAGGGCTGGATAAGCAGTGGCTAAATATTTTGGGAAGAAAAATGTTTAGAGAATATACAAAATACTGACAAAGTGGCTTATTGGTCCTTTTATTAAGTTTAATTAAAAAGTGTTGCAACTCTGAATTTTAAACCACTGGAGAGAAGTAAAAAAAAAAAAAAGAGAGAGAAAGAGAGAGAAGAGAGAGAGAGAGAAAGAAAGAGAGAAAGGAAGAAAGGAAGAAAGGAAGAAAGAAAGAAAGAAAGAAAGAAAGAAAGAAAGAAAGAAAGAAAGAAAGAAAGAAAGAAAGAAAGAAAGAAAGAAAGAAAGAAAGAAAGAAAGAAAGAAAGAAAGAAAGAAAGAAAGAAAGAAAGAAAGAAAGAAAGAAAAAAAAGAAAGAAAGAAAGAAAGAAGAAAGAAAGAAAGAAAGAAAGAAAGAAAGAAAGAAAGAAAGAAAGATGAAAGAAAGAAAGAAAGAAAGAAAGAAAGAAAGAAAGAAAGAAAGAAAGAAAGAAAGAAAAAAAGAAAGAAAGAAAGAAAGAAAGAAAGAAAGAAAGAAAGAAAGAAAGAAAGAAAGAAAGAAAGAAAGAAAGAAAGAAAGAAAGAAAGAAAGAAAGAAAGAAAGAAAGAAAAAGAAAGAAAGAAAGAAAGAAAGAAAGAAAGAAAGAAAGAAAGAAAGAAAGAAAGAAGGAAGAAAGAAAGAAAGAAAGAAAGAAAGAAAGAAAGAAAGAAAGAAAGAAAGAAAGAAAGAAAGAAAGAAAGAAAGAAAGAAAGAAAGAAAGAAAGAAAGAAAGAAAGAAAGAAAGAAAGAAAAGGATAAAAAGAAAGAAAAGGAAGAAGGTGAAGAAGAGTCACACCAGAAAGTTTCCTCTCGTTTTGTGCCACGGTCACCACCTGTGCGTGCATGTGTGCTTTCAGGAGCACTGTGCTGAGGGGCTGCTGGGCACTACCCAGACCCTTGGCACCGCCATCCCCTCACCAGCCTCTCAGTTCATCAGTGCACACAACTTTGACCATTTCCAAAGAGGAGTTTTCCTTGCTTGCACTCCTGCAGAGCAGACCATGAGCAGGCGTGGGTAGGAACGCCAGGCTCCGTCCAGCCCAGCCGGGTGGCTCTGTGCTGCTCTTCCCAGAAGCCACCCCCTGTCCCTCCCCACACCTGCTCCAGAGAGAAAGCACTGAAAAAATGTCTCGTCCGTTGTGGTTGTCCAGAAGAGTCGGCAGGCCCCTGGGGGTCTGGCAGCAGCCGTGCCCCAGGGTGCCTCAGTAGGGGTACTGCTTCTGCTTCTTGCCCGAGAAGCAGGCCAGCCAGGTGCACACCAGCATGGCCGCCGCCGCGCCCCCACCCGTGCAGTAGTAGGCCCAGCCGATGTGGCAGGTCCCTGCAAGGCAAGCAGAGCAACACAGGATCAGCTGGGGAAGAAATGCTGCTCTCAGACTCCATTCTGACCACCCAGGCAAAAGCACGCTGTGAGGTTTCTGCCCACTGGTGCATCCACCTCCAGCAGGGACCGGCAAGTGCGAGTCAAGCAACTGCAAAAGCCAGGCTCTTTGAACGGCTCCCTGAACCCTCCGTGCCAGCTCAGCAGCCTGGCCTCTGAGCTCCTTTGCTTGGCCAGTGCCTGTTTTCCACAAGCGTGCCAGCCATGCAGCAAGCATCCTTCTGCCTGCTCAGCCCAAGGAGTGCCCGTGGCACCACTGTCCACAAGCAGCTGCAGTGGAAGTGTGGGATTTTCCCCACATTTCTCTTTCTTCTCCTCCACACTGCTTTCAAATGAAATACTGAGAGTCAGAAGCCAAACTGGGCCAGGGCCTGCTCCCCTCAGAAAGAGATGAGTGGGTCCAGCTCCACCACTGCAGCAATGGGGCTCAAAACCAGACCCAGCTGCAAGCTTCTGGGTGTCAATAACACAGGATATGGCTGCTCACATCACCCTCACACAGGAATCAATTCTGACCCTCCACAAAGGAGCATGGTGTCAGGGGGCCACTGTCATGGCAGCTGCTGTGGGAATTGTGTCCAGAAATACAAAAATAGAGAAATGTTCCTATCCTCACCCAAAGTCACGATTCATTGATGAAAACTTCACTTATGTTTTGTCTAATGTACTTAGCAGTGTCACACTGTACCCTTCAGTACATTTAGTGGGCTCAGTGCCTTTATACAGCCAAGCTCATCACCAGCAAAAGGTACTGTGGAATCTCATGGTGTGCCTGGAGCAGAGGAGATCAGGAGAAGCCTTCTGACAGAGATCTCTAAAAGCAAGGGGATGGCTGCTGTTATTCCTCATGAGTTCAGCCACCTCAGAAGCAATTTTCACTTGGGCTGCATCATCTTGCACCTCATTACAACTGAGAGTCTCCCTGTTGTTGCCATGTTGGGTAACGTTGCCCTAGTTTGAGCAGTGAGTGCGCTCAGTAAAGCACAAGCAGCAATACAATGCTTCCTTTCCACACCCTGAAAAAAGCAGCAGAAACCACTCTTCCCTCCAGAGAGCAGATGCTAACAGTAGAGTTTCCATCTTGAAAGTAAGAGTTGAAACAAGTGGCATGTCCATACTCGGAACCAGTGGCATCCCCGGGGGCCAGGCAATTATCAGATCAGCGACTCCTGACACACAGGATGTCTGTACCTCGCAACATGTCCAGAGCACTAACATGCCTCAAGGAAGACAGCGTGAGCTCTGGCTGTCTGCAGGATATTGTCAGTTTGGAAAGGAGGTTCCTGAGAACACCTATGCAACACCTATGCTCTTAGGCACTGGAGGTTTGAAGCTGGCACCAGAGCAGGAAGCACAGTACTTTTTTCATTTCTTTTTCTTCATGACCCTCAAAATGTTTTATTTTTAAAAAATGTCTAGTGAAACAAAGATCCTGATGAGACCCTGGAGAACTATGACCTTGGCTTGAGCTCATTAGCCTCTCTTGTTAATGTGCTGGAGCAGACAGAGAGATTTACTTGGTTTTGAAATCTGGTTATGATCTGTACATCAACACCATTCTTGGCTTCCACATAAAAGATCACACAGAGAGTCTGACTTCCTAGAGAGAAGACCATGGTGCCATGGTTTAGTTGATTAGATGGTGTTGGGTGATAGATTGGACTTGATGATCTCAAAGGTCTTTTCCAACCTGGTTAGTTCTGTGATTCTGTGATCTATTGCTTTGCCTGTGTACACACACTGTAGCTTCTACTGGAAATGTGAAAATCAGACTTAAGCATACAGCAGATTTCTAAATCCACTGGTCTGCTTTGAAAATTACCATGTTTACACCCGTGTGGAATGTGCTAAAGTATTTCTTATCATAAAATGGACTCTGATTGATAGGTCTTTTTAAATTATTAAGTATTCCTAAAACTAGAGAATTGTAATTGCAGCTTGAAAATCTTTCTCATTATGATGCTTCCAGGTAAAGAAAATAAATGTCAAAACACTACTTTAGAAATAGTTTAAAGATTCACCTGATAGCACTGACCAAAGAGGCATAGACTGAAGCAAACCTGAAGCTTTGCATGGCATGATTTCAGCTTTTGTGTCTTGGCAATGGGAGAGGGGAGGGGTGTACGTAATACAGATTAAGAAAAAAGAACTCTTAAAGCAGTGTCAGAGAAGTACTCAACAGATAAAACACACACATTCAGTCTTGGCTGAAAAGAATGACATTTGTTTCTCCATACCATGCTCCATTTACCCTAAGGACCACTGTTCTACTTAATGCTCTGAGACATGGCAGGCAGCCCCTTCATCTAACCAATGCAGTATAGTTCACAAGTGTGAGCTGGGTCAAGATGAACAAATGAAAGAACAAAAGAGTGCAGGAGAATGGATGAAAGATCCGGGAGCCTGACCCTAGAGCAATAATAACACAGCAATAAACCTGGCCATTATTTCCAGCCTGTGGCAGGAGCAATAGGAGGCCTCAGACAGAATAGCTTGATCTGTACTTGGATGATGCTGAGCAGAACAGCATTTCATGCTATTGTATTGAAGAACAGCCTGCAGCAGGAAAGGTGTCTGAGGGCACAGGACTTAGCTATACTTTTCACTTTAAGTGTAGGTAAGTCCTACTTCCATAGCTGTAAGGCCAGAGATAATCCGTCTTGAAGGTACCTGTTGCAGTGAACGATTGCCCACACTGCATGAAACATTACCCCTTTTGTAATCCTGCATGGCATAAGGGGCAAAAATATTTTGGAGCTGATGTTTCTGCTCTCATATCCTCATTTTACTACACAGATAACCTGTTCTAATCCACTGCACTCTAAAGGAAGATTGTTGATTGTCAATAATTGGTTAATATAGTTGTAATTCAAACTGTAGAAAGACTTCTGCTTCACTTTGACATGAAACACTTATTTTAAAAGGAACAGGAAGCTTCATATAAAGCAAAGTTGATGAGTAATTAAATGTCACATCAAATGAAAAGAAACATGCCTACAGAAATGTTATATGATAGAGAAGATAGACTTTGCCTTCAGGCTTTAATAATGGGTACTAGAGAAGGACCCTTTGTCACATTCATGTTTATTGTGCTGGCATCAGGGGGACTAGTCATATATTCAGAGGTAAGCAAATGATTAAGAGCTTAGCAGAACTGGGGCTTAAATTCAGTCATCAAGTAAAGCAGTTTGCCTTCACAGCCCCCACTATATTACAGATCAGAAATGCTGCATTGCAGTTTCCCTTGGTTTTTTAAGGTCACAACTCTAAAATGAAGAGCAAGAACACCTAAATACTTGATAGAATTAAAACAGTTATGGAAATCTCATCAACTATCACACACACACACAAAAGCTGAAAAGCTGTTTCTTCCTTAAGGATCCATAGGAGTATGTGTACACAGGTAGAAGCGTGTCAGTCCATTTAGGGTGTGGAGTGCGCACAAGAATGTGTACCTGCTCTTGCTCATAAGATGGGCTGGATGTGTTCTCATGCCAAAGTAAATACCCCAGCAGATAGAGATGACACACATCACAGCAGCTTCCTTCTCTGCATAGAACTGGTGCTACTTTTAACAAATCAGTCCTTATCTGACAGGTCTGTAGAGAGGGAGAAGCTGCTACAGCATTTTGCTAGCTCTGGTTCTGTTATTTGGTTTGGTTTTTGTTTTGGTGGGGTTTTGTTGAAGAGCATAAATAACCAGAGCTCTTGGTTGCTCAGTGAAGCAGGACTTGTCCAAGTTGGCTGAGGTAAATTTGCAGTCAGCCATTAAGAACTTTTGTTTTGTTTTGCATTTGTTTTACTGGGATTGGAGGCAAGAGAGTGTAAAGATGAACACTGAAATGATGGAATAACAGAGCTTGCAGGTGTAAGGATCAATGGCTATCTCCCAAGCAAATAAAAGGAGGAGAGAGTGGAAACATACATTCCTCTCTTTTGTAAAAGGATATACAAAAATTGCAGTCCCCCAGGATAAAGGACAAAAGAAAGGTGAGGGAGGACAGTATTCAGCAGAACAGACAATATTTACCAAACTGAAATAAATCCAAGAGGGAAATTAAAAGGTAGTTCTGCTGTGCCTGATAGGCTAACTCTGGCATGCCTTTTCCCAATTTCTAATGTGATCTTCAAGGCCTATGTGTCCCCTAGCTCCCTCCTTATGCTTTAATATAGAAGGCAGATAAAAACTAAGACAAATTTGGGAGTGAGTGAAAATTTGCAACAGAAAATATGCAGATACTTGGTCAGCTGTGGAGCTGTGCCAGGATCCTGTTGGCAAAACAGAATGTTATCAGGATTCCTACCCGTGCTGTCTTATAAATAATTATCACATATAGTTATCAAGGTCCTGGAAATAACATATGATTTTTGTCTAAAAGATCCAATAACTGACACTTATGAAAAGTATCTAGAGTATGAAAGTGTCTTGGATGCAAATCTGTTAATTGGAACACTCAGTATCTTTAATGTTTGTACCTTCTTTGCTGTTAATGCTAAGACTATCCTGGGCTTGCAGCCTGCAGTATTGACAAATCCTTTAACCTTAAGCACAGCCTATTTTCCAAGATAAAGGGGAAAAATAGGCTTCAGCATTAGCCAGGCTGAATAATACAAATGACGCACCTTCAAAAGTGAAAACAACAATTCCTCCTTGCAAAAAGTTGTGCAGGAACTCTAATTAGTAGCTTCACATGAGAGTCCAGCACTACAGGGAACATGAAGCTATGTAATCAATCAGTGTGTTGGGAAAGTAATCAGAGAAAAGAGTAAGGAGTGTGGTATTAAGGGATATGCAGGGATTTGGAGATATGAGAGCCACAAATGAATGTAAAAGATAATCAGCTAAGAACAAAGACAGCACAATTACTTTGAAACAAAGCCAAGATAAATTAAATGGCTGAAGATTTTTTTTCTTGACAGAGCCACAATGAAAACCCATCACATGAAATCAGCTACCAAAGCAGGAAAGGAAGCTAAAACTTGGAATGCATCCAGAAAGGATTAAAGTAGTTATGTGAAACAAAGAACAGAATATAAGGTAAAACTGCAGCCTAACGGGCAGCTCGATACAAAGTAATGAATGTGGTGAACCTGCTTGCTTTGAATGCATGGATGTGACTTTCTCAGTTGTCTCCTCCTTTCAAAAAACATATTTCTTACACCACAGATCAAGCTATTTTGGGTACTTAAAACTGGCCAAAGAAATTGCATGGTCATTTGGATCTGTAATTAAATGCATAACATTTCATAAAGTACAGAAGTGTAAAAAAGTGGAAAAACAAATGTGAATTATATATTATCCAATTCTGCTCTGTTCAGACACTCACTTATATTAACAAATCCTCCTGTCTTTGGAGGATCACATAATCTTGTTTAATCAATCCCTAAATTTGATGTAGGTGTGCATTTATCATGGGACAACGAAAGACAAACAAGTACCTTGATGGCCAGCAGGAGCAGGGAGGTCATTCTGCCCTGTGCTCAGCACTGGTTAGGCCACACCTGGAGTCCGGTGTCCAGTTCTGGGCCCCTCAGTTTAGGAAAGATGTTGAGATGCTGGAAGGTGTCCAGAGGAGGGCAACAAAGCTGGGGAGGGGTTTGGAGCACAGCCCTGTGAGGAGAGGCTGAGGGAGCTGGGGTTGCTTAGCCTGCAGAAGAGGAGGCTCAGGGGAGACCTTCTTGCTCTCTACAACTCCCTGAAGGGAGGTTGTAGCCAGGTGGGGGTTGGTCTCTTCTCCCAGGCAAGCAGCACCAGAACAAGAGGACACAGTCTCAAGTTGTGCCAGGGGAGGTTTAGGCTGGATGTTAGGAAGAAGTTCTTCCCAGAAAGAGAGATTGGCCATTGGAATGTGCTGCCCAGGGAGGTGGTATCACAGTATCACACCATCACTGGAGGTGTTTAGGAAGAGACTGGATGGGGTACTTGGTGCCATGGTTTAGTTGATTAGATGGTGTTGTGTGACAGGCTGGACATCCACAGGGCAGTTACTCTCACTGAACCAGTCTCCAAGACTCCTACTGGAGTCAACCTGGAGAAAGCATCACTCATAAAACTTGAGGTAGACATCTGAAGCACAGCAGCTGCCCTGTGCCCTAGTAGCTCCTGTTTCCAGCCCCATCCTGCTTTTACTATAAAGAGATTCCAACAAACAGTTTAGCTGCCCTTTTCAAGTAACAATGAGCACCAGGTACTGGCTTCTAGTTGGTCTGAGACTTTCTGGATGTCCCTGCTTACCTGCATTGACTGCAGAGGGTCCCTGCATTACCATCAAGCTCTGGCAATAAATGCAAGTGCCTTGAGTAAGTGTATCACAGTATAACAGTATCACCAAGGTTGGAAGAGACCTCAAAGATCATCAAGTCCAACCTGTCACTACAGACCTCATGACTAGACCATGGCGCCCAGTGCCATGTCAATGTGTACCTTGATACAGTCACCAAAGTCTTACAAAGATTTTAAGAACGGAAGTTACCCAAGTAGCACTAAAGAGGAAATGTTCCTTGATGAAGCACTTTCTTTCCTAGCACACAGTCTGACTCATTCATCTGTCTAAGAACTCAGCAGCTGCAGCTCAGGTATGCTCATAAAGAGTGCTCAGCACCAGTCAAAAACCAGAATGGGTAGAATTTCTGAGCTGTCTGCAGAGGATCTGTGAACAAAAACCTTGGCTTTGTCAGAGAGATGCTCATAGAAAAACACAGCTTTGAAGTATTTGCCTTTAATAGGAGTCTTATAAATTGTTCTACCCTTTAAATCCTTTACTTGATCGTTCTGGCACTATGTGTCAACACTCAGCCAGATGCTGCAATACAATACAATACAATACAATACAATACAATACAATACAATACAATACACCAGGTTGGAAGAGACCTTCAAGATCATCGCGTCCAACCCATCAACCAATCCAACCCACCCAACAACTAGACCATACAGCCAAGCACCCCATCAAGTCTTCTCCTGAACACCTCCAGTGAAGGTGACTCCACCACCTCCACGGGTAGCCGATTCCAATGGCCGGTCACTCTCTCCGTGTAGAACTTCTTCCTAACATCCAGCCTAAACCTCCCCTGGCGCAGCCTGAGACTGTGTCCTCTTGTTCTGGTGCTGGCTGCCTGGGAGAAGAGGCCAACCTCTGCCTGGCTACAACCTCCCTTCAGGTAGTTGTAGAGAGCAAGAAGGTCACCCCTCAGTCTCCTCTTCTCCAGGCTAAGCAACCCCAGCTCCCTCAGCCTTTCCTCATAGGGCTTGTGCTCCAAACCCCTCCCCAGCTTTGTTGCCCTTCTCTGGACACGTTCCAGCAAGTCAACATCCTTCCTAAACTGAGGGGCCCAGAACTGGACACAGTACTCAAGGTGTGGCCTAACCAGTGCAGTGTACAGGGGCACAATGACCTCCCTGCTCCTGCTGGCCACACTGTTCCTGATGCAAGCCAGGATGCCATTGGCCTTCTTGGCTGCCTGGGCACACTGCAGGCTCATGTTCAGCCTACAATCAACCAGTACCCCCAGGTCCCTCTCTGCCTGGCCACTCTCCAGCCACTCTGACCCCAGCCTGTAGCACTGCCTGGGGTTGTTGTGGCCAATGTGCAGAATCCGGCACTTGGATGTGTTCAATCTCATGCCATTGGACTCTGCCCATCTGTCCAGCCTGTCGAGGTCCCTCTGCAAAGCCTCTCTGCCCTCCAGCAAATCAACTGCTGCCCCCAGCTTGGTGTCATCTGCCAATTTACTGATGATGGACTCAATGCCCTCATCCAGATCATCAATAAAGATGTTGAAGAGCATGGGGCCCAGTACTGATCCCTGGGGCACACCACTAGTGACAGGCCGCCAGCTGGATGTGGTGCCATTCACCATTACTCTCTGGGCTCGGCCCTCCAGCCAGTTCCTAACCCAACGCAGTGTGCTCCTGTCCAAGCCATGGGCTGCCAGCTTGGCCAGGAGTTTGCTGTGGGGAACGGTGTCAAAGGCCTTGCTGAGGTCCAGGTAGACCACATCCACAGGCCTCCCCACATCCACCAGGCGGGTCACCTGATCATAGAAGGAGATCAGGTTGGTCAGGCAGGACCTGCCCCTCCTAAATCCATGCTGGCTAGGCCTGAGCCCCTGGTCATCCTGTAAGTGCTGTGTGATCGCACTCGAGATGACCCATTCCATAATCTTGCCTGGCACTGAGGTCAGGCTGACAGGCCTATAATTCCCTGGCTCATCCAACCGGCCCTTCTTGTGGATGGGCACCACGCTGGCCAGCTTCCAGTCTTCTGGGACCTCTCCAGTGAGCCAGGACTGCTGAAAAATGATGGAAAGTGGCTTGGACAGCTCATCTGTCAGCAATCTCAGCACCCTAGGATGGATCCCATCCGGTCCCATGGCCTTGTGGGGGTCCAAGCGGCTCAGTAGATCTCTAACTTCCTCTTGGAGCAGTGGGAAACTATGCAGCTCTCTGGCTCCTTCTGCCAGCTCTGCAGGCCAGCTGTCTGGAAGACGTTCTGCCCTGCTAGTGAAGACTGAGGCAAAGAAGTTGTTAAGTATCTCTGCTTTTTCCTCATCCTTTGTTACAATGTTCCCCTCCGTGTCAACCAAGGAGTGGAGGTTGTCCTTGCCCTTCTTCTTGCTATTGATGTATTTATAGAAGGACTTTTTGTTGTCCTTCACAGCAGAGGCCAGTCTAAGTTCTAAATGGGCTTTAGCCTCCCTAATTTTCTTCCTACACAACCTAGCAACATCCCTAAACATTCTGTAGGTTGCCTCCCCTTTCTTCCAAAGATGATACACCCTCTTTTTTTCCCTTAGTTCTATTAAAAGTTCATTACCCATCCAGGCTGGCCGTCTGCCCCGGCGGCTCATCTTCCGGCACACCGGCACAGCCTGTTCTTGCACCTTCAATAGTTCTTCCTTGAAGTAGGTCCATCTCTCCTGGACCCCTTTGTTTTTAAGGGCTGATTCCCAAGGAACCTTCTGAATTAGTTCCTTGAGTAGCCTGAAGTCTGCCCTCCTGAAGTCCAGAGTGGAGGTCTTCTTGCTCCCCCTCTTGGCTTGGCTGCATACTGAAAACTATTATGTCGTGGTCACTGGTGCCTAAACACCCTCCGACCACCACATCACCCACCAGCCCCAATGATGCCACCTAAGGCAAATTAACTAGTCGACAAAGCTTTTTTTTTTTAATATATATTCCCTGCCTTCTGTGTGCATTTTGTGTTATCATTTTAGTAACTACACTGTCTGCTTCTAAAGTGTTTTAAACATAATTTAATATTTCTATAGCAAAAGTAATTATCAAGTCAATGGTTCTCTCAAAGACATTTCAAGCCCTCTAAAGGTGGCAAAGGGCAACCTTAATAATAATGATCTTTGGAAACAAATACACCTCAACAGAGAAGTTTCTGAGAGCTTTTGAGGACAATTCAACTGCTTGATTATTTCAAGATGGGAGCCAGCCTTTTAAGTTGCTCTCCAGACAGCCACTTTGGCCAGGAAAGCCCTTTCACAGCAGTTCACAGATAGATGGACTGCCAGGGAGGGCAAGCAAAGGTGTGCATTTGGAGCCATCTGCTTTGGTTCCTGCTGCAGCTGGGCCCCCAGACCTAGAATGTCCCTGTGCATGACAGGCAGCGATAGAGTGTGGCAGCACATGACAGAGCATGCACATGAAGAGGATCTAAGAGATCATGCAGGAGAAACTGTTTGTAAAGATGGCAGGAATGCAAGCAGGCACAGAATGTATTTTGGGCAGGCTGTGATGGTAGCTGCCAGGTGGGTAAGCATGGCATGGCATGCTGACGGCCACACCTGAGCCGTGCAAGCTCTTGCTGCCAGGCTTGTGATTTTCACTGGCTTTAGTAGCAAAGAAAAGCATAATGACACTGAAAGAGGAGCTCTGAAGGTAGTTACATGCAGCAAACACCACGCTATGCTTGCAGGATGCTTCTTCTTAGCACAAAGGATCACCCAGCAGAACAAAAAAGTAGGTCCCAGGTAGGAAATGTGTGACATAAAAATCAATCTCACAAAAAACAGGGATGACATAAAAAAATCATGGGACATTGATCACCCAGGCTGAGTCCTGACTGCACAGGCACACCGAATTTCCTCAAAGGAAGAGAAATTGTTTTCCAAGAAGCTCAAGTTACACATTGGAGTTTGTCTTACATTTAGTATCTTCAGATTTTTCAGATTAAAAAGGTAGGTGTAGGGAAGTGGCAGATGGAAGCCAGATGACATTTCCTAGGGCACTTACAATGGCATGAGTCATCTACAGTTGACTCTTAATCTAGATAACAATTTTGCTGTTCAGGCTCTTAAGTATTGCTGTCATAGTGCTGTTTCCCAGGTGCCAACTGAGGCTCAGCTTTGTGAGTTAAACTGAGCATGCCCTGTCCTCTCTGGGACCTTCTGTGCGCTTCAGCTGCCTCTGCACCCATCACGATGGAAATGAGAATGCAACAACCGAGCAGTCTCCACAAGCACACCTGAGGAATTCAATGGCCTAAAAGGAAGTCTTATATTCATTTTAGGCATTCAAGCCAATGCTGATGTGTTCATATGAACATCCTCATATTGTCCTTTTAGAAAAGCCTGCAGACCATTCCATTGTGTAGATCTGACTCATTTTCACACCCTTCAGTCAGCAGCTCTGTCCCACTGTATCACATCAGTGCAGTCCTGAATGGTCCCACAGTCAACTCCAGAGCATAAATAACGCAGCATAACAATAACAGCTTGTGTGGTGACAAGAGATTAAGATGATTTTGATCCATCCTCAGACAACTGGTGAAAGTGACAGGCAGTCCCTTTGAATGCTTCCAGTTTACAGCTCCAGTCCCCACCTCAGGCATTAGACAAGGACTTTGACTCGGTCACTGAGCAAACAGCTGCACTGGCCTATAAAAAGAACATCTCTTTACTCTGGCTGCCACCTACTCCTATTTCCCTACTTCTAGGAATCACCACCCTAAAGAACAGGCAGCAAATGACAACCCCAGTTCATAGACTAGTGTTTTTGTGAGAACCTTGTTTCATCTGTGACTTGAGATGCAATGCCACAGTACAGAGGAGGGCCTCGAGACCTCTATACATGTCTGACTGGACGGCTAAGGAGCTGGGAACTGCAAGCTATGTGCTCCTATGCAACACAACAAAGACCTATCACGGCCGTAATTCCCCAACAAGATTTGCCAGAGCTGGTCCTTCCTCAAAGCCCTAATATATCAGTGTGTTTTCTTTGTTTGTTTTTGCATGATGGATAAACCAGACTGCTAGGGAAGAGTAGAGAGTAGGCTCCTCTACAGGTGCAGCACTCTCTCGGTCTGTCAATTATTGGAGGTTACTTTCCATTCTTATTAGCAAAATAGCTCATCTTTTGAATGCACTTTAATCAACAAATGGGACTGTACTTGGCAGGGTATCTTCAGTTAAAGAATTACTTCCCTTTGCAGAGATGGAGTTGCACAACCACTTTCATTTGGTTGAAAGAAATTAGCCCAATTAAATACCTAAATGTTTAAGTAAACCCTTTGGACACAGTTCACTTAATAAAAACCAAATAAATGTCTAATTTTAAAGAGAGCAGCAGACTGCTGGGCATTTCACAATGCCAGCTCAGGTTTTCTAGAGAAGAATACTTGCATCGACTTAGAAGTACATTAAAGGCATGGGTTTTTTTACTGTGTATGTTGGGTGAGGGTGGAGTAAGGTGAGTTTCTTCTTCACAATATGGCTATCTCAGCACTATTTGGAGTGCCTATTAGTCTAATGCCTTTTTAGAGTGCCTGAGGACACATTTCAAAGCACCTCTTGCCTAGCACACCTACAAAGGATTAGGCTTTTTTATTGGTTCTTAATATTGCTATTTATTTATTCTATCTAGCTGTATGTTACAGAGCTGGTGGAGGTTTGTCTTGTTTTGCTAAAGCAAAAGTTTTCATTTAATTGCTAATTCTGAAACATCTCTGATTGACAGAATTTACCATGCACTGAGTTTACCATGCACAATTTGGCTGCTTCTCAGGAGGGTCCTTGCAGACCCTCCTCTGTGCCTGACTCCTGTCCTTCTTATCCTCCTATAACAGATTGAAGCTCCTAGCCTTATTTTTCCTGCCTCAAACATCCACCATTTTTTCTCCCATAACACTTGGAAGTCCAGAACAAATCTCAGTGCTGAATCTCTACCTTTGCTGGCTCTGTGGTCAAACCTGTGGTGCTTTGACCCTCCTTTTGTAACAGCATGCATACATTCCCCGTGGCCCAAGCTGCAGCAGCTGCTCTGCCATCCTTGAAGAGGAGGCTGAATGCTGTCTGCTGATCAACGTCTCTTTGAACATCTTCTCCTTTGGGGGTAATCACACACACTGAATTAGGCTTATCCTTGCTAGTCCCCATGACAACAGGAGGTGCAGGATCAGTACTCCCACCACCAGCACCATTTCTACCCTCAGCAAACAGTACAGGGCCTAAGGCAGCTCAGCTTTTCCGAGGGTGGATTGGAATGCAGCATGTATGTATGTGGTTCTTGAGACAACTCATTTCACAGACTCAGGAAAAGAGAGCATATCATTGTGGGTTAATCAAATTAAATATTCACATGAAAGTGATAATTACTTAAATTTGTCTCGAGACTTAGCAAGATTAAGTCTTTGAAACTTCATTTTTGGCCCATAGGCTACAATGAGTAAGCCAGTCCCCAGTGATTCAGAGAAGCCTAGAGGGCTTGAGTTATCACCAGCCAAGAGGCATTCATTAAAGACGCTGATCAGCATGGTTGTTAAGCGCCCCTCGGTCAGCACCTCTGCTTTGCAGAGGATTTTGCTAACACAGCATGAGCCAGGACTGACATTAAGTAACAGTGCCCATGGAAAAGAGATCTTCAGTGGTAGAGCTGCCCCGCAGAAATCACTACAGCAAACTTCAGCTCTCATTATAATCTGTTAATTAATGTGTTAAGGTACAATTGCAGCAGATCAGTGAGACCAGCACACCCATCTAGTCTAGGCATGCTTAACACACCCTGCATGCACAGTAAGAGCGCACTCCTTGACAGTGAATGCCATATAGTGTATGGTCCTTACACCTGCCTGGAAGAACAGCTATCAGTTAAAATTTTCTCATGGGTTTCTTCACTGACTTTAATGGAAGAGTGATTCAATTTATGCAAATAACTTGCTCATGAGTCAAGACTGGATGGTGAAGGTGGTCTCAGAGACTCTGCTCTGATTGTGTGCACTACTGTGTTTGAAGTCACAATTTGTAACTGCCTACATGCTGTCTTCAAGGAGGTCCAACTGGCACAATACCCACCTTCCTGCAAATTATCAGAGAAATAACCTACTAAGGTAACAAATTTCTGTACTCTGGTAAGAGTAGCAACTGCATCCTGGGAGCAAGACAAGCAGGAATCACAGGAGCGGAGCTCTTAACGTGGCTGATGTGGAAGAGCAGGCATCAGCATGCACCAGCAAGGGGTCAGCTGGTCTTTCAAATGGGGGTCCTGCTAAAATGGGCTAAGAACTACTTCAGGCTTCTGCAGAAGGATTGACCACGGGCAGTGATGAGCCTGGCTGCCCCTTGCAATAGCTGTTGCAGTGTTGTGCCTAGTCTTTCCACTATATCCTTTAAGGCACCTTTTCATCGAGCTAGGAATATTAGTCATGGGACTTTTTTTCCTGCTAGTTAACTATACATTTCTGTTCTCATTGCCATCTTTCCTTTGTGTTCGTGTCTTTCAATTATTAGGTGAATAAAAGAGTTTCAGGAACTTTTTATACTTCACTGAAAAGAAAAACTAGTATCAATAGCACAGAAGGATGCAAGAGTTCAGATAACAAGGTAAAGCTTCTACGGCATGCTACACATCCCTTGGACAAAACTGTTAATGGCTGCTGATAAC
Source organism: Picus viridis (assembly GCA_033816785.1). Classification (NCBI taxonomy): domain Eukaryota; kingdom Metazoa; phylum Chordata; class Aves; order Piciformes; family Picidae; genus Picus; species Picus viridis. The sequence goes on along the minus strand of CM066566.1, from coordinate 92,714,197 downwards.
AACATCAGGAGCAACAGTAGAGCAAGGAGTAAGGAGCAACTCCTTACTCCTGAAGCCTGACAGAAATATCACTGTAAAATTAAAACATAATGCAGCAAGTTTGTGTTTAACCTTAGGAGATCATTTTCGCCCACTGTGCTTTGCACTGGGATTACTGCCAGGCTACCACAAACCCTGCGCATAAAACTATGGAAAGAATTGCTATTGCTAACTGTAAGGCTTAGCTTGTATAAGGTGGAAATAGGGAGCTGCATGTGTTTGTGCCGGAGAGTAGAGGCTCTCAAGCTTTCAGAGGGTCAGAGTGGTCAGTCTCCCCTGCTCCTTAGTAGGATTGCAGATCCCCCTCTTTTTCAAGTGACAAAGGATTAGAGAGCACTTACAAAGTAGGGTATCAGCAGCTGCATTGATAATAATAATGCAATATAATACAATACACTAGGATGAAAGAGACCTTCAAGATCATCGCATCCAACCCATCAACCAATCCTACCCACCTAAACAACTAACCACCTAACAACTTGCACCAAGCACCCCGTCAAGTCTCCTCTGGAACACCTCCAATGAAGGTGACTCCACCTCTCTAACTAAACAAGGACCTGCATTTGCATTCAAACATCTGATCATCCACATTGCTTAAACCTTAGGTCACTCCTGGACCCTTTCTTTCTGAAGCCCTCTCCTGAGGCAGCATGCCCCAAATCCCATGAATGCAAGCCCAGCATGGCCACAACCCTGGCTCTCATTCAGTGCTCACTGCAGTCAGCAGCAGTAAGAGCAGTGGCTTGTTTGGGAGAAGGCTGAAACAGGGAGCAAGTGTTATTTACTGGCTTCCCAAGGATGTGAGTAACCAAAACCATACTCTTTAGGCTTGGGTTAGAAGGCCATAAACATGTCAGATTTCAAAGACAGCTAATTGCACTCATTATGAATTACCATGACTGCCTGCTCCATCAAGGCCTCCAGGAGTGTTAGCTTCCATACTTGCATGACTATTAAATCTGATGTCTTAAACACATACATGCAAACATACAAACAGACATACATTCCTTCATTTTCTTTCATAATGTTCTTCTGGAAAATATTCCCAGCAAATCTATCTGCAGTTCCCTGCCTTAGCAGCATGCCAGAACGATGCAGTGTGAATACTCCACCACACACAGCTGGGTAGCAACTCCAAGCCTGTGCTCCTGTCCTTGTTTGTTTATGGAAAATGCACAGAAGAGTGCAACATGGCTCAGATCCTCTGGTGATGACTCACCCAATTCAAATTGGTTGGAAAGGTTACCACAGGTTTGTCTGACTTCTTCACTGTCCCAGCCAAGAGGATAAAGGGCACAACCAGAGCCAATCAACAAACCTATGGAGTGAAAAGAAAATATAAGTTTATACAAGCAATTGCATTAGCTTAAACACAGGGTATGGCTTGGAAATCAAAGTGTTAAACTACCATTTAGAAGCATTTTAAGTCAGTCTTCCTCATACCACAGTATCATAGCATCAGTCAGGGTTGGAAGGGACCACAAGGATCATCTAGTTCCAACCCCCTTGCCATGGCGGGAACACCTCACACTACATCAGGCTGGCCAGAGCCTCATCCAGCCTGGTCTTAAACACCTCCAGGGATGGGGCATCTCAGAGGAAAAATAAATCATCTTCTCCTAAAAACAGGAGAAAATCATTTGGCCTTTTACTGCTGCTTTCTGCTACACTGTTTTGTAGCTGGTCTGTGGGCTGGAGGCAGCATTGGCAGTTCAACACCAGAAGCCATCCTCAGATTCTGGAGCTTCTTCTTGAGAGTTTTTAGACTCGCCCTTCTCCTCTGTAGAACTGCTACATTTACTGTTTGGAAAACTCAACGTGGGGTTCAATAGAAGCTGTGTTAATTACAGCATTTACAGGCTGATTGCTTCTGATTAATTAAAACAACAATCAACCAGGGTTTATCAAGGTTCTAGCAGGAAAAGTAAACTGACAGTTGTGCTAATCTGCTGTCATTTTCCTTTGGTTTTCGCTCTTTCAAAAGCCAGGGAAGAATGGTTTCATGTCACCTGATCAATTCATGCCACAGGTACACCCTCTGCAAAGTTTCCTCAAATCATTTCAGCTAAAACAACAGAAGTCTCAAACCACTGACGTATCATCACACTTGGCTCAACATTCACAACATTCTTTGCCTTCTCCAGCCCTTATGCTGCCCCAAGCAGATGTGTTTTGGCTAAGCCTTATCCTTCACCAGATCTTGCTGGGAAACACCCAATGGGCCGTGGTTATTTTGCAGAAGTGGCATTTTTATCATATTGCATTCTCAGCTGTCACTGCAGCAGCTGCCAAAAAGCGGGTGTAGCTGGAAAAGCTTCTCACACCAACAGCCTGGAGAGGACATTTCAGTCTATGCTGCAGCATTTAAATGCTACCTCCTGTGTGTCAGATTTTATTTGTAAGATTGGAAACAAATCACTAATGGCCTGATGCTTTGCAGGCTGTAAAGGCAAGCAACTCCTTCATAAGTCTGCAGGGTGGGTCTGCAGTGGTGCCTTTTACCTTAGGTTCAGGACTGGTACAAGGCTTCAAGTCCTACAGCTGTCACTGCCTGACTTTGGGCCTTGCTTTTCCTGTCTTGAGAATGAGGACAACGTGCTCACTGAAAAAGCACTTCTGCTGCTGTGCTCCTAATGCAGGAAAAGCTCAAGATGTGGTGACAGAAGTGCTGTGGACTCCGCACCAGCCTAATGCATCCTGAGAGTGATCCTGACTCAGGTCTGGACCTAGCTGTGCATTTCTACTAACTCCATCCCCAAATGCCTCTGATTTTCATATTCTGATGCTTCTTTAAGATACAGAAATCACCTTATTTCATTCTTGACTTGCTCAAAAACACATCTGAACAAGACACTGATGTACTGCAGTGGTATCTCATCTTTCTCTAAAAGATGTTTAATGCTTAAACAGCTTAGCTGTTAGTAAAGTAGCTCAGCAACTCCTCTGCTGCTTCTTTAAGCACATCTGCCCCTGTTTAGGCTCAATATTAGCTCCTTGGATCTTTTTCCAGGAGATTCCAATTTCTTCTTGCTACTCAAGTTTGATTCTTCCTTTCCTTGTATAGCAGTCATTGCAGGCTCCTCTCCATATCTACATCACATAACATAAAAAGAAATCCCTGAGGCAGCTCGCTCTGAGGGGGTGCATTTATCCAGTAGCTGTATAGGGAGAAAACCAATTAAGGACACATGAATGCTAGGTATTTCCAGAACGTGGCCTGACCTGGATATGGTTGCTTCTAATGCCCTTGCTAATGGCTTTCACAGTATCATCTGATTTCTATCCCCAGGGCTGCAGAGCCAGCAGCCGGTAGAATCCATGTAAATGAGAGTCACTTCTAATTAAATTCTCAGGAAAGATGTTTCTCAGACAAGAGAACTTAAGCCAAAACTAGCTCTACATTTGTTAAAGACAGCTGAAGACTCTGGGAAAAAAACTGATTGATTTCTCACTTGAATTGCTAAAGCAAGAAGAGTGTTGTGAAACGCTGACAGCACAGCTGATGGAGTGGGCACGATGCAATGGGACAAGGAAGAATGTAACCACTGAGGATTGAGAATGGCTGGAGAAGGGAGGAAGAGCATGCAAGTGCCACAGGTAGCCTCACAGACCAGTGAACCGTGGCTGCCCCAGCCAGTCGTGCCATGATTCTGACCTCTTCCCATACTGGTTGTGATGCCCATTACCTGCCTGGTGCCAGCCCAAGAAGACCACAGATCGAAAGTTTCTCTGGGCAAAAGCGAACTGGTCTGACTGGGCTGCTTTCAATCACCTTGTTTCCTTGAACAGATACTCTGGGAGACCTCGCAAATGCTTAAAGGGCAGCATTGTGAGGGGCAGGGAGATGAGTGCAGGGGGTCAGAAGGAAGAAAGGCAGGCTTGCAGCAGCCTGTGTCGGACCAGATGAAAGGGCAGCCAGCCCTTCCTCACAAACAGGTCCTGGGAAAGCCTCCCGCCCAGTTCTTCCAGGAGGGCACAACAGCGGCACTGTGGACAAGTGAAAGGGCTATTAGCATAACAATGCTGCTCTTCCAAACTCAAAACAAGCTGTTACTCAGCACTTGCCAAGTACTTTCCTGAGGTGGCAAGTGTGTAGAGCCCACTGCATTCAGAGGACTGTTTGTTTTCAGCTCTCATTAGCTTATGTTGCAGTAACAGGTTGTTATTTGGCTTTTTTCCCGAGGAATGTTTGGGCTGTTCAGCCTGGAGAAAAGGCGGCTCCGGAGAGACCTGTTAGCAGCCTTCCAGTACATAAAGGGGGGCTACAAAGCCAGGAAGGAACTTTTTACAAGGGCTTGTAGCGATAGGGCAAGAGAGAATGGCTTTAAGCTTGAGGAGTGTAGCTCTAGGCGTTAGGAAGAAATTCTTCACAGCGAGGGTGGTGAGGCACTGTCGCAGGCTGCCGAGGAGGCTGTGGATGCCCCTCCCTGGAGGTGTTCAGTGCCAGGTTGGATTAGGCCTTGAGCAACCTGAGCTGGTGGGAGGTGTCCCTGCCTGTGGCAAGGGGGTTGGAACGGGATGATCGTCAAGCTCCCTTCCAACCTAAGCCATTCCGTGAGTCTATGACTCTGACTGTCGCCCACAGCACTGTCCACTGCCACCCTCCTAACACAGGTCACCCTTATCCAAACATGTACCTGCTCACTCTTTCTGCCTCCAGTGAGACCCTGGATACAATGATCACAGCCTTGGCAATTGTAGCTCCTTCCTCAGCCAGACCTCTTCATCCCCGTGTTACAGCCTCTTTCCCAGCTCTGTAAGTCTAAATCCCAGCATCAGTGAAAATAAATCCTGGGGTTCAGTCAAAAATGCATTAGCAACACAATATACTGTAAATTAAAGTGCTCCAAAGGTGCTGCCACATGAGCCCAGAGCATGACTGACAGGGCAAGGTGTTTACTTGCAAAGGACAAGGTACAAATCCACAGACAAGCTCATACACTTCATTTAGTCAATACAAAACTTGCTGGAGACCAAAGGTGCTGCCAGGACCATGGAGCCAGATTCCCACCTGGCTAAAAGACTTATGCCTGTAAGTACTGATTTTCCCACATGTACCAACTAACCACAACCAAGCACCCCATCAAGTCTCCTCCTAAACACCTCCTATGATGGTGACTCCATCACCTCCCCGGGCAGCACATTCCAATGGGCAATCACTCTCTCTGTGTAGAATTTCTTCCTAACATCCAGCCTAAACCTCCCCGGGCATAGCTTGAGACTGTGTCCTCTTGTTCTGCTGCTGGGTGCCTGGGAGAAGAGACCAGCCCCTGCCTGTCTACAACCTCCCCTTCAGGTAGTTGTAGACAGCAAGAAGGTCTCCCCTGAGTCTCCTCTTCTCCAGGCTAAGCAACCCCAGCTCCCTCAGCCTCTCTTCATAAGGCTTGTGCTCCAAACCCCTCACCAACTTTTTTGCCCTTCCAATGGCAAATCACTCTTTCTGGGAAGAATTTCTTCCTAAAGTCTTAAAAGTTGTTGTTCTGACATCTCTTTTGGTAGCACTGGCTGTCAGCTGGTTTTGATTCAACTTCAAACATTCCCCTGTAGTGTTGCACATGTGTCTGTCATGGATTTAGGTCTCTTAAGAAAGCAGTTATGCTCCTCAGTACTTCTTGCAGGCCATGTGCATGCCAAACTCAGGCCTTTGCCTTCAGTGCAAGGATTCCATACTTAGAACCTGCCAGTTGGTAAGAAAAAAGTTCACATTTTGGTTTATACACTGGGGTAGGTATATATGTGTGTGAGGTATGCATATATATACACACACGTGTATGTGTGTGAGTGTATAATGTCTCATCGCTTTCAGCAGGATTCTACATGGCTTTAGCAGAGCTGGTATAGCCTCAGTCTGCACAGGAAGTGAAACTGGGAGCTGGCATTTCAGCTCCCTTCTTTTACGTACTAAAAGTGCAGAGTGTGCCCCAAAGCCCATGGTAGTACTAGGACTTGGACAAAAAACCCTCAGCTTCTTCTTTACCTTCTAATCAATCCACCCCTGTTTGTAAAGCAACTAAGAGTGTAAATCAGAGCCTGCAAAAGCAAAATATTGCATGCTATTGCTGCTAATAACTCAGACACGTTCAGCCATTCCATTGAATCACAGAAAACATGCTGAACAGCTGCAACCTCCACTGAAAGGCCTCAACTAAATCTAAGGACTGCAAACCCAAGAGAAAACCTCAAGCCAGTTTTGCAGCTTCAGCAGAGAGCAGTTACTTGCCCAGCTCAAGAGCCACATCATGGACTGCCCTACAGTTATTATACTTAGCCAGCTCTGCTGCTCAGGACACCACACCCATCTTTACAGATGCTTAAAATGCTTAGGATGACTATAACCCTTCTTCAGAATGTAAACAACAACAAAAAAACCCAAACCACCATGCTGTAATTACCATCATCTGTCATCTCCCATTATCCATGACAGTCAGTGAAAGAAATAGAAAGGGGAAGGAAATGTGCAGGTCCATAAACAGCACCTTCACAAAACCGGCTGCAGCTTCAAGATGCAAGGGAGCCAGTCAGTAGGACAGAGCCAGCTGGCACCAGAGGTGGAACCTGGCTGCTGTTTCAGATGCCATGCCATGCACCAGTGGAGGTGTTGGCACCATCAGAGACTAGCTCTTCTGGAGTAGCTCTGCATTTGGGAATGAAATGGGCTCCTTTCCTTGACCCATGAAACACTGCTGTTGCAAGTGCTGTAGCTGGCTTGGTGTGCTAGTGAGGCATGCAGGAGCGCGCCACAGGGCTGTCTTAATGCAGCCAGCTTTGGCAATGCAGAAGCTGGAATTAAGTGCTTGGCTTCAATATTTAACAACATCCCCTTTAGCCACCAAGCTTTTTCCACAGCCCATGAAGAGAGCTGTATACCTTCAAGTAGTGAGCTAAAACCAGCCTGTGTGCAAGGTGAGGAGCTGCCCAGACCTACACATTGCTAAACTGCAAACCAGAGGATGGGTGCCTGCTCAGAGTAACACTTGTTCACTCCAGATTGCCCACCCAGTCACTCTTGCTGCAGGTACAAAGTGTGATCACAATTTCTTAACACTTGGTACTTGAAAGATGATCTTTTCTGTCTATAGTGGAACTTGATTGTGATTGAAAGTAATTGAATGTAACAGGTTCTGCATAAGGAGGATGTGACAGGGAAGGGACAGTAATTATATTAGTGGCTTGGCACAGACCTAGGTTTCATCTAAGAAGTGATAAAGAAATGATTTGTGGCATGTAGCAATCAGCTTATTCTAAAAGGTAAAATACTAACCACTATTAATGCTTCTAACAATAGCTTGCATATAGTAAAGTCTCAAACAAATACCGAAGGATTAACAACCAAGAGACATTAACCAGATTTTGCCATGGACAAAGTGACTGCACTCAGAAAGACCCAGACTGCCTGGAAAAAGTCAATGCACACACAAAGAGAAATGCAAATCTGTGTGGTGGGCAACCTTCAGACTGCTGCTGTGGCTTAAATGGGAGCCTACACTCAAATATCCAGTGTGCATTGAACAGAATACAGAATAGAATAGAGAATTAAGCAGGTTGGAAAAGACCTTCGAGATCATCAAGCCCAACCTATCATCCAACATCATCTCATCAACTCAACCATGGCACCAAGTGCCTCATCCAGTCTCTTCCTAAACACTTCCAGTGATGGTGACTCCACCACCTCCCTGGGCAGCACATTCCAATGGCCAATCTCTCTTTCTGTGAAAAACTTCTTCCTAATATCCAGCCTAAACCTCCCCTGGCACAGCTTGAGACTCTGTCCTCTTGTTCTGGTGCTGGGTACCTGGGAGAAGAGACCAACCCCCACCTGGCTACAACCTCCCTTCAGGGAGTTGTAGACAGCAAGAAGGTCTCCCCTGAACCTCCTCTTCTCCAGGCTAAGCAACCCCAGCTCCCTCAGCCTCTCCTCACAGGGCTGTGCTCCAGACCCCTCCCCAGCTTTGTTGCCTTCTCTAGACACCTTCCAGCCACTCAACAGCCCATGTTGACATCACACAATAAATTAATTGTCTGTAACTGCCCTGACAGTACATAGCTAATGAGTCCTGGATGTTGCTAGGTTGTGTAGGAAGAAAATTAGGGAGGCAAAAGCCCATTTAGAACTTCGACTGGCCTCTGCTGTGAAGGACAACAAAAAGTCCTTCTATAAATACATCAATAGCAAGAAGAAGGGCAAGGACAACCTCCACTCCTTGGTTGACATGGAGGGGAACGTTGTAACAAAGGATGAGGAAAAGGCAGAGGTACTTAACACCTTCTTTGCCTCAGTCTTCACTAGCAGGGCAGAACGTCTTCCAGACAGCTGGCCTGCAGAGCTGGCAGAAGGAGCCAGAGAGCTGCATAGTTTCCCACTGCTCCAAGAGGAAGTTAGAGATCTACTGAGCCACTTGGACCCCCACAAGGCCATGGGACTGGATGGGATTCGTCCTAGGGTGCTGAGATTGCTGACGGATGAGCTGTCCAAGCCACTTTCCATCATTTTTCAGCAGTCCTGGCTCACTGGAGAGGTCCCAGAAGACTGGAAGCTGGCCAGCGTGGTGCCCATCCACAAGAAGGGCCAGTTGGATGAGCCAGGGAATTATAGGCCTGTCAGCCTGACCTCAGTGCCAGGCAAGATTATGGAATGGGTCATCTCGAGTGCGATCACACAGCACTTACAGGATGGCCAGGGGCTCAGGCCTAGCCAGCATGGATTTAGGAGGGGCAGGTCCTGCCTGACCAACCTGATCTCCTTCTATGATCAGGTGACCCGCCTGGTGGATGTGGGGAGGCCTGTGGATGTGGTCTACCTGGACCTCAGCAAGGCCTTTGACACCGTCCCCCACAGCAAACTCCTGGCCAAGCTGGCAGCCCATGGCTTGGACAGGATCACACTGTGTTGGGTTAGGAACTGGCTGGAGGGCCGAGCCCAGAGAGTAATGGTGAATGGTGCCACATCCAGCTGGCGGCCTGTCACTAGTGGTGTGCCCCAGGGATCAGTGCTGGGCCCCATGCTCTTCAACATCTTTATTGATGATCTGGATGAGGGCATTGAGTCCATCATCAGTAAATTGGCAGATGACACCAAGCTGGGGGCAGCAGTTGATTTGCTGGAGGGCAGAGAGGCTTTGCAGAGAGACCTCGACAGGCTGGACAGATGGGCAGAGTCCAATGGCATGAGATTTAACACATCCAAGTGCCGGGTTCTGCACATTGGCCACAACAACCCCAGGCAGTGCTACAGGCTGGGGTCAGAGTGGCTGGAGAGTGGCCAGGCAGAGAGGGACCTGGGGGTACTGGTTGATGGGAGGCTGAACATGAGCCTGCAGTGTGCCCAGGCAGCCAAGAAGGCCAATGGCATCCTGGCTTGCATCAGGAACAGTGTGGCCAGCAGGAGCAGGGAGGTCATTGTGCCCCTGTACACTGCACTGGTTAGGCCACACCTTGAGTCCTGTGTCCAGTTCTGGGCCTCTCAGTTTAGGAAGGATGTTGACTTGCTGGAACGTGTCCAGAGAAGGGCAACAAAGCTGGTGAGGGGTTTGGAACACAAACCCTATGAGGAAAGGCTGAGGGAGCTGGGGTTGCTTAGCCTGGAGAAGAGGAGACTGAGGGGTGACCTTCTTGCTCTCTACAACTCCCTGAAGGGAGGTTGTAGCCAGGCAGAGGTTGGCCTCTTCTCCCAGGCAGCCAGCACCAGAACAAGAGGACACAGTCTCAGGCTGCGCCAGGGGAGGTTTAGGCTGGATGTTAGGAAGAAGTTCTACACGGAGAGAGTGATTGGCCATTGGAATCGGCTACCCGTGGAGGTGGTGGAGTCACCTTCACTGGAGGTGTTCAGGAGAAGACTTGATGGGGTGCTTGGCTGTATGGTCTAGTTGTTGGGTGGGTTGGATTGGTTGATGGGTTGGACGTGATGATCTTGAAGGTCTCTTCCAACCTGGTGTATTGTATTGTATTGTATTGTATTGTATTGTTTTACAGACTCAGCACTTCCCCTCACTTATTGAGGTCACAGTGTGTCCCTGTCTGCTATCTGGTTCATTCTTGTTTTGTTGTCAGCCCATTAAATCATTGCATCCTCAAGAGCCTGTTAAAGCAAATCTTCCCCAGTCTTCCTTTTTCTCCCTTGCAAAGGGTAAACCTAAGCACGTGATTCAGATAAATCTGATGGAGAAAACAATCAGTTTGATCAATAAAGAGAGGTAGTGGATGACAGTGAACAAGGCAGCTAGCTTTCCATTCAGTCTTAGAGACTTGCTGCTAGAAAATGCAGTTTCAAATGGGAAACAAATCAATGGTGCCTTTCCTTACGGGCTTTTAAAGTACCTCTGACATGGGAACTAGGAACTGTGTTCCTGCTCTTTATATCCCTAGCTCCAGTCACAGCTGTAGCCTATGAATGCAGTGAAAGGGACAGCTTGGGCACCATAAAGGACCTCCTTGGCCAGCAGTTAGAGGTGGTCTGCATCACTGTAAGGGCAGGGGAAGCCAAATTTGTATTTCCACCTAGAAAAATAAAAGGAATGGGTCAGGTTTGATATATGCACTGCAGAGGCGAAATAAATACAGAGACAAACGCTGCCTTTTGTACAGTCACTTTTTAGTGACAACCATCTTCTTCAAAATATCTTCATCCTTTTTATTCCCTTCATCTTTTACTTGTTCCCTTTTCATTTTCATACCTAAGAACCTTGCCAGATATTTTTTGTACAGCCACTTTTCAGTGAAAAATAACTTCTTTAAAATATCTTCCTCCTTTTTTACTCTCTTCCTCCACTTTTCCCCCTTAAATTTTCATACCTGACCAAAAAAAACAAGAACCTTGCCATATTTTTTTGCCAGGCATCTCTAATGAACAGTGCTCATCTGACAGACACCCAGGCCATCTGGAGAAGATGACAGAATAATTTGGAAGTCATCCCTTTCAAAACCATTTTAATGATGATTTTTGCTTTCACATTTTTTTCTCTATTAGCCCATCTGAATCTTCAAGGATGATAGAAAGTTTTCACAGTCCCATCTGTCACTTCAAGGTACAGTGATCTCTACAAACAAAACCAAACCACTTTTTAGATGCTGCATAGACTGACTCTCCAGTTCTTCTGATTTGAAAACTATCCTTACTGCAATGGTTCTGTAACATTTACCTACTACAGAAGAGAGCCTGCAGGGTGAAAGTAAAATTGAGCTGGCACATGAAGCTGTCTGCTGCTTTCAGATGTACCTTAGCGAACTAACAACGGGCTTCTGAAGTCCCTGTTCAAGAAACTCTCCAGAAGCTGTAGCCAAGCAGTGGCTACAGAGTGACAGAAGCAGGCCAGAGAAGATTCAGACAGACTCCAGAGTCTGGGCAAAGCAGTAGGAACAAATGGAGTAAAGAGGGGAACGGAGAGAGAAAGAGTGCTGTTGGCTGCAGGCAGCCCGTCTCCTATGCCTGCAGGAGTCCAACCGCAGCTCAGTCAGTGAGGCATGGTGACAGCTCCCGGCTCTTCACCCAGAAACATCCCTTAAGGTCACTCTCCTGCTGCTTCTCTTGACACCTTCACTGTGTTACTTGATTTCTCTGTTGTTCTTCTGCTAGACAAATGCTATTGCACCAGTTCTTACCACTGCTGTTAATACCTGTCCCTCAGAAAACCCAGGCATGAACCTGATCCGGGCTTTTATTAGCATGAGATCAGTGCTTCAGGCAACAGGTCTCTATCAAGTTAGTACTCCCTGAACATGGGCCATTTGACTGCTTCCTTATTGAGCCTGAACTGAGAGTGCATTGTTTGGGGAAGAGGACAACTGCCTACACAGTGAATGAACACAACAAGGGACTCTCTTACTCCCTTACTGTGCAGGCAGGGGTCCCCCCAGGGGCATGCAGATACAAATTACATTTATGCTGCACCAAATTTCCTCTCACTTCTCATCACAAGAGTCACAGCATGGGAGACAGCAACTCAGTTCAGGGCTTCATCCAAGATCAAGGTGTTTCTGCCACAGACTATGCTATAGCAAGACATTAGAGGGACTCAGGATGCAAATCAAAATTAAATGTAAGAAGAAAAAAAAACCCAGAGAAAATAAACTACTACAGCCTTCAGCTTTGCAGATCCTGTCTCCAGTAACACTGCTTCATCTTAAGTGGGATGGAAATAGTATTAAGGGGTTTTCAGCTAAAGGCAAAAACCCCACCACCTTTTCCCTGCTGATTCTGATCCCAAGGTATTAATTCAATTCATTTGGCTTTGTTCAGCTTCCCTTCTTCTTATGACTGCCAAGTCCCATCCCTCAAATGAGTCTTCTTCTGTTATTTTGGGTTACTCCACAACATGAGCATCCACTGTCTGGCAGCTGCCTGGCTCTGAAACTAAGTGAACAGCCGCAGCAAAGAGCTGCCACCTGCCTGCTACTACTTCCCAGAGCTCTCAGGAAGCAGGGCTGGTGGCAAAGGAAGCCTAAAAAAGGCACTAGAAATGTCTGCCAGGTTTCAGCATGACAAAGTGCTGTGTCATGGGAGAGCCACAGTCCCTGCTTTGTCCCTGACTGAGGGCATGGGGCAGTTCAGATAGGAGTTTTCTGACAGATGAAGCATCATGTTTCATTTTCATTTGATTAAAGGTGAGGTGCTCACCAGAAGTGCTTTAGGATCAGAGGGGGAAATCCACCCACCCAGAGACCCTAAATTGCTACCCAAAAGCTTATAGCTTCGCTGCTCTATTTGGCCCTGGGCATTTTAAAAAGCAATACTGAGGGCTTCAGAAATAGGGTTGGAGGCTGGGAGAAACCCAAAATAGTGAAGTAGGAAGAGTGGAGAACTCTTACACAGAGATACTACTAAATGGAAGTGAAATAATAAAGGCCATTGGGTAAATGGATGAATAATAGGGCAGTGGCAGCTGCTGCTGTGGAAAGGAAAGATCCAGCACCACGTTCAAAGTCCTGCAAAATAGGTGCTAGTGCAAAGAGTAACAAGAGACTGCAGCTCTCATGAATTCCAGCCACTGAAAATCACTCCTGGAAGTGCTTCTTGAAACTAACTTTTACAGAGCACCAGCAAAGTAAACAGACTCCACAGGCTGTGCAGGTTGGCACTAGTTAATAAGAAAGCCAAGTGTTTAATCCCATTTTGCATATGCAGTAGGCAGAGTAATATGATGTTTCAGAAACTGTTGGATTAGAATTTGTAGCTAGATGTTTCATTGAAAACCCCTTTGTTTCCACTTACTATATAGCAGCAGTCACATGCAGAGGATTTAGACAGATCCAAGCAAAGAGGTAACTTGTGCAATTTACCTCTCAGTGGTTATGGCTAAGGGAGGTAAGGCTGGGCACGGCGTCAACATGGAGGATATCTGGAGGATGTACTAACTGGTTAAAGAATGCACTGAAGGAGAGACTCCAAGATGATCCCCTTGCCAAACTGTCCCTCTTACATTCTCATCCTCTCGGTCAATAACACATGTATTTGATGCCAAGCAGAACATCCTGCAGACAGAAGTTCCACACATCTCAGGTTCAAATCAGGTAAAAAACAAGGGGGGACAGAGGAGGGTGAAGGGGTGGAACCAAGGAAGGCTTTCATCATGTCTATTTCTCCCAACCATGGCTGTTAGGTGCTGGCATAATTGACTCAGAGTGGGCCTTAGTCACACAAATATGTCACTTTCTGTCAGTTTAAGTGCTGTTTGGCATGTCCCTTAGCCCCCAGCAGCCTCTCCAGAGCACTGCAAATTTCCCTGTCATACCTGCCAGCCCACACAGAGGTCTTGCAGACCCTAGGGTATCTCTAACAGATTTAGGCTAATGAATTTCACTCTAGATACCTATTGATCTCAATGTGAGCTTAGAAACCTAACACAAAGGAAAATATCTGTTTTGTATACACCTTTAAAAAGTGTATGAATCTGTAATTTAATTCAGCCTGAAGTTACTTAGACATTATTTTATCCCTTATCTTCTATTCTTCTGCCCTCACTCTGGCCTTAAGATGAAAATGTCTTAATTCCTGTCATGTATTCTGGCTTCCTTTGTGGGAAATGACCTGAATGTTAGGGGAGAAGAGAAGATTAAAGGAAAAGCTGTCTTGCTCCTGACTGTAAACCTGTATGTCCTACCTAAGTTATTTCTATGGAAACAAGTTGTTGCTTCCAAATGGCCTTGATTTGCCTCAATCCACAACACCACAGAGCTGGACCACTCAAGACTAGCTTTGGTGAGCCTGTGTGTCATTCCTCCCAGAATCTGCTGTACAACAAAATGATTGACACCATTTGTTCAGAGAAGGACATGGTCCAGTTAAAGGCAGAGCGAATCTGCAGAGTGGAACTGAAATGCTTGAAGAACCCCAGAAAACACTGTGGAGTTTGACTGTCAGCTCATTTTTGTTTGGCAAGCCACGATCTCTGCTTGTACATTATAAGCGCCTGAGCATTATCACATGCCATCAGACTTCTTTATGTGACAGCCCATCTGTGTGCTCACCTCATTGCTTTGTGGCTCAGAATCAAATGCCTGACAATTCAGAGAGTCTCGGGCAGCATATGGCGTATGACACCCTGCATTTAAATAGAAATCACTCCATTAGAAACACAAGGGTGCCTACTGTAATTAATAAAAGGTGCTTTAATAACTAGCTTCCCAAAACACAAAATCCTCTATGCAGTCATAGTAGATAAAGTATTATTCTTTTACATTAATACGAATCTCAACAGCAGCTGGAGACTGGACAAAACTTGACAGAGCTGTGCACAAGCTCCATGCTCAAAGGACTTGCAGTATGTGAACTGATCTCGTGAAGCATCATGAAGAGTGCACGAGGGAAATCTATCTTGTGTCACAGAAGTTGCCTAAGCATTACAATGGATAAATGGATAGGTATTAACATACCTATTTAATACAAACTGGGCAGACTAAGGCTGCTCTGAGCACTAAGGAAAAGCCTACAGCAACCCAACTCCTGAGCACAGCTCCAGTGATTTTGCCTCCAGGTTGTCGCAGCCTTTGGAACTATTCAGGCACGAACTGAACTACCAAGTAATTGATATTCTGTGCCCGGTAGCTCGCTGCTCTGTGAAAAACAATAGCTTGTAGGGATTGGATCAAGCAACACAAATGTCCAGCCAATTCCTGCACTTCAGTGGCACATCCCCAAAGTGACAGAAGAACTATAATGGATACAAAGCATACATCCAAACGTGAAACCCTGCACACCAGGCTTTTGTTGGTTTTCTTTGTTTGTTCTTTAGTTTGTTTTATTTCAGCTGAGCTGTCCAAGGACTAACAGAAGATCAGCATCTCATGAAAACTACAGCCATACTCAAGACTTTGAAACCTTTGTAGCATTTTCAGTATGTGGCCTGCAGATCTTCAGGTCTTCTGACAAACCAGGGAGCACTTCCAAGCAAGTTGATGCACACTAACAGGCAATCTATTCCTGATCAAGAGGCTGAATGGCTCTGCATTTCTACTGGAAAGTCTGCAAGACCTCTCAAATCAAACAAGTTTGGAAAACACTTCTCTAGATAGGAAATACAGTAAGATAAACTGCTATAATGTCATAAAAGTCAGTGCTAGTCATCAAACACACAGAGAATGACTTTTCCCTTCATAGTATTCTCACTAGTTTCACAGGTTTAAACCTCCCTCTGCAAAAATGTACACACCAGCCTAGCTGACAGAATAGAATAGAATAGAATAGAATAGAATAGAATAGACCAGAATAGAATAGAATAGACCAAGTTGGAAGAGACCTTTGAGATCATCGCATCCAACCTATCAACCAATCCAATCCACCTAAACAAATAAACCATGGCACCAAGCACCCCATCAAGTCTCCTGAACACCTCCAGGGATGGTGACTCCACCACCTCCCTGGACAGCACATTCCAATGGGCAATCACTCTCTCTGTGTAGAACTTCTTCCTAACCTCCAGCCTAAACCTCCCCTGGCACAGCTTGAGACTGTGTCCTCTTGCTCTGGTGCTGGCTGCTTGGGAGAAGAGACCAACATCCGCCTGGCTACAACCTCTCTTCAGGGAGTTGTAGAGAGCAAGAAGGTCTCCCCTGAGCCTCCTCTTCTGCAGGCTAAGCAACCCCAGCTCCCTCAGCCTCTCCTCACAGGCCTGCAGCCATCAAACCCATCTCTCTCTGTACAGCGTAGAGCTCTGATGGCTGCATCACAGACAACTAAGTGTTGTGAAATGCACAGGAACTGGTGAAGGAGAGGTCAGCTTAATTTATTGTTTGCTGCTGCAGCTGCAGTACTTTTTAGCAGCTTTTTTGATACCCTCTGCACCCACAAGCCTACTTGCAAAGCATTCAGCTAAGCAGGGGAATGAATCCAGACATGGACAAAGGTGTCTGCGGTGCAGCTTGCTTTGGTGATTAATTAGTGTCAAACAAAAAGAACTGAGTCGAATCTAAGCAATAATAGACTCCATCTGACATCAGTAGTTGGTATGGCTTCCTCAGTTCAACAAAACACAACTAAAACTTCATCCCCAGTGACTTTGTTTTCAAGAGGGATTGTAAGACCCAATGCAGCTCTGAAGAGAACTGCGCAGCACTCCGAATACTGTTTACATGCTGCCAGACTGCCTGGGTTGTGTTGTGCATGACTTTCACATGCTCTAAAGTCTCCTTCAGGTCACATACCCAGAAAAAGGACATTTTTTATTTTCAAAAAGAAATGAAAAATGTGGAATATTCTGTGATTTCTATCTGAAGGCATTCAAACTCAATAACTGACCTCATTTGGAGGGGGAAAATGCTCTTCCAAGTCAATTTCTCTCAACTAGGTTCCATTTTTCAGTTTGCCACAAAATGTGATAAATCTTGATTTTGGACAGGAGCCACAGTTTGTAACAAATATATAGCACATCTGCAATATTTGGCACTGCTGCTTCTCCTCTCCAGGGAAAATCCCTCTGGACAACTGCACTAATCTCTCAAACCCACTTAACTCTTTCTAGTAATGCAGACCAGCACATAAGAGGGAAGGACTGAGCAGAAGAATTCGCTTCTCCCATGATGAGCTCATGAGCCCACCTTTGATCTCAAGCTGAAATCCTCCTCATCCAAACCCACCTGTGAGTTATCCCAAGGCAATGGAGTAACACCTCAGCACTGCCCAGCTTTTTATGTTGAGAGTCTTTTGATTCACATCTTCCTGCATCATTTAGTCAATTCTTTCATGCAGAGAGCATACTTAAAACACACACACTCACAAAAAAAGCCTTGGAAACCTGATTTGGAAGAGAACATCAAGCAGTGGAAGGCTCATCAAATACATCTTTGCTATAAAGGCTATCCTTCATTAAAGTCTATCAGTGCTTTGAAGCCATCTTCAGCACTTAATATTTCTGCTCCAATTTACAAGATCATTGGCTGAGCGGTGACTGGAGCATGCAATTGGTAGATACAAGAAGGCATTCTTATTCAGACCTTGGAGGATTGAGCACTACTCACTCAGCAGCACTGGCTGGACCTCCTACAAGGGCCAGGAGAAAATGTATGAAAAAAATGGAGACAAACAGAAAATGAAAAAGCTATGAGATGAATGTCACATGGCTGCAGAAGCAGCTAATGTTGGCACTTAGACAATAGTTTTGTCTTCAAAGAGGAAGAGGAAAAGTCCTTTATTTTCTACTTTCCCCATGCAGTGGTACAGGCTGGGGTCAGAGTGGCTGGAGAGCAGCCAGGCAGAAAGGGACCTGGGGGTGCTGGTTGACAGCAGCTGAACATGAGCCTGCAGTGTGCCCAGGTGGCAAAGAAGGCCAATGGCATCCTGGCCTGCATCAGGAACAGTGGGGCCAGCAGGAGCAGGGAAGTCATTGTGCCCTGTACTCGGCACTGGTTAGGCCACACCTTGAGTCCTGTGTCCAGTTCTAGGCCCCTCAGTTTAGGAAAGATGTAGAGATGCTGGAAGGTGTCCAGAGAAGGGCAAGAAAGCTGGGGAGGGGTCTGGAGCACAGTCCTGTGAGGAGAGGTTGAGGGAGCTGGGGTTGCTTAGCCTGGAGAAGAGGAGGCTCAGGGGAGACCTTCTTGCTGTCCACAACTCCCTGAAGGGAGGTTGTAGCTAGGTGGAGGTTGGTCTCTTATCCCAGACAACCAGCACCAGAACAAGAGGACACAGTCTCAAGCTGTGCCAGGGGAGGTTTAGGCTGGAGGTTAGGAAGAAATTCTTCCCAGCAAAGGAGATTGGCCATTGGAATGTGGTGGTGGAGTCACCATCACTGGTGTTCAAGAGGGGACTGGACATGGCACTTGGTGCCATGGTCTAGTCATGGGGTCTGTGGTTACAGGTTGGACTCGATGATCTTCGAGGTCTCTTCCAACCTTAGTGATACTGTGATACTGTGTGATACTGGAGGTATTTAGGAGGAGACTGGATGAGGCACGTGGTGCCATGGTTTAGTTGATCAGGTGGTGTTGGGTGATAGGTTGTACTGGATGATCTTGAAGGTCTTTTCCAACCTGGTTTATTCTATTCTATTCTATTCTATTCTATTCTATTCTATTCTATTCTATTCTATTCTATTCTATTCTATTCTATTCTATTCCATTCCATTCCATTCCATTCCATTCCATTCCATTCCATTCCATCATTTGCATTATTCACTTAGAACCAGGCTCCTTGTGCTGCCGATCTTTGCTTGAATCTCCTCAACTTATACTTCAGATGTTAAATGAGTGACCTATATTTGCTGTGACTGAAATAAAAAGTCCCTGCAAGTGTACCCAGGACAGAGTCGTTTGATGGAGTTATGCATTCAGCAAACAGCTCAGGACTGAATCCTGGGTGAGATCTCTGGTGTGCAAACTCACATGAGCTACTTACTGCTCATGCTGCAGCCCCTCTGCTGCGCCTGCTCTCTACAATTTTCACTCAACTTTGTCCATACTCCAAAACATGAGTTGACTTTTTGGCTTGGACAGGAGCTAGCACAGCTATGACACCATAAGGACTATGGCATATACAATACAATACAATAAACCAGGTTGGAAGAGACCTTCAAGATCATCGCGTCCAACCCATCAAACAACTAGATCATGTCACCAAGCACCCCATCAAGTCTCCTCCTGAACACCTCCAGTGACGGTGACTCCACCACCTCCACGGGCAGCCGATTCCAATGGGCAATCACTCTCTCTGTATAGAACTTCTTCCTAACATCCAGCCTAAAGCTGCCCTGGCACAGCCTGAGACTGTGTCTTCTTGTTCTGGTACTGGCTGCCTGGGAGAAGAGACCAACCTCTGCCTGGCTACAACCTCCCTTCAGGTAGTTGTAGAGAGCAAGAAGGTCACCCCTCAGTCTCCTCTTCTCCAGGCTAAGCAACCCCAGCTCCCTCAGCCTCTCCTCATAGGGCTTGTGTTCCAAACCCCTCACCAACCTTGTTGCCCTTCTCTGGACACACTCCAGCAAGACAACATCCTTCCTAAACTGAGGGGCCCAGAACTGGACACAGGACTCAAGGTGTGGCCTAACCAGTGTAGTGTACAGGGGCAGAATGATCTCCCTGCTCCTGCTGGCCACACTGTTCCTGATGCAGGCCAGGATGCCATTGGCCTTCTTGGCTGCCTGGGCACACTGCAGGCTCATGTTCAGCCTCCCATCAACCAGTACCCCCAGGTCCCTCTCTGCCTGGCTGCTCTCCAGCCACTCTGACTCCAGCCTGTACCACTGCATGGGGTTGCTGTGGCCAATGTGCAGAACCCGGCACTTGGATGCATTCAGTCTCATGCCCTTGGACTCTGCCCATCTGTCCAGCCTGTCGAGGTCCCTCTGCAAAGCCTCTCTGCCCTCCAGCAGATCAACTCCTGCCCCCAGCTTGGTGTCGTCCGCAAATTTACTGATGATGGACTCAATGCCCTCATCCAGATCATCAATAAAGATGTTGAAGAGCATGGGGCCCAGCACTGATCCCTGGGGCACACCACTAGTCACTGGCCGCCAGCTGGCTGTGGCACCATTCACCACCACTCTCTGGGCTCAGCCTCCAGCCAGTTCCTAACCCAACGCAGTGTGCTCCTGTCCAAGCCATGGGCTGCCAGCTTGGCCAGGAGTTTGCTGTGGGGGACGGTGTCAAAGGCCTTGCTGAGGTCCAGGTAGACCTCATCCACAGGCCTCCCCACATCCACCAGGCAGTCACCTGATCATAGAAGGAGATCAGGTTGGTCAGGCAGGACCTGCCCCTCCTAAATCCATGCTGGCTAGGCCTGAGCCCCTGGCCATCATGTAAGTGCTGTGTGATCACATATATTGTTTAGACTTGTGAAAATATGACGTTTAACATACAAAAGCACATCACCTTACAGGCCCAGCCTTGTAACCTTCAGTAAATCTCATGTGGGGAAACAGGCCTGGGAAATCAGCTTTGCCTCTGATTTCAGTGAAGCCAGAGCTTTAGCCACAGTCAGATCACTGTTTCTACAGGTTCCACTGCTTGCAATTCTTGCACCCCAAGCATATTGAGAGAAACTCTGTCCTTCCTTGCTTTCTGTTTAAAACTAGAACAATACCTAGTAACTGCTTTAAGGGAAGGGATATTCCCTCCCTCCTGGCTCTGACAAAACTTCTCCTTGTCTAACTTATGTACTCCAGGGTAACCTCCACTGTAGCACAAATTATATCCAGAAGGATCAGAGGAGCCTTATAACTAAGTCAGAAGCATGGATATCCCTTTTGCCTTGGCTTTTCTGAAATGTAAATATTCATTTTTAAATGATACTATCAGAGCTTCCAGGACCAGCTGTTCAGCTTTTGTGCTTTTTCTTTGTGTTTTACTGCCACTGAGTCCTTGTTCTGAATTATCAGAACAATAATTAGATTCAGGGAAGTGGGGGCAGGCATTCATATCCCCTGAGAAGAAGAGATAAAAGTCTCATTTCTGAAAGCTGCTGTGCCAGTGGTGGATAGTGGGGAATTGGGATTCCTTCTTAACTGCAAGGGAGAGATCAGCAAAGTTTATTAATAAAACTACTTAGATAAACTTCATTTATGCATTATTTGTACAAGTATGTTGGCAACTGCTTATTTAGCATCTTGAACACATCAGGAATTTTAGAGAGGATGACTGAAATCTTGCCTCAAATGGTAAAAAAGGTCTGACAGAAGTGGGTCTGGGAAGTAATGAGGGCTTCCTCCTTTTCTGCTTCTTTTTCTGCCACCAACTAAAACCAATTTTCTAATATTCTTGGCATAACTACTATAATGAAGCATAATTTATTTGATCCTTACACAGCCCCCTTAGGATTACTTCTTGCAGATAGCCAATTATAAGCTCTTACATACTTTATAGCCCTCATTATGTGTGACAGAGGCACACTAATAAATAATGCAAACCTCCTTTTACACCCAGTCTACCTTGTGAGAATACAAAGGTCTGATGTGGAGGGAAAAGCACATTGAAATGCATTCTTAGTTCCAAATGGACTGAAAAACTTTCTAGCTTCTGCTTGCTTCCTTGGGACACTTTCTCTTTCTCCCAGACTGGACTCCCGTGGCTTGATTCATTACTAGATAAAAATCAAGTTCAAATAGAGTGGACCATGACACATACACTGTCATTGCCCTGTCACTTCCTCATGACAGCCTGTCAGCTGCAGACAAGAAAGGAGGTCAGGAAGCAGAACAGCCAGGTTGAATACAAATGAATTGATATTCAATTGTAGGCTTTTCACAGTAATGAAGCAGAAAGGGCCAAGGCCCAAAGAGCACATTTCACTCTTCCTACTCTGCCTCCCTAGTGCAGTTTCCAGGCACAACTAGTGCTCAGGTCAACACTCTGGAGGAAGGCAAAGTAGTTCTGACTGTCCCTCAGACGGTAGGATTCAAAGAGGAGAGTGAGCCACTCAGGAAAGACGTGGGGTTGAATATACACATTTTCAGCAGTTCTGCTTTATTTTTGTCTTTAATTTACATGCTGCTGCTTTTTGAAGAAAAAAAAGCTACAACTATGATTGATAAATGTTACCAAGATCACTACAGAGACCTTAGGAGTTTTGAAGGCTACAGCTGACTTTTGTCCCCACCAGGGGCATTACATGCAGCGTCTCTTGAAGCCTTCTGTTCCCTACATGACAAAGAGGGCATCACAGTTTCAAAAGGCACGGGAATTTCTGGCTTCTGTGTAATGCTCAGAGACCTTGAGGGGCAGAACATAGGAGGAAGGAAGGTGTTCATGTATGGACCCCTGCAACCCAGAATCAAAGTAAAACAAGCAGCTGGCTGAACTATGCCAGTTTTATTGTTGGATTTAGACTAGACTCACACTCATTCATTTTTTTTCTTCTATCCTTCTATGTAACAGGGAAAGGGAACACCTTAAGAAGTCAAACCAACAGGCAACTAAACAAGCCCAAATTTTCCAAGGGCAGAGCCCTCCACAGACCTTACTCCCAGAGTACTGCCCACAGATACTTTGAGAACCTGAACACCCCATGGCACCAAAACTAAGCACTACTCAATAAACTACACGTCTCCAGCTGGTGTCTACATGGCTACAGCTGATTACACAGTGACACTCCAGCAGGCATCTGGGCCTACAGCATCTTCCAGTGACTGTGTGGCTTAACACAGAGGAGAAACAAGTGCATGGAAAGAAGGCAGAAGGAAAAGTGGCAGCATAATGCAAATATCCTTGATATCATAGAATAGAATCAATACCCTAGATATCATAGCATAGAATCAACAAGGTTGGAAAAGATCTCAAGGATCATCAAGTCCAACCTGGCACCCAACACCTCCTGACAACTAAACCATGGCACCAAGTGCCACGTCCAATCCCCTCTTGAACACCTCCAGGGATGGGGACTCCACCACCTCCCTGGGCAGCACATTCCAATGGGCAATCACTCTCTCTGTGTAGAATTTCTTCCTAACCTCCAGTCTAAACTTCCCCTGAGACTGTGTCCTCTTGTTCTGGTGCTGGGTGCCTGGGAGAAGAGACCAACCCCCACCTGGCTACAACCTCCCTTCAGGGAGTTGGAGAGAGCAAGAAGGTCTCCCCCTGAGCCTCCTCTTCTGCAGGCTAAGCAACCCCAGCTCCCTCAGCCTCTCCTCACAGGGCTGTGCTCGAGGCCTCTCCCCACCCTGGTTTCTCTTCTCTGGACACGTTCAAGAGTCTCAATGTCCTCAATTGAGGAGCCCAGAACTGGACACATAGTTAAGTTGAAGCCCTGCCACTTGAGTCCTGCTAGATTACACAATTAAATCAGCAGCCCTTTACAGCTGGCTCTGGAGATGGCAACAAAGGAGTCAGAGACTTTGCCTTTGTGTGCAGCTACAAAGAAATTATCTGCCATTTTAACTATGGGATTTGACTACTAAACACTGAAGCACTCACCTTCAATAAGTCATTTAACCTGGCTGTGATCTGCTGATCTTCAGATCAAACTGTGACCTGAAGAGGCTGAAACACCATAGGGACTGGCCAGTGGATGTGATAAGCAGGTATAATCCAGCAGGTCGGCAAACTCCACTTATTTTTTCCATTTTGTACAGTACTCCACTTATGATAATCTCAGTGGCTACCTACCTCAGCTGGGAACAGCATTGTCCCTGACAAAAAATGCAAAAGTGTCAGTTAAAGACACAATTCTCTGCCTCACAGCTGATGAATGCATCTTTTGTTTGCTTGAAGTAAGTGAAATAAGCATAAATTAAATATTTATTAGATCCTTTTTGCAATCTGCAGGCAGCAACAACAACAAAACTTGATAGCCTAAACATCTGCTATTTTTGGTTAAAATTCCATGGAAATTAGCTTCTACATTAAAACTAATCAAGACAAGGTTTCGGTACTTACAGGCTGGGTCTGAACCTACCCCCTAAAAACACGTTAGCAGTGTCAAGCTAACTTAACAAGGTCAGTCACAGGAGTCAGAGCAAGGCCATCTTCCCACCTGGCTGTCACTGAGGCATTAGCTGAAATGCTTCCTTCTGCTTGCCTGCACCCTTCTGCTCACAACTCTTCCATCACTGCTTCCTCAGCCTCTCCAGCGGGATATTGCCACAAGCATTTATGTGGCTGCCTAGGAATCCGTAGAGGAGAAAATAAGCTTTTATTTTACTTGCTGAGGGCAGGAGGCAACACAGAGTCACAAACGAGACAGTGGCAAGTGATAGCTTGAGTTATCAAAAACTAAAGAAATGGTGTTACTGCACACTGAAGCACATCACTGTCCTCCAGGTCTCTGAGTCTTAATGGATCCAGCAGAGTTGCACAAATTTGAGATGGGAAAGGACAATTTGCATCCAGTCCCCAGCTCAGGAGGGGTGGTTTGTTCCCTAAGGTAGCCTGTTGTTGTTTTGCTCCCTGGAGCACATTGCTTTCATCTGTGCTGAACACCATGGAGTGTCCAGTCCAATTTCAAAGGTCTCCAAGCAATAAAGGTTTATGGCTTTCCTGGGGCAACTGTTCAACAGCCAAATGGATTGTTCTGATCTGACTTTAGAGGAGCAGTTAAATGGAAGCTTACATCTGTCTCTCACCAGGAAAATACATCTCCACTTCAGAGCTCTCCTAGAACAATTTTATATATAGATGAAGAAAACATTGCTTCCCAATGCTACATGACAATCTTCTGTCCCATCACATTAACCTTTCACTCCCACTGATGTGACAAAGACTCAGCCTGCCCCCATCCACATGTTCACTGAACACCACACTTTGAGAACTAGCAGCACAAAACACTGACATCATCCCTAGGCTCAGCAACTTCCTCCAAAGCAAAACAGCTCATCATGGACTTTTGGAAATGGTCAGTGCCACTCACTGTGGCTGTGTGGAGACCTGAGCAATGGGGCTTCTCTTTCCCTCGGGCTGATTTCCAGCGGCTTCAGCTCACCATACAGAGCATGCAATTGGCTGCACCAACAGGCAGGGGTGGCAACAGGAGTGGCATCTAACAGAACTGCTCTGCTCCAGACCAACCTGCTCTATGCTGGCCACAAAATATGTCTTTGGAGTGAATTTCATATCACAGATAAGCAGATCTACTGTTGTATCATCTCTGAAATGGACAGTCAGACAATCTGTACACTCCCAGCTCTATCCTCTTGTTCCCTTCTTGAGGCTAACATGGACCAGATCCAGGAGCTACACAGCCAGAAAAAATAAAAATTAAAATCACTACTTCTCTGTATTGTTCTGCTGGCATTAACTCTCCAAATTGGCATACTGATAGGTAACATAAGTGACATGCAAAGGGCCACCTCCTCCCATGTAGCAAACAAGTCAGCTTGGGCAAATTATCAAACCCTAGACTAGGTCAGTTTGTTTTGAGCCCTCCATATAGCAACCCAAGCGGGTCTGGATTCCAGCCTAGATACATCAAGGGAAAAAGGGGCATCCAAATACTGGCCTGGTACCCGACTGAGTCCTGGGGAGGTGGGCAGAGCCATGGGGACTTGAAGTACTGCCCATGGCTGAGAGCAGTCTTGGAGACAACTGCACAGTAATGAGAGTGCTGCAAACGTGACACTGAGGGATATTCAGAAACACCTGAATTGGGAGCAGAATCAAAACTGAAAGCTGAAGGAGCACAAACTTTCAAGATGGGAATAGCTTCTACATTACAGGCAGTTAAAAGGCCAAAGAGGAAAAGATTGTGATAGAAGCCATAAACTTAGATTACTTGCATCAATAAGGGAGAATAAACTGTTGTGTAATATGAAGGGGCCCTGCAGCCAAAAGGCAATTGGTGTTGAAAATAGGTTTCTTAAGAGATAATCCCTTCTCAGTTCTCTGAGACACAGCCCTGCTGCTGTACTTCTCACGCTCACTCGTTACAACGCTCTGCCTAACTGCCTAGTAAGCATCATTCTGTCTGTCATCAGAAAAGGAGTTCATGACTGCAATAAAAAACTTGGATGCAATTCAGCAATCCAAAATGCCACAGCTCTAATTTATTCATCCATTTAGTTTTCAGTGGTGCAGTGGCACTGGCCACAGTGGTATTACACGAGGCTGGTTTAAGTATCCAGGAGAACTCAGGGAGCAGAAAATTCAATTCCCATTGCCATGGTGAGAGATGTATACCACAGGAGAGAGCTTAACTCCCAGGGTGAGAAGGGTGGTCTCCCTGAAATATTCCTTTTGAGCACAGGCACTGTACTCATAAAGAGCATTATCAAAACTCAGCACTTATTACTCTGACTGGGGGTGAAGATCCTTCCAAATTTCAATGGGCTAGAAGCTACTTCCAGCAAGCAGCAGCACTGAAAATGTGCTGCTGACAATCTTCACATACATTTACTGCATCATGCATTTAAAAAGTCCTCCTCCAAGCTGTGCAAGATCAACCTTTTCTAATTCCATATGAGCTGTAACAAGATGGGCCTTCTGAGGACACCCCATCATCACCCTGCGGCTCAGCTGACACTAACGCAGTTGATTTTGGACAATCCCAAAGGCAGAACAACATAGGAACATAAACAACATTATTGATTCTTCACACCATAAAAAAGATTTGGGTGGACAGTTAGCAATGTAAAGTCCCTGTGGTAGGTGCAGTTTCTTTGCTCTGCAGAGCCATGGTAAAAGGTGTCTTTCCAGTGCTTGTTGTGACATAGTGCCTTGAGGCAGGGGTGCACAAAGCACTGCACAATGCCACTATTCACTGCGTGTCCTGGGCTTGCGTGTGGTGAGCTAACAGGGAGCTGCTTCGTGCCCAGCTTTTCATAGCTCCTGACAGGCCTATGAGCACAAGGCAAGATAACTTTACTCCTATAATTGTAAAAATAACAGTAGCTTGCAAATGTTTACATGTTCAATTATATATAAGCCCTCCCCAGTGAGTACATCTGTCTCTTTTTGCTTTTCTTTGTCAGTTAAAATGCCTCTGGAATGCAGAAGGTGAATACTGTAAATGAATGATGAAGATGAACGTTGGTAAAATTCTCTTGCCAGCAGGGTCCATGAAAAGTGAGGACAGGGAAAATGTCACTTTTGTTCTCTTCTGAAGAGTTCTTGGGGCTGGAATTGACTCAGTTTGTAGCTTGCCCTTTTTAAGAAGGCCTTTTGCTCTGGTGAATGCTATGCAATCATTTTTTCCTCCAGCATTTGGAATCGGGAACACCCCTTGGTCTGTTACCACTAACTGCAGCAAATTCCCCAGCAAGTTCTCTTTCCTTAGGCAGATGATGCTTTCACAGGCAGAGCCATAATACTGACTCAGTTGATATGGGGCATCTAAAGCCTTTCATATTTAACAGCTGATGTGATTCAAGCATGTCATGGGTACTTCCAGCAAGTCCATTCTGCAGCCTCTGGAGTTATTAGAGGAAGGCAGACTACACACAGATCCTGTGGAGAACACAAGCACACTGTGTCCCCTTGTACCTGCTCTGTTTTCACTCATCCTCCCCAGCTGTTAAAGGGGTGATGGGAAAGTGGATGATCTATATATGACAGCATTTCCAGATGAAATTTCAAGGTGGAGGTATCCAGAAACAAAGTGTCTCAGCCCTTGAATGAGGAGGCACTAGTGGCTGCTACTTGTCAGCAAGAAATGAAAGGCTTAAGACACTTGCTTAACAGACAGCCAAGAAAAACTACACATTTAGAATCATAGAATGGTTAGGGTTGGAAGGGACCTCGAGGATCATCCAGTTCCAAACCCCCAGCCACTACATCAGGCTGCTCACAGCCACATCCAGCCTGGCCTTAAAAACCTCCAGGGATGAGGCTTCCACCACCTCCCTGGGCAACCTGTGCCAGTCTCTCACCACCCTCATGGGGAACAACTTCTTCCTAACATCCAATCTGAATCTACCCATTTCTAGTTTTGTTCCATTTCCCCCAGTCCTATCCCTCCCTGACACCCTCAGAAGTCCCTCCCCAGCTTTCTTGGATCCCCCTTAAGATATTGGAAAGCCACAAGAAGGTCTCCTCAGAGCCTGCTCCTCTCCAGACTGAACAGCCCCAGCTCCCTCAGTCTGTCCTCATAGGAGAGGTGCTCCAGCCCTCTGATCATCCTCGTGGCCCTTCTCTGGACCTTCCAGCACCTCCAGAACTGGACACAGTGCTCCAGGTGTGGTCTCAGCAGAGTGGAGCAGAAGGGGAGAATCACCTCCCTTGACCTGCTGGCTTTTTCTTCTCTTGATGCAGCCCAGGATGTGATTGCCTTTCTGGGCTGCAAGTGCTCACTGCTGGTACATGTTGAGCTTCTCATCCACCAGCACCCCCAAGTCTCTCTCCTCAGGGCTGCTCTCCAGCCAGTCCCTGCCCAGCCTGCATTTGTGCCTGGGATTGCCTCGACCCAGATACAGGACCTTGCACTTGGTCATGTTGAACCTCATGAGGTTGGCTTGTGCCCACCTCTCCAGCCTGTCCAGGTCCCTCTGGATGGCATCCCTTCCCTCCAGCGTGTCCACTGCACCACACAGCTTGGTGTCATCAGCAACCTTGCTGAGGGTGCACTCGATGCCACTGTCCATGTCACCCACAAAGATGTTGAACAAGACAGGTCCCAGGACTGATCCCTGAGGGACTCCACTTGTCACTGGCCTCCACTTGGCCATGGACCATTGCCAGCCACCCTTTGGGTGCAGCCATCAAGCCAGTTCTGCACCTACTGAATGGTCCTTCCATGGACCTCATCCTGCACCAGCCTGGAGCCCAGGATGTGGTGTGGGACAGTGTCGAAGGCGTTGCTCAGGTCCAGGTCAATGATGTCAGTTGCTTGGCCTTCATCTGTTGATGTGTTGACCTTGTCACAGAAGGCCACCAGGTTTGTTAGGCAGGATTTGCCCTTGGTGCAGCCGTGCTGATTGTGCCCAATCACCTCTTCATTACTCTTCCGCCTCAGCAGTGCCTCCAGGAGGATCTCCTCCGTGCTCACACCAGGCACAGAGGTGACACAGCCTGGCCTATAGTTCCCTGGGCCATCCCTCTTTTCCTTCTTGAAACTGGGAGTTATGTTTCCCCTTTTCCAGTCCCTGGGGACCTCCCCAGACTGCCAGGACTTTTGGAATATGATGGAGAGCAGTTTAGCAACCTCCTCCCCAGCTCCCTCAGCACCCATGGGTGTATCCCTTGCCAATGAAGACTGAGGTAAAGAAGTCATTGAGAATCTCAGCCTTCTCCATGGCACTTGTCAACAGCTCACCTGTTTGCTTTCTGAGGGGCCCACACCTTCCCCAGGCTTCTTTGTGCCATTAATATACCTCTAGAAATGTTTACTGCTCCCCTTGCCCTCCCTGGCCAGATTGAATTCTGAGCTTTAGCTCTCCTAACCAGGTCTCTTGCTGCTCAGACAGCTTCCTTCTATGCCCCCATTCAATTCAATACAATACAATACAATACAATACAATACAATACAATACAATACACCAGGTTGGAAGAGACCTTCAAGATCATCACGTCCAACCCATCAACCAATCCAACCCACCCAACAACTAAACCATGGCACCAAGCACCCCATCAAGTCTCCTCCTGAACACCTCCAATGAAGGTGACTCCACCACCTCCACGGGCAGCCCATTCCAATGGGCAATCACTCTCTCTGTATAGAACTTCTTCCTAACATCCAGCCTAAACCTGCCCTGGCGCAGCCTGAGACTGTGTCCTCTTGTTCTGGTACTGACTGCCTGGGAGAAGAGACCAACCTCCACCTGTCCACAACCTCCCTTCAGGTAGTTGTAGAGAGCAAGAAGGTCACCCCTCAGTCTCCTCTTCTCCAGGCTAAGCAACCCCAGCTCCCTCAGCCTCTCTTCATAGGGCTTGTGTTCCAAACCCCTCACCAACCTTGTTGCCCTTCTCTGGACACACTCCAGCAAGACAACATCCTTCCTCAACTGAGGAGCCCAGAACTGGACACAGGACTCAAGGTGTGGCCTAACCAGTGCAGTGTACAGGGGCAGAATCATAGAATCATAGAATCAATAAGGTTAGAAAAGACCTCAGAGATCATCAAGTCCAACCTGTCACCCAAGACCTCATGACTAACTAAACCATGGCTTCAAGTTTCACGTCCAATCCCCTCTTGAACACCTCCAGGGACGGTAACTCCACCATCTCCCTGGGCAGCACATTCCAATGGCAAATTACTCGTTCTGTGAAGAACTTTCTCCTCACCTCCAGCCTAAACTTCCCCTGGTGCAGCCTGAGACTGTGTCCTCTTGTTCTGGTGCTGCTTGCCTGGGAGAAGAGACCAACCCCTTCCTGGCTACAACCTCCCTTCAGGTAGTTGTAGAGAGCAATAACGTCTTCCCTGAGCCTCTTCTTCTCCAGGCCAAACAACCCCAGCTCCTTCAGCCTCTCTTCATAGGGCTTGTGCTGAAGACCTCTCACCACCCTTGTTGCCCTTTCCTGGACACATCCAAGTGTCTCAATGTCCTTCTTAAACTGAGGGGCCTAGAACTGGACACAGGACTCAAGGTGTGGCCTAACCAGTGCTGTGTACAGGGGCACAATGACTTCCCTGTTCCTGCTGGCCACACTATTTCTGATGCAGGCCAGGATGCCATTTGCCTTCTTGGCTCATACTCAGCCTACTGTCAGCCAGTATCCCCAGGTCCTCTTCTGCCTGGCTACTCTCCAGCCACTCCCACCCCAGCCTGTGACACTGCATGGGGTTCTTGTGACCAAAGTGCAGCACATGGCACTTGGACTTGTTAAATGCCATCATGTTGGACTCTGCCCATCTGTCCAGCCAGTCAAGGTCCCTCTGCAGAGCTCTCCTACCCTCTAATGAATGACCTCCCTGCTCCTGCTGGCCACACTGTTCCTGATGCAAGCCAGGATGCCATTGGCCTTCTTGGCTGCCTGGGCACACTGCAGGCTCATGTTCAGCCTACAATCAACCAGTACCCCCAGGTCCCTCTCTGCCTGGCCACTCTCCAGCCACTCTGACCCCAGCCTGTAGCACTGCCTGGGGTTGTTGTGTTACAGGCTGTCCTCTCTTCTAGGGTTTCTTTTCGTGTGCCAGGGTGTCCAGGAGCTCCTTGCTCATCCAGGCAGGTCTCCTGGCATTCTTTCCTGCTTTCCTCCTTGTGGGTATACTTTGCTCCTGGGCATGGAGAAGGTGATCCTTGAACACTGACCAACTGTCCTGGGCCCCTCTTCCCTCTAGGGCTTTGTCCCACGACACTTTGGCCAGCAGGTCCCTGAAGTGATCAGAGTCTGCATGCCTGAACTCCAGGGTTGTAAGCCTGGGACATGTCCTCCTAGTTGTCCTGAGGATCTTAAATTCTGTTGCTTCATGGTCACTGCAGCCAAGGTTATCCCTGAGCCTCTCACTGGTGACCAGCCAGTGGTGGCCTACTGCTGAGAACAAGGTCCAGCAGAGCACCTTTTCTTGTTGGTTTAGTAAGACCAGGTTTTTCCTGAGTTTCAGTAAAAGAAGATTTTAGTTTATGCATTTCAGGTCAGCCAGTGTGACTGACTTAATACAGATGAAAGAAGCTATGGATGAAAAGTAGAAAAAAAAAGCCATTAATGTACACTGAATCCTATTTCAGTTCCTGGGAAGAATATTACGTTCCACAGAGAGCAAATGAAATGCCTCTGAAAGAAAATAAAAAGTCCCACGAGTTTCTTTGTGGGTCCTTCCTCACCTGACCAGTGAAAAAAGAGCTGATTCTGCTGCTTGGCATCAGTGTCACAGGCAAGGAGATGACGCTGATCCTCTCATGGATGTGGAGCACAGGAGCACCTTTCCCAAAAGACATCAGTCCCCAGGCAGAGCCAGGGACGGGATGGACTGGGTGAGGTGCCCCGCTCCCTGCCTTCTCAAACTGTGCGCAGCCCTTTGATGGGCAGAGCTGAATCAGGTCACATCACTGCATCAAAGCCAGGCATGAAAAAGCAGTGCAGAGCAGGAGCAGCAGTCGTGTGGCCAGCTCCAGGGGATGCTATGCTGGGGGGGGGGCTGGGTTAGGCTCTAAGCACGTGGGAGAAATACATTATTTATTGGCATCATTCAGCCGGCTACTCTAACGCAGGGTTTATTACTGCATTAAACAACAGGCCCCAAATCCTTGCAATGGAAGAAGAAGACATTTACTTGGTCCCAAGCAGAACACCCAAGCACAGCCCAGTCCCGCCTGTCTGCCCCCAGAAACGCGTTAGTGAGCAAACTGCTCCCAATGCTCGCTCGCTCTGCCTTCTTTGCCCTCCCTCTTTTCTGTCTTGAACTTCCAACAGGTTCCAACAGGTTGCTGTGAACTATAACCTCCTCCCTCAGCCTCATGTGTCCCCATGGACCATGCTCCAGTCCAGCAGTGAGTGAAAATAGCACCCTGCCAACCTTCCAGCGGGATCAAGACCCAGGACTGTCCCTTGCCTGTGTCATGTATTTTTCAGGGCTCTTCAGCTTAGACCCTGGCTGGAGGTTTTCAGCCATTGAGATGGCATCATCAGAGGATTTCAAACACTACTAGGAGGAAGAATGGGTTGAGTGGGCTTAATGGATGTTGCATTGCTTCTAGGCCCTCTCTATCATAGGCAGCCCAGTCTAGGTGATACACTGGCATCAAACAAGTGGGAAGAAGCTTTGGTGACACTGAAGTATCTCATTAATTGAATTTATTTTTTCTATCTGATCTTTTTAAGGACATTAAAAAACTACATCAGATCCTAATTTTGTTTTCCAGATATTTTCCAGTGCTGTGAGGGATGCATCCTGGCCTGCATCAGGAACAGTGTGGCCAGCAGGAGCAGGGAGGTCATTCTCCCCCTGTACACGGCACTGGTTAGGCCGCACCTTGAGTCCTGTGTCCAGTTCTGGGCCCCTCAGTTTAGGAAGGATGTTGACTTGCTGGAGCGTGTCCAGAGAAGGGCAACAAAGTTGGTGAGGGGTTTGGAACACAAGCCCTATGAGGAGAGGCTGAGGGAGCTGGGGTTGCTTAGCCTGGAGAAGAGGAGACTGAGGGGTGACCTTCTTGCTCTCTACAACTACCTGAAGGGAGGTTGTGGACAGGTGGAGGTTGGTCTCTTCTCCCAGGCAGTCAGTACCAGAACAAGAGGACACAGTCTCAGGCTGTGCCAGGGCAGGTTTAGGCTGGAGGTTAGGAAGAAGTTCTATACAGAGAGAGTGATTGCCCATTGGAATGGGCTGCCCGTGGAGGTGGTGGAGTCACCTTCATTGGAGGTACAATACAATACAATACAATACAATACAATACACCAGGTTGGAAGAGACCTTCAAGATCATCGCGTCCAACCCATCAACCAATCCAACCCACCCACCAATCCAACCCACCCAACAACTAAACCATGGCACCAAGCACCCCATCAAGTCTTCTCCTGAACACCTCCAATGAAGGCGACTCCACCACCTCCACGGGTAGCCCATTCCAATGGGCAATCACTCTCTCCGTGTAGAACTTCTTCCTAACATCCAGCCTAAACCTGCCCTGGCGTGTTCAGGAGGAGACTTGATGGGGTGCTTGGTTCCATGGTTTAGTTGTTTAGGTGGGTTGGACTGGTTGATGGGTTGGACGCGGTGATCTTGAAGGTCTCTTCCAACCTGGTTTATTGTATGGTATTGTATTGTGTGGATACCTGCTATGCAACCCTGTTAGACACCTAATGCATCTGGATTTACATCTAAATTTAAAACGCAAGCAAGTTTGACATCCCAATTTAAAATCTAATACACAGGCACATTTTGGGATGCAGGTCAGAAGGAAAATACAGTTATATTAAAGCTGGAAGGGGAACATGCTGTGGGGCTAGCTTTTACACTGGGGGCTTCAAGGGTTCAGTGTCAAGGAGCTGGACTTCAAGGATGGAGAAGTTCTCGTCCAGTTTCAGTGTCCTTTGACCATGCCTGTGTTATGAAACGGCTCTCATCAATGGCTGTCAACAGATGCTACTCTCTGGTTGTGGAGGGTTTATTTCCAGGAAGCATGTAAATCCTGTTTTATCAATGCATCTCCTGTCTTATAATATGAGTGACAGATGGAGTAAGTGGGAACTGCATAATAAAATGAACAGAAGCTGATATCAGTTTGAGTTTGTTCAGACACTGATGATTATCTCCTGCTTTGAATAACAGACATCTGCATGCTTCTCATTAAAGCCAGGGTCTTTGAGCTACCATGTTACAGCTGCAAGTCTTCCTAAGCTTTCTGAACAAAATAACTGCTCTGACCACCAAACCCTCAGTCTTGTGGTATCGCAATAAAATTAAACTGCCTTGACTTTTCAGGACTCACTGGCTCCTATGCATTAACATCAAAGCCCCACAAAGGAAAAACCTACTGTGGGATTTGTAGCATGTAAACAGTCAAATTAATTCAGAGCTCAGTGAGAGATTAACACAAAAGAGCAGAAAGTTGCAAAGCATGGTTTAATTAGATCATTATATTCCACAATGACCAGCACATGGATTATGAAGATTCAGCTTTATTAAAGTCCTGGACTATGCTTCTTTTGGTAGAGAGATGATACTCCCATGGAATATCAAGTTCACAGTTAACACTAATGATAATTATCACCTGCTCCAGAACCAGTATGGTCACCTTATGCAGGGAAGCATCCATGTTTCTCACTTCCAGCACTCAAAAGCACTGGGTAGAAATAAAGAGCTAGTGGTTTAAGATAGTACAGAGAGATACACCTAAACATAGCAGTGTGCCCAGGTGGCCAAGAAGGCCAACCACATCCTGGCCTGCATTAGGAATAGTGTGGCCAGCAGGAGCAGGGAGGTCATTGTGCCCCTGTACTCTGCTCTGGTTAGGCCACACCTTGAGTATTGTGTCCAGTTCTGGGCCCCTCAGTTTAAGAAGGACATCGAGACACTTGAACGTGTCCAGAGAAGGGCAACAAGGCTGGTGAGAGGCCTTGAGCACAAGACCTATGAGGAGAGGCTGAGGGAGCTGGGGCTGTTTAGCCTGGAGAAGAGGAGGCTCAGGGGCAACCTCATTGCTCTCTACAACTACCTGAAAGGTGGTTGTAGCCAGGAAGGGGTTGGCCTCTTCTCCCTAGCAACCAGCACCAGAACAAGGGGACACAGTCTCAAGCTGCAACAGGGGAAGTTTAGGCTGGAGGTGAGGAGAAAGTTCTTCACCGAGAGAGTGATTTGTCATTGGAATGGGCTGCCCAGGGGGTGGTTGAGTCGCCGTCCCTGGAGGCGTTCAAGAGGGGACTTGGTGCCATGGTCTAGTTGTGAGGTTTGTGGTTACAGGTTGGACTCGATGATCTTCGAGGTCTCTTCCAACCTTGGTAATACTGTGATGTGATACTGTGATACTGTGATCACTAGAATGATCCAGTCCTAAATCAAATCTGACTGAATGAATTAACATTATCCATGAAGTCCATCTGGGGCTGCGACCAGTAGCTGATGGGCAATGAGTTTAATCTCACTTCCTCCATCTCTTGAGGGTGCAGGCTGCTGGGGCTGGTGGGTCAGGCACCCCATGAGCCACATGGGCTTCCTGGGCAATTTTCAGAAACTTTCCTCATAACAGCCTTAACCAAATGTACCAAAAGTCACCAAAAAAAGATACAGTTTGAGAAGGAGTGATGGGAATCAAAGCCAAAGGGATGTCTGGAATGCTTGTTAGCTTGGAAATGCAACTTGTGTGAGCTGAATAGCAAAGAGAGATAAGATAAATGACGTGAGCGAGCAAGGACATGGAATGATGGAGAAAAAGTTCATATGGGAGCTTCCTGTGGGTACATGAGAGCAAGGAACAAGCACTCACAAAGTGTCCATTCAGTAGATTAAGGAAGAGCCAAGAAAGTCAAAAAGCAAAGGATATATTTTGCTCACAGAGATAAGTAGAATGCAGTTGTATTCGAAGGCTTCATCATGTTGTTCAATACACCCCATGTCAAGAAGGAGGAGCACTGTATGGTGAATGTCCACACCACCCACCACTCCAAAGCTTTAAACCTTTCTACCTGGGCCACGTTGCCCCCCTCAGCACTAACTCTGCACAGTCCTACAGGGAAGCTATCCAGAAACCTGCCCAACAACTTCTTACAACTCAGGAGCACTTTGTAGAGTTGCCCTTTATGCCTACCTCGCTGCTCCTTAAACCCATCCAAATGGAGGAAAATATTTCTAATGCATGTAAAATTCAGGCCCTGAGCTTCTTCAAAGATCCAAACAGCCCAGCTGCTATGAACTGGCCTGTTATGAAATCTGTAAGGTTGTTTTTTTGTTTAAGAACAATCAAAACCTTCATCACAGGAGTCTCTTTGTGCAAGATCACTTGGTGTATTGAGCAGTTGCATATTGTGACATGAAAAAAATTTCTAAGCAGCTTTTTTCTTGTAATAAGAGTACTAACTGCACTTGTACAATACAGAAGTACATTTGTTTCTGCATGGGTTTGTTTCCAGCCACATTACTGGGCAGAAAAATACTTATCATTCACAGACCTCAGCTCTGAAAAACAACTTTGAGGCACAAGAATAAATCACACAATAAATCTTACAAGGAAAACACTCTAAGAAAGCCCCTGACTGCTTCCCCCGTGCCCAGGGGCTGGTGATCAGCCCATATAAAACACATGGTTATGCTAATAAAATGCACCCCGATCTCACGGTGCACTGCCTTGGGGTCACTCAGAAACAACCAAGAGGCGCCAGGTGGGTGACTGTGCTGTGTGAGTTACAGCTTCTGCCCAGGGTACTATTTCATACTCTAAGACATGTGATCAACTCAAAACATAATTATTTTTGTTTCCACCTGAACATTAACCCTGCTCCATCTATGGGTGAGTGACTAACCTGGCCCCAAGCTCATTGCCCTCCAGAGAGAAGAGTGCAGGCCAGCACATTAGGGAAACACAAGAGCCGGTCTTTGTTTCATGTTAAGCTCAAGACATCTGGTGAAACAGCTCTTGTTGTATTTGTTGCACCCTGAACAGCTACTTCGAGACAGCAGGGCAAGCACCAGTGTTCCTGAGGAGAAAGGGCAATCGTGTGATTTTCTCCCTTGGCAAAGAAGATGCTAAATAAACCACACCAATAACTCGGTGCCAAGGGTCACGCTGCATTCTCTATCTCCACTCTCTGCCCATTCTGACACGGCTGCAGAACGTGCAGATAACTGGCCCGGCCTTATCTCTGAAATATGGCTGCTTCAGTAGCGATTGTCAATTGGGCTTTTCTAGGTGAACAGCCAGGATTTGGGGCAGCTGGAGAGATTGCAAGGAAGACAACAAAGGGTTAAACCAACATCTCTGTCAGCCTAAACTTTCTTCTGTAACTGGGTAGGTCTTCCCATTTTCCTCATTGTCCTTCCTGCATCTTTCCAAGTGATCTGCTGAGACAAATACCTGTGTTAGCAAATCTCGCTGCATCCTTTTGTCATCCCAGAATTCCCAAGAGGTGAATGCTCACCAACACAGAGAGTGTGTGCAGCATGAGCAGCCTCCCTGCTCAGAGCTCAGGTCTGACAAACGTTATGGTACCTGAAAGTACTCTATTAGAATAGCAATAAACATTCACTAATGCAACAAAGTGCCTGACTTTCACAAAGCCTTTCTCCACAAGCACTTTAAACAGAGGATTAGAGTCCCCTCGACGTAACATAAATCCTAGGTGATATGTTGGATGCCATGAATCAAATGTACACTCCAATAGCTGCCACCAGAAAGCAGCTGGCTCCTGAAGGCAAGCAAAGAGGAGCAGAGGAGAAGCAACCCTTCCCTGCTTCACTGTGCTCATTCAGTGGAAGAGCTATGAGGCCATCAAGCTAATCAACACCATAAAAACATGATTTCAGCATCTCTAACATGTGCCAGCAATCCTTGCTACACTACCCTGCTAATTTGTCTCAGCTGTCTTTGGTCTTCACACTGTGACAGACACTAGACTGCTGCTCAGCAACAAGAAGGCAGCTAGGGAAGATGTGGGGCCTCTCCAAAGGAAAATGGAGACCTGGTTACAAGGGATACAGAGGAGGCTGAGGTACTCAATAATTGCTTTGCTTCAATCTTCATCAGAAAGGGCTCTAGCCACACCATCCAAGCTCCAGAAGGCAAAGATAGGGACTTGGAAAAGGAAGCTCAGTATAAGCTCAGGTCAGGTTCAAGGCTATTTAAAGAGTCTGAAGGTGAACAAGTCCATGGGCCCCAATGAGATCCACCCACAGGTCCTGAGGGCACTGGCGCTT
Organism: Picus viridis; assembly: GCA_033816785.1. Lineage (NCBI taxonomy): Eukaryota > Metazoa > Chordata > Aves > Piciformes > Picidae > Picus > Picus viridis. Next base: position 92,676,096 of record CM066566.1, on the reverse strand, counting down.
GAAATTGCCAAGCCACTGCCCATTCTGTTTGAAAAGTCATGGCAGCCTGGTGAAGTCACTGTTGACTGGAAAAGAGGAAACATAACCCCATCCTCAAAAAGGTGAAAAGGGAAGACACCAGAAACTATAGGCCAGGCAATCTCACCCTTGTGCTGGCAAGATCATGGAGCAGCTGCCATGCCATGCTGAGGCATATGGAAAATGGAGACTGGTGGTAACCAACATTCCTTCCCCAAGGGCGAATCACGTCTCGGTGGCGGTTTATGATGAACTAATAGCATCCGTGGATAAGGGAAGAGCACCAGATGCCATCTACCTGGACCTGCACAAAGCACTTGACACTGTCCTGCAGGACAGCCTGGTCACCAGACTGGAAAAGCATGGCCTTGAGGGGTGGTCCACTTGCTGGAGAAGGAATTGGCTGAATGGCCACACTCAAGAGAGTTGCAGTCAACTGCTCAGTGTCCAAATGGAGACCAGTGTGAAGTGGCATCTCCCAGGGGGTGGTACTGGCACCAACGCTGTTTTTTTTCCAGTGGCATTGAGTGGACCCTCAGCATGTTTGCAGATGACACCAAGCTGTGTGGCCTGGTTGACATGCTGAAGGGAAGGGATGCCATCCAGAGGGACCTGGACAGGCTTGAGAGGTGGATCCATGCCAACCTCGTGAGGGTCAACAAGGCCAAGTGCAAGGTCCTACACTTGGGTCAAGGCAATCCCAAGCACAAATATAGGTTGGGTGAAGCCATTGCTCAAGAGCAGTCTTGGGAAGAAGGACTTGGGAATGCCAATTGATGAAAAACTCAACATGAGCTGGCAACATGCACTTGCAGAAAAGCCAACTGTATCCTGGGTTGCATCAAAAGTGCATAATGAGGGAAGTGACATTGAACTGTTGGAGCAGGTCCAGAGGAGGGCCACAAAGTTGATCAGAAGGCTGGAGCACCTTCCCTATGGGGACTGGCTGCAAGAGTTGGGGCTGTTCAGCCTGGAGAAGAGAAGGCTCCAGGGAGACCTTAGAGCATACTTCCAGTATCTGAAGGGAGCCTACAAGAAAGCTGGGGAGGGACTTCACAAAGGCTTGTAGTGATAGAATGAGATGAAATGGAGTGAAGCTTGAAGAGGGTAGAATTAGACCGGATACTAGAAAGAAATGATTTACAGTAAGGTGGTGAGACACTGGAACAGGTTGCCAAGAGAGGCTGTGGATGTCACCTCCATGGAGGTGTTCAAAGACAGGTTGGATGAGGCCTCGAGCAATCTGGTCCAGAGGAAAGTGTTCCTTCCCATGGCAGGGGTGTTGGAACTAGATGGTCTTTAAGGTCCTTTCCAATCCAAAACATTCTATGATCTCAGGTAAACTGAACCTCCTGGGACACATCTTTTGTCCTGGGACATGTTTGTCATCAGCTGTAACAACCCAGCAAGCTCATTCACATCTGTGTGTAGGTTCACACTTTGACTGCAGGACTGCAAGGACTGTCCAGGTTTTCCCTCCTCTGTGCAAGTTTTATTGTGCCCTGACTACATGCAGGGATGTGAATGGGTAGAGCATCCCCTGGCTTAACTCAGGGACATGAGCAGGAAGGGTTAGCTGTGGGACTGGAACCCACAGTGCACTGGAAATGCTGTTGGTCTGCTCCGCTGAGAGGCTAACTCCAAAGCACTGGGGAGCAGCGGGGAGGCTAAGGGGGATCAGGATGAAGGGCATGTTTAGTATTCCACTGGGCTTTATTGTTTTCTCAGGGTTTCCCAATCACATTTGCAAACACACAAAGGCTTGTGTTTCAGCAAGGGGAAGGATTCGGTCCCCTTCTCAAAGGCAAGCTTTCTGTCTTATGTGCAGAATGCACTTTGGAATGGATGCTGTTTGGAACTGTAAAGTTAGACCAGATGTAAACTCAGACTACAGCTTCAGCTTTTCAGGAGCTCTCACTACACCTGACCTGGCAAGCTGAATACTGCTTCTTTGGCAATGACTGCAAAGCAGAGCTTGTGTAACAGATGAATGGGACTCATTCTGTATTGAACAAAGCAATGTACCAAGTATTGATATATTGCTTATATCCAATAGAACTAGATGTTCTGATATCAGTAGATTGCATTTTGAGGAAGACTGTTTTCTCAGAGGCTGGTCACAGTATCGTCGAGATTAATATTTATTCCTTAAAATCAGATTGTCAGAGAGTTGAATAATGGTTGGAAATATAGCTGTGATACTCCTGTTGTTTCTCTGTAAACAAGGAGCTTGAAACTTCGACACATCACATAACTGCCGCTACCATGCACCTGTGCTGTGAAACCAGAACCCATTTTTAGTCATCTTCTTTTATTTGTAATACAGCATTTTTCACATTGCAAAGGTGCATAGCCTTCCTCCTACACGATGGTACAGAGTTCCAGAGGAAATAACAAGTTTCTTGTCAACTAACAAGGAAAGATTCTGAGGCAAAATGTAAATGGAAGTAATGATTCAAAGACATGGAAGGACATAAGTAATCTAAACAGATGCAGTACCACAAATGCAAAGAAAGTAATTTCAGACATAAGGGAAACATGTTCCCCAGTGACAGACATACATCTGTACGGAGATAAAGATGTGGAGATATGGAATTCATATTATAATGTCCTTTCCACTTGGAAAGATGCAGCCAACATCGTGTTTCTTCCTTTAGAAGAGGGAAAGTGCAAACCCCTCAAAAATATCTCTAAGGAAAGGTAGCACTTAAATATTATCATCTTAGGTGAAAAGTAAACATGGAAGAGGTTGAAGAAGTGATGGACAGGGAAGGGCAGAATGACAGAAAAGGTTCTAGAAGAGCAGGCTGAGATTAATTCAACAATAGCAGAAGATTTATATTGATCTGGAAATAAGAAATCCATCATCTAGTCCTTCTGTGGTCACGGTACTCTTGCTGCCACCTTGGAACAACCAAGACATAGAACTCAGTTATAGATGGTAGAATAAAATAGATTGAATGAAATCATTTCAGACTGGAATCTATCATTTATCAAAGAAGAATTCTTTTCTCCCCCTTTACACTCTGTTTCTTAGACTGCATATGGAACCAGAGCCCTAAAATGAGGGTGCAACGCCTCTCTCTGCAGGATTGTGCCCCGTGGTAAATGCATAGGACATGTGAAGACCAGAAGTTGAGATTTTCTTTCCCAGAGATGAATGTTCTGCCAGTCAGATCAGGGACTCTTCAGAGGCTGATTCCTCTCGTTTTAGAATTGTTTGACCTTTCTAATCTCCAGTGTAAAAGTCTCTCACCACTACTCAATGCTCACAGCTTATGTGCCTTTCACTTAGCCCATGGTCTTTTTGTTTTGGCAAAACTTTGACACAATCGTTCAAAGTATGAGAATCATTTTGAATTCTCAGCAGTGGAAATGAGGAAACCTGTTGCAAACCAGGAGGCTTTTTTCCCTAACCTCTTCCACACAGCAACATATAAGAGTAAGTCCCAGCAGACTGAAGTCAATTTATACCCCTTTTACATTTTTTATCAGACATTTCTTTCAGGGCTTTCTAAAGAAGGTATTACTTAATGTGTCTGGTTCTTCCTCCCAGGCTTACACAGGGGCTAATGTGCTCGATTTCTCGTGGATTCCTCGCTATTGGGTAGAAAAGGCTAATTTTTCTCTTTATTGAATTAGCTAGATAAAAGGGAGAAAAAGACCTTTTGTACTTAGCAATCTACACTCAAATGCAGTGAGAGAGCTGCAGTTTATAGAGCATCCTTTACCAAGTGAAATCCTAACAAATGAAAGTTCAGCACTTGGAAATATGCATCTGTTCAAACTGTCATGCAAAATCTCTTTCCTTGAACTTCTGCTATAGCAAAGTTTCCACTTATATCCAGCACTACAGATTGATTGCCAGTGTTAGAAATGGATGAGTCCCTTAAATCTTTTCATGCAGTCCTCAAAGCAACAGCATCAGAGATATTAACAGCCCCTGAGGTTTTATTTTAAAGACCACATAGGAAAGAAAGGAAATATTTTAATATTAAATAGTCTTTTATATAACCCCCTCAGTCACTAAGTGGGGGGAGAACCTCGGCTAAACCTTTTCAGAACATGTGAACCAGTTTTTGCTGCAGATCCTGGAGTGTCTCAGGCTGGGTGTCAGATTGTATTAGTTACTCTTTCACTGCTCCATCCCTGAGAAGGGAAGCCAAAAGTGTTACTGCTGCTGGCATATGCTCTGTGACAGCATCAGCATAGGAAGGTGCATCTTGGAAAGTGCAGCAGTCTGTATGCAAAATATAAACTGATTACATTTCTTAGCAGCTTTAATGGCTGTTGCCTGTCAGACTGAAGCTATTCAGACTTGATTATGCATTCTTGATAGTGCCTGGATGATGTAGCAGGACATGCTTTCAACAGACATGACCTATCTCCTGCCAAATTTGCCTTACCCTGTCTGTGAAGCTATTCACAGAGCTTCACTTCCAGTAGCCACAAGGCTTTCTGAGGAAGCACTACCTTGTTGCAGGCTAATGACAAAACATCATGTAGTGCCCAACACAATGCCAATAACTGAGAACAGTGAGAGATTCACAGGATGTTCCTTAGACTTCACGTTTGAGGACTCAATGTTAGATTAGGTTTGCATTTTTGGAAGTTTGTGGATCACAAACACTCAAGGGCCTCTGATTCTGAATAAGAACTCAGCTTTAACTCAGCCACATTTTGCTTGTGGAGTGGCAGCTCCGATGTGTTGGGAATTGCCTTAGGAATCAAAGTAAACAGTGATTTCCACCACTACCATCAGCCTGAGAAAATTAAAAGGATGCTTTTGCTGATTTCCCAACCAAATTTTACCAATTCTTTCTTTCTAGTACATATGCACTCCTAAGACATCCTCAGCAAGCTTTCTGGCTAATGCCAGTAGCTGCTACTATGAACAAGCAAGAATGCAGTGTGAGATACAACAAATATTGCCCTTAACACTTTTTTCCTCTAAAAAACAAGGCAGAGTACATCATGTTGTTAAGAAAACATCTCTCTGAGGTAGTAGACTTCAACTCATACTCACTGATCTCAGTCTGTCTCCTTACACAGATATCGACCTGCAATAGAACTGAGGACAGATCATCAGCATCAACATCAGATGGCCTCCTCACATGCCAAGTGATTACATGCAAACTAGCTCACTGCTGGTTTGTAGCCCCCTAATCTCACACTAGGTCTCTCCAAGAGAGCAGCTGAACAGGATGGCACTGATCTGCTTTACTGCAATGCTCCAGTACTTCCGTCCTGCTTTTCCTGACTGGAGCCACATGTACACGGATTTATTTCTCCCATCCTTATTGAGAATGGTTGCTTCCCTTCTTTGAAAGGTGCCTAGTGTTTTCAAATACCATCTGATGGAAATTCTTATCAGCTGTTGGAATATATTTGGCATCTCAGGAGGAAAATAAGTATCTGGAACTGTCCCTGTCTCCTTGTCATAGAGCCACAGCATGCATTGGTTTGGAAGGGATCCTCAAAGGTCATTTTGTCCAACCTCCCATGCAGCGAGCAGGGATGTCCTCAACTTGATCAGGATGCTCAGGCATCCATCAAGTTCGACCTTGAATGTCCCACATCTCTGGGAAATCTGTTCCAGTATTTCACCATTCTCATTGTAAAGTACTTCCTCCTTATGTCTGGCCTGTGTCACCTGTGTCTAACCTATGTGACCTCTGTCACTCTGCTCTCCAAGGATACATTGGCGAGGGACAGCGAATGCAAGAAGCTTGCCAAGGTCTGGACCTCTGCTGGGAGACGGGCAAGGAGCAGGGAACACCCACTGTGCTGCCTCAGGGGGCTTCTTGTCAAAGCTGTCACACAAGCAATCTCCAATTTCAAGTGCATACTCTGGAGACAAGGGTGAACATTTAGCTCAGTTCCTTAAGCAAGCCAAGAGGTATGTGGGCTTGCTTTGAACTGGAAGAGAATAATAGGGTACTACACATGAGACGTTCCCACTGCCTGGATCTTTCCATCATTCATTCTATTTTGATGATGTTGCAGCATCTAAAGGAAAAGTTCCACTGTGGTTATGACAATCCAGCCGCACCAAGCACCCCCAGTTGTATCCCGTGACCACCAAGCACTTCAAAATTAAGCTTCTTTCCTTTTGCCTCTCCTTTCCAAGGCTTCATTCATGCCAGAGAATGGCACAAAACATCTGCAAATCAGACATGACAAATGCATCTGCTGAAATGTTCAGACAAAAGGTCTTCTCTAGCAGTTTAAGAGGTTACTGACAAAGAAAAAAGAAAAAAATTGTCTCCTCCTCCCCACCCCTGCTGATGTTAATAGATGTACAGCCCACGTGCTGGGAGAAGACATCACAAAAATGGTGAGACCTGTGGCCAGGAGGAGTAAAATGCTTTGTCACAGATATTCCCAAAGGAGAGGGAATATATGGTTTACAGTTATCCACCAGGCAGGCTGCAGGCCTTCCCAGCCTCTTAAACACACTTCCAGATGCACATGTTACTCTTACTACTCTAAAAAGAACTTGAAATATAATAAGCTTCTATGAACAGCTTTAGACTTAGGATCTACATTTATGACACTTTAAATACAACAGATGGATCCACATAATTAGCATCTTATCTGCATGTATTTGTAGATAAGAAAAAAGTCCTCTTAATGAGCAAGCAGAGAGCCTGTCTTTTCCTCATGCTCTGATATTTGGGCCCCAGCTCTATCTTTGCACCAAATATAAAATTACTACTGGCATCACAAGGAGAAGTACAGGTGAAGGATGTCTTTACAAATGAAGAAGCTGTTAATGCCCTGTCTTCCCCACCCCCACAATTTCTGGAACTCAAAATGTGAAAGCAAGAGTAAGAACAACTTTAGGAAAGAATTAACCCTACTTCAAACACTGCCAGACCGCCAAGAATTAGCTGTTTTTAAGCCTCCACTAATTACATGGAGGCTGACAGAGCTCCTGCCATGAACTGACACACTTGGGTTTCTGCTCTGGCCAACAGTTGTCAGAAAAGACAAATCAGTTTCTTTGTATGTCATGATGGATGATCCAGGCACGAGACATACCGATGACAGACCACCTTATTTCTTCCTTCAGAGATCAATATTAATCTTACCAAACGAAGGGAAGGGAAGTCAAGAGATTACGTAGTCTTATAAAGTATGTACAAAGGAGAACTTACCCGTGGGGGTTGAGCATTCTGATTTTGTAATTTAAACAGACAGAGCCTGGAAAGCCGTGAAGGGAACATTACTGATAGTTAGGAAAAGATGTGGGAATAAACAAGTGGAACCAATTAAAAGATGAGACTTGCCACTCCTATAAATACTTTTAAGAGGTGGTTTGTTTTTTTCTGCATTAGCTGTGCATGCAGCAAAAAAACAAATGTCCTAAAACTTGTCAGGCTTTAACTTGGGAAGGTGACCAGGCTTTTTACCTGCTGTCTCACTAAAAACAAATTCAGACTTGACATCCTGAACTTAATAGTTTTGACCAAGTTTAGAAGGGAAGTCAGATGTAAAGTTCAGATTTGAACAATGCAAGTACTGAGCAGCAGGGACAACAGTTACAGACAGAATGTGTGGAAGATGGTTACAGTCAGAATGAGGTGTCTGCAGCTTCAGCACGGCAAATCATCTGCTGATTTGTTAATTTGAAGAAAATTAAAGTGGGCAACACATGCCAGCAGCAGGAAATGCAATAGATGTATGGCTAAACCATTCAAAATCAATTAATTTTCCTCCTCCCTTCCTCTCTTCCTTCTTTCTTCTCTTCCTTCTTTCCTCCCTTCCCTCTCTCACACTGTATCTAACTCTATCTCCCCCTTTAGCCTTTCTCAAAGAATCCTTTTTGCTAAGCAATTGCACACAACAAACCACTAAAAAAAAGAAAACACCACGCCAAAACTACACGCGTAAAAAAATCCATTTTTTTGCTATTGATCCATCAGCATTTGAATCTATTCCAAATCTGTCAGTTTCAATGTACTCAGATTTTATAGGATTACAAAATTTTTGACTGTTTCACCTCAGTATTTTTGAGCCCTGACTTTGTTTCAAGGCATAAATGATAAAGATTACCTTTTGCATACTAAATGATTTAATTTTACAGGAGCACTAAACATACTGACAGAGATACACCTTTCCCAAGGAAGAGAAGAAACTACAGCTAAGCCACCACAGGACACCACTACTGAGCTTAAGAGGGGCATTAGCCAACAGATGCCAGTGCAGAGACTGCTGCTTCTGCAGGAACAAAAGTAAGGCACCTATTTTGAACAAGAGCTGTCTGACAAACCATGCACCTGGAGTGCAGACTTATTTCAGGCCTGTGCCCTGCTGCAGCTCTCAAGATACAGCCCAGACACAGCTGGGTGATGGTCACAGAGGAGCCTGCAGGCAGCAGTACCAGTACTCTGTACCAGTGACTGCACACCTGCCTGCCCTTGCCTTTAACAGGCTGCAGCAACACATGCTCATGAGAACATCCTCTCTATTGAACAGTACAAATGATGAATGGATCTATTCTCTTGTAAGAAAACCCTCTAAGAGCTTGAATGACCAACATGGGGTAACAGGAGCCAAGAGTGTGCCCAGGTGGCCAAGAAGGCCAATGGCATCCTGGCCTGCATCAGGAACAGTGTGGCCAGCAGGAGCAGGGAAGTCATTCTGCCCTGTGCTCAGCACTGGTTAGGCCACACGTTGAGTCCTGTGTCCAGTTCTGGGCTCCTCAGTTTAAAAAGGATATTGAGACTCTTGAACGTGTCCAGAGAAGGGCAACAAAGCTGGGGAGGGGTCTGGAGCACAGCCCTGTGAGGAGAGGCTGAGGGAGCTGGGCTTGCTTAGCCTTGAGCAGACTCAGGGGAGACCTCCTTGGTCTCTACATACTACCTGAAGGGAGGTTGTAGCCAGGTGGGGGTTGGTCTCTTCTCCCAGGCAAGCAGCACCAGAACAAGAGGACACAGTCTCAAGCTGTGCCAGGGGAGGTTTAGGCTGGAGGTGAGGAAGAAGTCCTTCACAGAAAGAGAGATTGGCCATTGGAATGTGCTGCCCAGGGAGGTGGTGGAGTCACCATCACTGGAGGTGTCCAAGAGGGGATTGGACATGGCACTTGGTGCCACGGTTTAGCTGTCATGAGGTGTTAGGTATTAGGTAATAGGCTGGACTTGATGATCTCTGAGGTCTTTTCTGACCTGGTTGATTGTATGATTCATTCTGTGATGATTCTATGATTCTAACCACTGCAGTGACAGGGTCCACATGGAGTTTTAGAGCTCAGACTGGAGTTCAACACTGCTTCACACAGCTCGGCACCCTCAGCATCTCACAGAGCCTGAGTGCCTTTATTACCAGGGTCATAATGAACCAGCACCTCTTGGCACCACACAGGTGCCCAGGTCTATGCCACTGAACCAAGGCCATTCTCCCTCTCTTTTATCTTTAACAAAGCACTTCTGAATGAAGCTGTAGTGGGCCAGTGCTAAAGACCAGAAAGGACAAAACTGTTTACTGGTCTTCTATACATATGGACACTCTTAATGGTATGAACCATATTTTAAAGTCATTTGCAGCTAGTGAAAAATCACAGTTACCATTTCACCTTCTGCTCTAAATTCCCAACAGCTTTTCTTCTCTTTCCATGAGCAAAAGGGAAAAAAAAAAAAAACAGCAAAAACCACACATGAGGAAAATGAACATAAAGAAAGCAAAGATAAAATGTTCCTTTCCAGAAATAATAGCACAGATTAAGCCACTGGAGGAAAAAAAACTGCTTCTGGGTTTCATGTTGACATTTCTACCTCCAGGAAAAGCTAAATTCTTTCTGGCAGGACTCAGTGAGACACAAATAATGATTAGAGGGAAGTGGAGAATTACTACATTATTCCATTTGGCAGTAAGAGTTGTGTTATCCTCCCCAGTGACAGTAAGACACCTGGGGAGGTTTGCAATGGAAGAGCAACCTGGGCTGAGTCACCCAGCAGCTGCATGCGTGATTTCTGTGGCTTCAGAGGGGATGGATTTAGGGGCAACTCCTGAGGATTGGGTTATAGCCTCTGCAACTTCACTCACCTCAGAGGATCTCAAGTCAAATATCCATGCCAGAAGTGGAGAACTGACCCTCCAGGTGAATTTCCTTAACAGACTTGCCAGGGGAGGTAAATGCACTTTACAAAGCCTTGTAAGGTGGCTCATTCTGCTGGTGGTGTTCAAGGAGGACTCCAGAGAAGGCACCTCATGCCCACAGCATGTGCTGCTGCCCCACAGCTACCACCTCTAACCCTTGCACTTCAGTTTTCCCTAGATTTTCCCATTCTTTCAGGCATGACATAGGATATAACTACAACTACCTGAAGGGAGGTTGTGGACAGGCAGAGGTTGGTCTCTTCTCCCAGGCAGCTAGTACCAGAACAAGAGGAAACAGTCTCAGGCTGTGCCAGGGCAGGTTTAGGCTGGATGTTAGGAAGAAGTTCTATATAGATAGAGTGATTGCCCATTGGAAAGGGCTGCCCGTGGAGGTGGTGGAGTCACCTTCATTGGAGGTGTTCAGGAGGAGACTTGATGGGGTGCTTGGTGCCATGGTTTACTTGTTGGGTGGGTTGGATTGGTTGATGGGTTGAACGCAATGATCTTGAAGGTCTCTTTCAACCTGGTGTATTGTATTGTATTGTATTGTATTGGAATGTGCTGCCCAGGGAGGTGGTGGAGTCACTGTCCCTGGAGGTGTTCAAAAAGGGATTGGACGTGGCACTTGAATCCATGGTTTAGTAGTCATGAGGTGTTGGGTGACAGGTTGGACTTAATGATCTTTGAGGTCCTTTACAACCTTATGGATTCTACGATTCTATGATTGGATTCTACGATTCTATGATTCCATAACACAGAAAGTAAAACAACATCATGTGAACTTCCCAGCTGGCAGCTATCTGATTAAACAACCTCTCTTTGGGATTCTATGTAGCTTCCTGCTCTACTGCCATGCAAAAATGAGCTGATTGACTAATCAGCTGATTGACTAACCAGTACTGAAGAACACTTCTGAGGATATTCTGATCCTCATGAGGGCTACTGACATCTTCAGAAACTGCCCAGTCCATTAAAGAAGTGATATAATTAACTGGGCTCCAAATCATCTACAATTAGAGTTCATCTAAAACCTTCCTTTTGCTGGCACCACTCTGCCTTAACAGTGACTGAGTGACACTGTGGCATTCACACAGCATCTCCATCACTTGAAAAAAATCTAATTGAGAACATGTTGCCATTAAACCCGGAGAGTGGTTAGACTCACATGATACTCCACTATGACACAGATGAATGCGATCTATGAAGAAGAGCTCAAAGGAGACAAAGCAGCTCCCAGAGTTTCCATTTTTCATTCCATTTTCCAGCTGGTCCAAGTCAAGTTCAAGAGCAACCAATAACTTGTCAGAAGGGATCAGACATGAATGAAATCACTTACCTAGGCAAGGCTGAGAACCAGCTCCTGGAGAATCAGAGAATTTCACTCTGGTCAGTAATAAAGAACTGGCTAATGAAATATTGATTCACGAACAAAAAGAGGAGTTGCCACATGAAATGTGCATAATGAAGATCTTCCAGGCTATGAAGAGTATTGTCTAGAACATTTAGCATGTATGAAACCCCAAAACCCAGAGATGCTGACAATGATGTTTGAACAACTACAGTGAGAGTTTTAGCATTCCCTTGCTGACTGATGTATTTTGCTTTCAGCATTCAGTTTCACACAGGCTGGAGAGTCATTAAACATCAGGAGAGATCCTGTTTTGGAAATGAAGATGCCTGTGTGGGCGTGAGATTAAATGTTCCCCCACCTCTCAAACGACTGAATGTCTGCAAAACCCAAATGCAGTATTGTGACCGGTTTAGGCTGTGCCTTTAAGAAAGAGACACTTTCTGAACACTCTGGGCGAATGTTTTGATATTAGAATGAAAACATTGATATGCTAATTCAATTTCATTGGCGGGACCCAGTTGTAGTTTTTTTGTTTAGTCTTTCAGTCGGGGGAGTCAGTCGGCAGTCGTCTTTCTTCTTCTCCCTGTGCTGTGAGCTGGCTCGTTTCTCTCTACGATTCCTCTCTAACCAGATAAGAAAACTAACTTTTTGCATTCGCTTTGAGCTTTAACAAAGTTTTCCCCTTTTAATTACCTTCCTTTCTCTCTCTCTCTAACCCTTTTTGGAAAAAAGGGGAGGTAGGGAGGGAGAAGGGAGGGACAGGCCGAACCCCCTGGCCGTAGGGGGGGTTGGGGAAAGGTTTCCTGTATTACATACATTGCTGTATATTTCTGTATATATTGTAAATATTGTATATTTTTGTACATATTCACTGCATTCCATATCTGCTTGTAAAATACAGCTTTCATCTGCTTCTCCGGCTGAGTTAGCTGTGGAATTCTTTTGTGTGTGGGGGGGGAACCTTCCTACTCCACCACATATTTTTAATTGGCGGTCCAACGTGGGGCTTGTGGATAATTGCTGTCCAGAAGCTGGGCGAAAAGGTTGCTTGATTTATTGCCTGCTCAAGTCGGAGTTGCAAACATGAAAGTGTTTTGGCTTTTAGAGCGTTTGGTTTTTTCAGTTTGTTCGGTACTGGTCTACAAGTACTTCATGGGAATGATTTTCGATCGCTTAGGCAGATACTTGATGTATAAATTGTATTTATGGTTTAAGTATAAGATTCAGCTTCTTTACGACCGGTGCCTGGGATTCTTCTGGCTTAACAGATACGGGAATGTGACCTCCAGCACTCTGCCCATAGAGATAAAGGAGTTTAAGATCCCGGTCGGCGAAAGGGTTGTTTTAAGTGATGGCTGGGATCCGAAGGTGATTTATGTGATGTGTTTAAATCTGCTGCTGGTGATGGTGATTGTGTACTTGTTATATGCTCTGTATCGGGAGAAAAAACTGTCTAAGGCGTGCTTTGTAATTAAGCGTAGATCGAAACGCAGAAAGCGCAGCTCTAACTCTACCCCAGAGGTATCTAGTGATGAGGAAAATGCAGAATCTGTATCAGTTAACGACAAGGCTAAAAAGTCCATCGGAAAGGCTGCTCTGAACGGTGCTGTTGGTGGCTCTGGCAATCAGCCAGCGGCAGCGGCAGCTCCTAACATGGCTTCCACGCCCTCGGCAGCCATTAATGGGGCAAAGCCATTTCCTCCTTCTTCTTCGGCAGGACCGGAAGTGTCCTCCACAGCAGCTGATCCGTCTCAAAACCTGTCAGCTTCTATTAAGCCAGCTGTAAATCTAAACACAGCTCCAGTTAAGCAGGTAGCTGTTTTAAGTACGAGAGGAAAAAAGGGCAAGGCTGATCCAGATGCTGATGGGGGAGAGCAGCAGGATCCTGGTGAGGGAACTTCTGCTCAAAGAGACCCTGCTGAGTTGGAGGAAAAGGTTTGTCTTAAAGATATAGCTGAGTTATTGAGATCATCACTGGATGGAGATGCAGGGCAAATTGCTGATAGCAGAACAACTAAAGGTGGTACTCCTGACCTTAAGCAGATTCTTAGGAGAGTGACAGTAAGATTATTGGGACAAGAACTTCAGGAAGATGAGGCAGAGGAGGAGGAGTCAGATGACATTGAAAGCTGTTCATCACCCAGGGAAGAATTGAGGAATGTGCGTAAAGATTACATCAGAGCAGATAAGGAGCCAATCCTAGCTTGGCTTGGTAGATGCTATGATACAGGTGCTCCAGCTCTGGTAGTTGGAGACAAGTCAGCAGCCCAACTAGGAACTCTCTCAAAGGATAATGGAATAGATAGACATCTAGGCAGGACTCTCGGTAAGGTTACTCTGTGGATACGCCTTTTAATGGCAACTCTCATGAGGTATCCTTCCCGGGATGATCTTCCATGGAATGCTAAACCCTGGACTACCATAGATGAGGGAATCAAGCGTCTGAGAGAATTTGCTGTTAGAGAGGTACTCTATGGTGGCCATGAGACTCTGAATCCTGATGAAATTCCTGTAGGAACTGGTCTTGCTAAGAAGCTCATCAAACTTGCTCCTCCTAATTATGCAAATATTCTGGCAAGCAGAATTGTGGCAAGAAATTATGGTGGAGCTTCTCCTACGGTTGGCCAATTCACTGATCAGATGAGACAACTGGAGGATAGCATGACACGTGTTTCTCTGGTTTCAGCCATTGAAACTCTGTCTGGAAAAATTGAGAATTGCATGAAAGAGCTGAAGGATGAATTTAAAAATACATTCTCCCAATTGGCACAAAGAGATAATTCCAATTCTTCCTCCAGATGGATACAGGTTTCCTCTGTGAGGAATAGACGTCCTCCAAGGATGTCATTCCAAAACAGGTCATTCCAAAACGGGTCATTCCAAAACAGGTCCAACCAAAACAGACCACCAAGGCAATCACGTGCGAGTATCTGGATAACTCTGCGTGATCAGTTTGGTGAGAACATGAACAGATGGGATGGTCAACCAACTGCTAATCTTTTCAGGAGACTGAGGGAACTGCAAAGTGGCAGAACCCGAGGTAGCAATACCAGAAGGGTAGCTGTTACTTCCACAGTTCCCCAGGACAACTCTAATAGCTCCAACAGTGGCTCCAGTTCCAACACTGCACACTGTGCTCATTGCACATGTGGGCATGTTCCCCATAATTAGGGGTGCCCTGCCTCCCGCCAGGGGGAGGAGAGGGGTAACAGAGATAACAGAATCTATTGGGATGTGTACATCCAGTGGCCTGGCACTTCACAATTTCAGAAGTACAGGGCCTTGGTTGACACAGGGGCTCAGTGCACCATAATGCCATCAAATTATCAGGGATCAGAAGCTATAACTATTCTGGGAGTCACTGGTGGATCTCAAGAGTTAACTAAGGTGGAGGTTGATATAAGTTTAACTGGTAAACAGTGGAGAAAGCATACAGTTGTGACCGGACCTGACGCACCTTGTATTCTGGGAATTGATTTTCTGAGAGAAGGGCGTTTCAAAGACCCTAGAGGTTACAAATGGGCTTTTGGAGTAGCATCTGTAGAAACTGATGGACAAAAGCTGAAGCTGTCTGTTAGACCTGAGCTTTCTGATGAACCTGCAGTTGTGGGACAACACAAGATTCAGGACATTAAATTGCCGGTTGCTTCTCAGACTGTGCATCACAGACAATACAGAACCAACCGTGACTCTTTGTTGCCCATTCAGAATCTGATTCGTCAGTTGGAGAGTCAGAAAGTCATCAGCAAAACTCATTCACCTTTCAACAGTCCAGTGTGGCCTGTGAGAAAGCCGAATGGAGACTGGCGTCTGACAGTCGACTATCGAGCCCTGAATGAAGTAACTCCACCTATGAGTGCAGCAGTACCAGACATGATGGAACTCCAGTATGAGCTGGAATCCAAAGAGGCCAAATGGTATGCTACCATAGACATTGCTAATGCTTTCTTCTCTATTCCCATAGCAGAGGAATGCAGGCCTCAGTTTGCTTTCACCTGGAGAGGAATCCAGTACACTTTCAACAGATTGCCAATGGGCTGGATCCACAGCTCCAGCATCTGTCATGCAGTGATCCACGATGCTCTGGAGGAAGGTGGTGCTCCAGAACACATCCAGTTCATCGATGACATCATCGTCTGGGGTAAAACTGCTGAGGAAGTCTTCGAGAAAGGTAACAAAATCATTGACATTCTTCTGAATGCAGGTTTTGCCATCAAGCGAGACAAGGTGAAAGGACCTACCAGAGAGATCCAGTTTCTGGGAGTGCGGTGGCAGGATGGACGCCGACACATTCCAGTGGATGTGGTAAATAGAGTCTCTACCATGGCAAATCCCATGAACAAGCAAGAAACTCTACGTTTCTTGGGGATAGTGGGATTTTGGAGACTGCACATTCCTGGATACAGTCAGATTGTGAAACCTCTGTACGATGTGACTCGAAAGAGAAACCATTTCCACTGGGGACCTGAACAACAAGCAGCCTTTGACCAGATAAAGCAAGAGGTAGTTCAAGCAATGGGTCTGGGACCTGTCCGAGATGGTCCAGACATTAAGAACATTTTGTACACGGCTGCAAGTGACAATGGTCCAACCTGGTGCTTGTGGCAGAGAGCTCCAGGTGAGACACGTGGACGACCTCTTGGTTTCTGGAGTCGAGGTTACAGAGGTTCAGAGGCTAATTATACTCCAACAGAGAAAGAGATTCTAGCTGCCTATGAAGGAGTAAAAGCAGCTTCTGAAGTAATTGGAACTGAATCACAACTTCTCTTAGCTCCCAGATTACCAGTTTTGAATTGGATGTTCAAAGGCAAAGGTTCCACACCACATCATGCAACAGATTCCACCTGGTCTAAGTGGATGGCTCTGATAACACAGAGAGCTCGAATGGGAAATCTTGAAAGACCTGGTCTGGTGGAGGTGATCTCAAGTTGGCCTGAAGGTACCAACTGTACCAAACCTCCAGAGGAGAGAGTAACTCGTGCTGAGGAAGCTCCTCCTTACAATGACCTATCTGATGATGAAAAGAAATATGCTTTGTTCACAGACGGTTCCTGTCGTCTTATCGGGAACAAGCGAAGGTGGAAGTCTGCAGTGTGGAGTCCAACACGCCGAGTTGCAGAAGCAAAGGATGGAGAAGGAGAATCCAGTCAGTTCGCAGAGGTAAAAGCTGTCCAGCTGGCTCTCGACGTAGCTGAACGTGAGAGATGGCCAAAGCTTTATCTCTACACCGACTCATGGATGGTAGCCAATGCTCTGTGGGGTTGGCTAAAGAACTGGAAAAAGAGTGGTTGGCAGAGGAAGGGAAGGCCCATTTGGGCGGCTGACCTGTGGCAGGACATTGCTGATCGAATCGAGAGAATTCCAGTGAAGGTGAGACACATTGATGCTCACATTCCTAAGAGCAAAGCTACTGAGGAACAGCAACACAACCATCAGGCAGATCTAGCTGCAAGAGTTTCTCCAGTAGACATGGACTCTGATCTTGATCTCGACTGGAAACACCGAGGTGAGATATTCTTAGCTCGGTGGGCTCACGATTCGTCAGGACATCAAGGCAGAGATGCAACCTACCAGTGGGCTCGTGACAGATCCATAGACATTTCCATGGATGCTATCACACAAGTCATCCATGACTGTGACATTTGTGCTGCTATTAAGCAGGCAAAACGACTTAAGCCCTTATGGTATGGTGACAGATGGTCCAAGTACAAGTATGGTGAAGCTTGGCAAGTTGACTACATCACTCTACCACGTTCTCGTTCTGGTAAGCAGTATGTGCTTACTATGGTAGAGGCAAACACTGGATGGTTGGAAACTTATCCAGTACCACATGCAACTGCACGCAACACCATTCTTGGTCTGGAGAGACAAATCCTGTGGAGACACGGAACTCCAGAGAGGATTGAGTCAGACAACAGAACTCATTTCAAAAACAACCTTGTAAAGAGTTGGGCCAAAGAGCACGGCATCGAGTGGATATTCCACATCCCCTACTATGCACCAGCTGCAGGGAAGATTGAACGCTACAACGGTTTGTTGAAGACCACTCTGAAAGCCATGGGGGGTGGATCTTTGAAAAACTGGGAAAAACATTTAGCACAAGCAACCTGGCTGGTAAATAGTAGAGGTTCAGTGAACCGAGCTGGACCTGCACACTCAGATCTGCTACAGAAAGTAGAAGGTGATAGAGTTCCTGTTGTTAAAGAAAAGAATCTGTTAGGTAAAACTGTTTGGGTATTTTCTCCCTCAGGAGAAGCTAAACCTGTCCGAGGGGTGGTTTCAGCTGAAGGTCCGGGTCACACTTATTGGGTAATGCAAGAGAATGGTGAAATTCAGTGTATTCCACAAAGAAATTTGACTTTAGCTGAAAGAGTTTAATTTCAGAGTGTTGTACAGCTGCATCGCGCCCAAAGGAAGAATCCCTGAGGAATCCACGGTGCACGAACCCTGAGAACCCTGAGAGCCCTGAGTCAACCGAGAGTCCCTGTTTCCCTTTTCTTCGCTTCGTCTGCGAAGAGACAAACTGTTTTCCATTTTTCTTCTTTCTTGGACTTCTGAATCATCTACACCTGAGGATAGCCGGAATGGACTATGAACTTTACTTACAAACTGTGGATATTGTTTTAGATTGGATGGACAGTATGAACAGCCAATGAAATTGTTTAGCAGGGGTGGATTGTGACCGGTTTAGGCTGTGCCTTTAAGAAAGAGACACTTTCTGAACACTCTGGGCGAATGTTTTGATATTAGAATGAAAACATTGATATGCTAATTCAATTTCATTGGCGGGACCCAGTTGTAGTTTTTTTGTTTAGTCTTTCAGTCGGGGGAGTCAGTCGGCAGTCGTCTTTCTTCTTCTCCCTGTGCTGTGAGCTGGCTCGTTTCTCTCTACGATTCCTCTCTAACCAGATAAGAAAACTAACTTTTTGCATTCGCTTTGAGCTTTAACAAAGTTTTCCCCTTTTAATTACCTTCCTTTCTCTCTCTCTCTAACCCTTTTGGAAAAAAAGGGGAGGTAGGGAGGGAGAAGGGAGGGACAGGCCGAACCCCCTGGCCAAAGGGGGGGGTTGGGGAAAGGTTTCCTGTATTACATACATTGCTGTATATTTCTGTATATATTGTAAATATTGTATATTTTTGTACATATTCACTGCATTCCATATCTGCTTGTAAAATACAGCTTTCATCTGCTTCTCCGGCTGAGTTAGCTGTGGAATTCTTTTGTGTGTGTGGGGGGGAACCTTCCTACTCCACCACAAGTATTTTGGTTGAAACGGTGAGATTAAGCAAAACAGCACAGACAGCAGGATTTGATAATATCCTTGACACGGCTGCTACCACCTCTAGTTATTATTGGAAAGCTATTTGTCTGAAGCTACAATCTGTTTAGCAAATGACAAAAATGTGGAAGCTGGGAGAGAGGAGAGCAGGAGAGCATTTTCAGCAAAGACTGTGAACTGTCATTACAGGGTGCAACTTGTATATTCAGAATTTGAAGTATTCTGTGGGATGAAATGGGAGCACAGGTCCAGAAGACTCTGTATTGGGTTTTAGGGTTCCTTGTATCAGTGCCAAAACTGCAACAGCCACACTACATAAAGTACTGAATAGGTAGAAACTTGCTGGTTATTCACATCTGATAGAGATTAAGAAAGCTTTGCTTTTTCCTTGATGACTTTGTACCAAACAACCTAAAGTACTCTGGTTTGAGACTGGACCACGTGTCACCTGTCCCACAAAAGCCAGTGCAAAACTCACTATGAACCTTGGCAAAGGCAACAGAAATATGGCCATGGCATAGTACCTGTCCTGGATCCCTCTGGTACAGCCAGGTGACTTTGCATAGCAAAGATCCAGAATTAATGGAGTGATGGCCTGATTTCTGTTCTGATAACTAACTGGTGACAAGCAGAGCTGCTCCCCCAGCGCAGGTCCGGAAACACACACACTGCAGCAACCATCACTGATGCAATGAGAGGAGCTTAACATGCTTCAGCTGAGTCTGTCACTGGCAATAAGCAGGCAGCTTCTGAAATGCAGCCTTCTGTAAGAAGATCCCCATCAGAGGTGAGGCCATGATTGCCCATGGATAATGCTCTCTGGATTTCAGGAACAAAACCTCTGTGACTGTGATTTGTGCTTCCTTCACCTAAACCATTGGAGGCCATGAAGATTAAACCAGCATGCCTCAGAAACTCAGCAAATCACTCTTGAGGTATTTGATGGATAGAGTGTGCTCTTGTGACTACAGCACTGAGTCACATCCACCAAACTCCAGCAGTCACGAAAACTTGGAGTAGCAGAGAAGGGACCACAGAGGTAGGACAAGACTTTGCCCGGACTCGAGAAAAACCATGAAGAAGCCATCTCAAACCACTGCCATTCACTACTCTGCATGAACCTCTGCAGGATTTGAGGCAATGTTGCTGCCCTAAAGAGAGACCCAGGGAGCTGCCACCTGTAAACTCGTAGCCCGTCTGGGTCAACAGCTCCAGGGCTGAGCAGTGCTCCTCTTTCCCCACTAGAGATGGAGGGTTGTGCTCCAGACCTTTCTCAGGGCTGAATTTAGCCTGCTGTGGGAAAGCAGCAGAGAGAAAGAGCTCAATCCCACAGACTGAAACTCAGAAGTCATCAGGCAGGCACATTATGGAAACAATTACAGTTTGCTTTCTCAGAGGAGCAAGGCTCTCAAATATTGCATTACCTTTCTCCAGGCAAATCCCATGGTATTTATTTTCTGTTCTACAGAGTATACATTATCTGAAGGAATCATCAGTGCTAAGCAGCATTTCCAAATGAGAAAGCAGATGATAGCATTGTTTAACATCATTAAGGTATAAAATGAAGGCTGCTTGACAAGCAAGTAAAACACCAGAGTTGAAACTGAAACAGTTTAGCACTGAAAATGCAGAGAGAAATCATTACTGTGCAATCCCAAATATTCTCTGCAGCAGGGTTCTGTCATAAATAAACAATAAATAATAAAATAAAATAATAAATGAATATAACCTGAAAGCAGCACTGCCTTGTAAAACAATAAATCAACTGGATTTTTTTAAAAGTGCTTTGTTTTTCATCTAAAGCATTTGCCAATGACACAAAAATTCCAAACAGACTTGTTTCTGTGTCAGCACTGTGAGCAACAGCCAAGGCCATGGAAAGCTCCTTTTTGGCACATCCGCACCGGGACAGTGCCAACAGCCAGCGCTTCATGCACCGACCCAGGGAACCTCGGCCACAGATTGTGGATCCCTCTCCACCTTCCCTGCCCCACATTGAGGTCAGCCCAGCCAAGTTCCAGGGCTTAGAGTTGCACGGAAGAAATAAGTATCCAGTGAGACAAAGAGTTCAAGAGCCTGTAGTCTGCCTAGGACAATGACTACTGAAGTACTTTATACTTAATAAAACATCTTCTATAAGCAGGACTGGAACCAGGCCATCCCCCAGGAGCAGTTTAGTTTCCACAGGGGCCAGAGGCTTAAACCCCACAGCAGCAATGGCAGCACCTAGTCTGATCTCTCAAGTCCTTTCAGAGACCTCCTGCTTCTCATCATCCCCCGTGGTGACCCCCACTCTGCAAACGCCTTCAGCAATCCGGGCAAGCTGGCAAACGCTTTCAGGATGACGAAGAGCCGTGCTTGTCAACACGGCAGCTACTCGGCAAAGGGGAAGGAGTAAGAGGAAGGCTGCCCAGCACACAGGCTTGCACGAACTGGAGGGAGCCTGGTTTTGTGATCATCTGGTTCCTGACTGCTGAGGTTCCAGCAATCAACAGGAAATACCATCCTTGGTTAATTTGGAAAAGTCAATCTGTTGTGAGCTTTCACTTGCTAGGAATAGTCCTGGACAAAGAGCTCAGCATGGCTAGAGTGAGTTTCAAAGCCAGGCTTTCAGCAATAACCTGCATTGTCAGGTGCCAGACAGCAGAGCAGTCTTCTGCTAATATGTTTTACAAATAAATCCACTCTCCACACTGCTCTCACTGTAGTATCAATCTATATCACTGTTACTGTTTCTTGACAAGTCCTTCCAAAGAATTTAAACGTCTTGCTGTTCCTCTGAGAGTTTGTCCTGTGAAGCTCACTAAATCTTACTCAGTTATGTATACCTTAGAGAAACTAAACTGTGACACCACGATTAATCTTCTCATCCAGAGACATTTGTGAGGTGGAGAGGCCCTGTGAATGACTGGAGACATTGAAGGCTACTAGAGCAAACAGATAAAGAAAGAGAACAAAATAAAGTCTCCATGCACTCACTAGAAGGGAGGGGAAGAAATAAACAAAAGCAGGATAAAGGAAAAAACAGAACTACAACCCAAACTGAAACTCTTCCTTTTACTTGCAAAATTATGTCAGTGAATATCCCACTGCTCTTACAGAGAGACTGAATAAGAAAACACAGGACAGTGATTAATTACATGGAGGAAGACACTTGGATACCACAGTAAGTAAGGAAGGGAAGCAAAGATGGTCTGTAAGGGAAAGTAGAGCTTCTGTGTGAAAAAATGAAAGGAGAAAACGATATGACAGAATTCTGGTACCTGACATGAACAGGGAATAACAACAACAAAGACTGGATTTCTTCCATTAACAACAATAAAATCTTGGTTTGATTTGGGCTCCCAACGACTATCATCCTAGTTGTCTTACAAATTGCATTTTCCAAGCAAAACCCCTGGCAAATTTATGTGCCTGGGATGGCGTATACCTGCTATGCAGTTCCAGTGGCAGTGATCTAGCAGGAAAGCCACTGTGGAGTGGGACCAGATGGCAAGACAGAAATAGGAACTTTCTGTAGTTGGGCTTTTTGGTTTTGTTTTTGGGTGTGTTTTTTATTTTTAATAAAGAACAACTGGGGGAAAAAAGCAGAGAAAGCAGAAAGGCAAAGTGCAGAGCAAAAATGAAATGAGAATGAGAGCAAAGCCTGATGGAGAATGAAAGGATATTCCAGTCTCAGTCAGTGTGAGACAACCACTCCTGATCTGCACACAATTAAAACATTCCCTACAGATAGTGTGGACATCAGAGGCATATTCTGCTTTTTGCAATTTGCATGTGATGGTTAACACAGCCTTCTTCGTTCAGTAACTTTCCCTTACTTTGACTCTTCAGACGCTATCCTATGGCTTTAGTACCTGAAATGAGAAAACACTGAATCCTGCCTTTCACTTGACAGGTTCCTCTCACCCTGCTTTCCTTTTTAGGCAATTGTTACACACAAGTTTCACTCCTACAAACAGTGATATGCCAAATGCCTGAATATTTTACCACTCACTACTGGTGCTCCAGAAGGAGATGGAGCCCATGTCAGACCGAAAAGCCAACGAGTTCAAAAGCCCAATGCAAACCTCTTCTGAGGTGCCATGACTTTGTGTTGCTAAATCTTGTTGGTTTAGCTCATCTTCAGGGAGAGACTGTCACAGAATCTTGTTCCTACAGGTAATTTATAAACAGTCTCCAGCAGACCCAAGGAATCTTGACCCCAACAAAAAGCATTCTGCCACTGCTCCCGGTGCAGCTCCCAGCAGCAGGGATCACTAACAGCTGCTGACCACGGCTGTCTGGCACAGCACCAGCACTATTTGTCTTGTTTTGTTAACTTCATAAAGGACCTGGCTGCTTCTCAGCTGCATAATCACATCAGAAAACAACGTCAGGTTAAAAAGCTCAGGACTGGTGCCAAAATGACGTTCAAACTATTCTAAGTATCTGCAATTAGCTCAAATATTATAGAAGAGAAAGCTACACCCTAATCTCCATCCCTTTTCCCACTTCATTTATTGTACATTAAGTAATAAATTCCTTAAGTTACTGCTGAAATCCTTTCTCTGAGCATCACAACTAATTAGTCCCTCTGAAAATGGATAGTGTTGTTCCAGAGGAACTGCAAATATGGTGCTCGTCAGTTCAACTGGTAGCACTCAATCAATACATGTGGCAAAGCCTCAACTTTGTGATCAAACTTGCATCAACACTCATCCAAATTAAAGCCCTCTTCGAGTTACAGGGGAAATATGTCCAAGGCTGTAAGCAAACATATGAAAATTACTCTGATTGTATTGATTCTCCTAGCAGAGAATCAGTCCACATCTTCCATAGATGCGCTGCCAGTGCACTTCACAAGTACGCCTCTTCTTTGGTTTCATTTCACCCCAACAACAGCCTTCTTGGCCATGAAGCAAGAGTAACACATGAATCCTAGCATACAGTGAGTGCACAGCAGGAAAAGGTATTGTGCCCACTGGCCACCATGTGACAGCTTTCAGGACGTCTCAGGAACAAGAGCATTTTGGGGCCAAGAACTGCTAAACAATGAGAACTCAAGCAGAGGCACTGTGCAGCCGCAGCAGCCCCTGCAGAACGCTTATGAAGGTTATCCTTTGAAAATGCTAATCAAAAGAAAAGCAATTCGCTTCGGCATCAGCCTCCCTTCAAATAACAAAGAGTGTGCTCATTTGGGCTGCAAGGCTATTTGCATAAAGGCAGGAAGAACATGGGTTTAACATCATGATGAGGTCACACTGTCAGAAGCCAGCCCAGGCAGACGTGTCCCCAGGGACCACTGGTTTAAGGCAACTGAGAGAATCACCATGCTGGACTGCAGGAATTGTTTTTTAACTCAGCAGGCAGTGTGCTTCACTCTCCATTAGTGAAAATTAAGGTGCAGAGCACTTCTCCACCATTCAGCAGCACACAGGCTTGTTGGACATTGCAGAGTCCGTGTCTTTGTCTGAAAGTCAACGAATAACAGGTACTGACAGATACGACAAGAAGTACCTGTAGTTCTGTTTCCACCAAATGCCATTGGTTTTGAGACCCAGGACTCTAGCTGAGAAGAGATCGCAAAACAAGACATTGCTTTTGTTTTCCAGTAGTTCATCAAGAAGTTCCCAGCTTTCTCCAAGCTTGTCATTCTTAAATCTGCTATCAATGGCTAGAAGAGACAGAAAACTCTACTCACAGATCAAAGCTTGACTAATATTTGGAAATCACTTTTAATACAGAGCTACCATAACGAGCATGAACTGCAGATGTCTTAGGATGTGTGCAGACATGAGACAGTCAAAGCCTGGCTTCACTAACTGCCCGAGGAGGCAAAGCAGGTTTAAAGGCAAAACTATTAAAATATGTTACCGTGTGAACACACATCACTGGGAGAGCACAGCTCTCAGAAATTCCTCACTGCAGAGATGAAGCAGTGTCAGTGCAGGCTGCAGGATGCCCACAGAGGTTCTAGGATCTCCATTCTTGGAAAAAATCACCTGGACACAGCCTGTGCAACTTGAGGAATCAGCTTTGAGAAGAGGCTTGGGCTAGAGACCTCCAGAAGTCCCTTACCATCTGCTTGAGTTTGTGACTCTCTTAAAGCAGCTTGGAGCACAGTCCGAACTAGCTGCAAGCTCCTGTGATTGTGCAGCTGTGTCTGCTCAACAGAAGAAAATAAACAGAGAGGAAGGTGCAATTTCAAGCAGGACAACACTCACCACTGAACCTTTGTGATTCCACATGGCAAGGTAGGCATTAGTTGCACTTCACAGTTCAGGGAATTGAGTCACAGAGGGTTGGATGAATGTACCCAAAGCCACACAGTCGATCAGTTCACAGGCCTGTTCAGTCAGCGACCCTGCCCTCAATCCTTTATTCCATGCTATTTCTCAGAATCACAGAGTACTAGAATATGTCAGTGAAACAGAAAACCGTTCATATTTTGACCTCATTCAAGAGAGTTCTTTGAAGTGATTAATTTGTTTGTGCATTGTAATTTCATTTACACACAGTTCAAAGGTGGAGCTTTCTCCTTTTTTATGGAAGCAATTAGAGCCTGTGCTTTTTCCCAATTAAGTGACCCCCGCTTCTCCTAAAGGGGCTGCAAAGCAGAATTAGGATGATTATTTGGGGGGAATCTATAATAGTACTTCATATTAGTTGGCCTCAGACAAGGTACTGCATTCAGATGATGAATTGAATACCTCTATCAAAGGGCCTTATTCAACTGAGGTGTGGGAATACCCTCCTGAGATAAAAGCACATATTAGTCAAGAAATAGCTTTCAAGGATGGCTGCTGCCAACGAGCATAAATCAAGGACTGCAATTGATTAACTAATTTAAACACTAAAGACAGCTTTGGTTGCTATGGCAATACAAAAAAAGAGGTCGAAACCCTGATGACCTTGGAGACTCATGATCCTCTGGAGATTTCAGAAACTGAAGTCTGGAAATATATTAAAAGATATAATGCTAGCCTGATTACCTTGTAATGGCTTGGCTGTTTTGTCAGCTGGAAGACAGAGTTCACAGCATGTTCCATGCCAGTCTCCAGTGTGCAGCTAGCTCTGACTGTCTGATATCTTTTCAGCATCAAAAATCAGCTGAGACATCTGAGAGTCTCAAATATTTCCTTTGAGCTCCATTGTTGGCCTGTTACTCTCAAATACCAGTTCCCTTTCTCGTCAAACACTTTATTAGCAAGTTGCCATCGCTAAGTCAGCTTCCTGGGTAGCTGCTCCTAAATTCATTGTACTATTCATCCCAGAGGTTTGATTCACAACCTTTTGATACAAAAAAGCCTCTTTAGAAGATGTCAGAAAAGCAGCTCCTGAAGAGAAACCAACACAGCCCACAGAGCTGAGCGGAGCCCCACCAATTTGCAGCACCAGGGGATGCGTCCAGTGATGCTTAGGAAATACCTAGCCAACTGTTACAACCCTTCGCCATTTGATCCTGGCTGTCTTCAGCAGAACTTCATTAGAATCCTTCTGCTTTTACCCACCCAAACCTGCGGGCAGCAGGGAACTTGGCAGCTCTGCCTGTATCAGGCCTGACTGTGCTGTCAGGTTTTATGAGCGGGCAGTTGTGAAAGGCAAGCAAAAGCGAATATGACCGTGTGACCACACCGGCCTCATTGCAAGCGAAACACTTGCCAGAAGTGTCTCAATTTTTAGTGCTTTATACCCAGCCCATTAGCCTTTTGTTAGGAAACATGCTCCTCATGTCCAGACACATGAAACAGTGGCGTGCCTTGTGTTTGAGTACAAGCACTGATTTCTTTTGTCAACATGGCAGAGAGTTTTTGAAAGCAGGACTACTTCTGTGCAGAAGGGCTTTGCCCTTTCAAAATGAACGCTGTTTGCAAGTAAAAAGACTCAGAACACCAAGATTATCTGCTATTACCCATTATATTAGTAGAGATTCAGGTTACATTCCAATCTCACTTTCTAGAAAATATCTAAGCATGCTTTCCTCAGTTTTTAATTAAGATGTTTATCTCCAACTGGCATCACAGTAATATTGTATTGTCCATTAACCAGGGCAGCATCCACGCTGCTCCTGCCTCAAACCACAGCCACCAAAACTACCACTGCAGCTGTAAACTGGCCAAAGCCCTGAAATGAATGCACTCTCCAGCACTTCATCTGTTTGAGAACAGACATTTGTTTGCTTGTATACTGGCTGTAAAATATTTTTAAGCTGACTGCTGAATTGGAGTGTGTGCTTACCCATCAAGACATTTTAGAGACTTCATGAAGAGTATAACAAGAGCGATTTTTGCCTGGGCACCACAGAGGAAAGCAGGACAAGAAGGAATTGAGGGTAAGATTCACAGTCTTGAAGACAATGATTGAAGTTTTGTGTTACAATGACACTGTAAACAGTGCCTGATTCACCTTCAGCATGGCAGTCATGGAGTACCTGAGAGCATTAGCTCAGCTACAGCGGGCCCTTACTTTGTTGAAGGGACAGCTACCAGCTGGCTGGATTTACTTTTTCTATCAAGAAAACACTCTGGGTCCACTCCATAGGACATTAGGCTCATTTGAATATTAAATATTTTAATTGCCACATATCTTTATCCTCTCTTTTTTCTGCCCTGAATCCATGAAAGCTTTTGTGACAGCTGCATGCTGTTTATTTATGTGAGAGCAGATTACGGTGCACTTGGGAATGTCAGTCCTGATGCACAGAGCTCCCTCTGCATTGCTCCAGCTAGAGAAAAGTGTCTTCCCCTTCCACTGCAAAACTGGGGCTTGCTGGGGAGAGCTTCACCTGTAAACTTCATAGCTATCAATGCATCTACAACCTTTGACAGCATAGGAGCTTCTACACTGTAAGGTCACCAGTTGTAGATGCATTGATAGCTATGAAGTTTACAGGTGGAGCCCTCCACTTCCATCCATAGAAGAGCTGCTGTGACCCAAGGAATGAAGTTTTCTCTGGTATCCACACAGACAACCACTTCTTTTCCCTCCTGGAAAAAAGGCTTTTCAAGAAGGAGCAGTAGACACTGCCTCTGGCCCATCTCTGCATGGCACATCCATCCAAATTGCCTTAATTCACCGCTGAGCTGTGGCCTTCACCTGACTTTTCACCATGAAAGCCAGAATTTTCACAAGAAGAAATGCAAAATAGGAAATTTCTGGGAAGCTGGGTCCCTTTCCAAATGATCAGCCACAGAATCACAGAATCAAACAGGTTGGAAGAGACCTCCAAGATCATCCAGTCCAACCTATCGCCCAACACCACCTAATCAACTAAACCATGACACCAAGCACTCCATCCAGTCTCTTCCTAAACACCTCCAGTGATGTCTCAGCACTGAATAAAAGATTTATGACACTGTGGCAGAGCTTCTGTTCCTACCGACTCACAATGCAAGAACAATGAACTCATGGAAAAAGAAGAAAAGAAGGGGGAAGGTAGGGAAAGGTTAGACATTACATCTGAAACACTGCCCAGGGAATTTTCTGATACAGAATATAGAATTAACCAGGCTGGAAAAGACCTTTGAGATCATGGAGTCCAACCTATCAACCAACACCATCTAATCAACTAAACCATGGCACCAGCACCCCATCCAGTCTCTTCTTAAGCACTTCCAGTGATGGTGACTCCACCACCTCCCTGGGCAGCACATCCCAATGGCCAATCTCTCTTGCTGGAAATAACTTCTTCCCAACATCCAGCCTGAACCTCCCCTGGCACAGCTTGAGACTGTGTCCTCCTGTTCTGGTGCTGGTTGCCTGGGAGAAGAGACCAACCCCCACCTGGCTACAACCTCCCTTCAGGGAGTTGTGGAGAGCAAGAAGGTCTCCTCTGAGCCTCTTCTGCCGGCTAAGCAAGCCCAGCTCCCTCAGCCTCTCCTCACAGGGCTGTGCTCCAGACCCCTCCCCAGCTTTCTTGCCCTTCTCTGGACACCTTCCAGCATCTCAATGTCTTTCCTAAACTGAGGGACCCAGAACTGGACACAGGACTCAAGGTGTGGCCTAACCAGTGCTGAGTGCAGGGCAGAATGACCTCCCTGCTCCTGCTGGCCACACTATTCCTGATGCAGGCCAGGATGCCATTGGCCTTCTTGGCCACCTGGACACACTGCAGGCTCATGTTCAGCCTACCATCAACCAGTACCCCCAGGTCCCTTTCTGTCTGGTTGCTCTCCAGCCACTCTGACCCCAGCCTGTAGCACTGCATGGGGTTGCTGTGTCCATTGTGCAGTACCTGGCACTTAGATGTGTTCAATCTCATGCCCTTGGACTCTGCCCATCTGTCCAGCCTGTCGAGGTCCCTCTGCAGAGCTCTCCTACCCTCTAACAGATCAACACCTGCCCCTAGCTTGGTGTCACCTGCAAATCTACCAATGATGGACTCAATGCCCTCATCCAGATCATCAATAAAGATGTTGAAGAGCATGGGGCCCAGCACTGATCCCTGGGGCACACCACTAGTGACAGGCCGCCAGCTGGATGTGGCACCATTCACCACCACTCTCTGGGCTCAGCCTCCAGCCAGTTCCTAACCCAGCTCAGAGTGCTGCTGTCCAAGCCAGGTGCTGGCAGCTTGGCCAGGAGTTTGCTGTGGGGAACGGTGTCAAAGGCCTTGCTGAAGTCCAGGCAGACTACATCCACAGCTTGCCCCACATCCACCAGGCAGTCACCTGGGCATAGGAGATCAGGTTGGTGAGGCAGGACCCAATTCCTTCTCCCAGTAACTCTTCACAATCTCCTGAGCGGGGGAAGAAAAGAAAGAAGGAGACAAACAAGCAGCCCCCAGAACAGCCTCTGAGTCTTCTTTACAACATTTTGAAATCTTGGCTTTTGCTTCCCTTTGCAAGGAAGACAGCAGAGACAGGGGAATCAGCCTCAGGGTGAAAGAGGCACTGTTCTCTCTGTGCTGATGCCTTGTGGTGCTTTCCCCACACAGGGCCCTACTAGCAGAAGTTTTCCTCAAGCAGCAGCACCAGGACATGGTGCAGCATATCATCCTCATGAGCAACAAGCAGGGCCGGTTGGATGAGCCAGGGAATTATAGGCCTGTCTGCCAGACCTCAGTGCCAGGCAAGATTATGGAACGGGTCATCTCGAGTGCGATCACACAGCACTTACAGGATGACCAGGGGCTCAGGCCTAGCCAGCATGGATTTAGGAGGGGCAGGTCCTGCCTGACCAACCTGATCTCCTTCTATGATCAGGTGACTGCCTGGTGGGTGTGGGGAGGCCTGTGGATGTGGTCTACCGGGACCTCAGGAAGGCCCCTGGCTTGGACAGGAGCACACTGCATTGGGTTAGGAACTGGCTGGAGGGCCGAGCCCAGAGAGTGGTGGTGAATGGTGCCACATCCAGCTGGCGGCCAGTCACTAGTGGTGTGCCCCAGGGATCAGTGCTGGGCCCCATGCTCTTTAACATCTTTATTGATGATCTGGATGAGGGCATTGAGTCCATCATCAGTAAATTTGCGGACGACACCAAGCTGGGGGCAGGAGTTGATCTGCTGGAGGGCAGAGAGGCTTTGCAGAGGGACCTCCACAGGCTGGTCAGATGGGCAGAGTCCAAGGGCAGGAGATTGAACACATCCAAGTGCCGGGTTCTGCACATTGGCCACAGCAACCCCATGCAGTGGTACAGGCTGGGGTCAGAGGGGCTGGAGAGCAGCCAGGCAGAGAGGGACCTGGGGGTACTGGTTGATTGTAGGCTGAACATGAGCCTGCAGTGTGTCCAGGCAGCCAAGAAGGCCAATGGCATCCTGGCCTGCATCAGGAACAGTGTGGCCAGCAGGAGCAGGGAGGTCATTCTGCCCCTGTACACTGCACTGGTTAGGCCACACCTTGAGTCCTGTGTCCAGTTCTGGGCCCCAGTTTAGGAAGGATGTTGACTTGCTGGAGCGTGTCCAGAGAAGGGCAACAAAGCTGGTGAGGGGTTTGGAACACAAGCCCTACGAGGAAAGGCTGAGGGAGCTGGGGTTGCTTAGCCTGGAGAAGGGGAGACTGAGGGGTGACCTTATTGCTCTCTACAACTACCTGAAGGGAGGTTGTAGACAGGCAGAGGTTGGTCTCTTCTCCCAGGCATCCAGCACCAGAACAAGAGGACACAGTCTCAGGCTGCGCCAGGGCAGGTTTAGGCTGGATGTTAGAAAGAAGTTCTATACAGAGAGAGTGATTGCCCATTGGAATGGGCTGCCCGTGGAGGTGGTGGAGTCACCTTCATTGGAGGTGTTCAGGAGGAGACTTGATGGGGTGCTTGGTGCCATGGTTTAGTTGTTGGGTGGGTTGGATTGGTTGATGGGTTGGACGCGATGATCTTGAAGGTCTCTTCCAACCTGGTGTATTGTATTGTATTGTATTGTATTGTAACTGCATCCACAGTGGGAGTGAGCACAGTGAATGAAAAGGTTTAGAAGCCAGCAGTGAACTGTGTCTCTCCAGCATTCCTTCTCCCCTGCTTTTCCCCTCCATGTAACTTCCTACTCCTGATTTCACACTCTTCCCCTACCAGCAGCACATGATGTCCTCAGCACCATGTGCTGCTGCCCTATCACAGAAAAAATGCCTGGGTTTCCCCCTCCCCTCTTCCCACCCAACCCCAGCTACATGGCACTTGCCCAAGGTTTATGATGGAGGAATATTAATATGGAACCAAACTGAACCAGGCAAGCATTTAGCAGATTTTTCCACTCTGTGCTGCTGTCAGGGCTGAATGTGGAGCTGTCAGAATGTGGGCTGTTAATTGAGCCTCACTGATCGCTGTGCAGACTAAGCATGGCACATTTCATCTTCTTGTCCAGGCACACAGTGATTCTGCCCATGGCAGAAAGCAATCACTGCACCCAACCCCTGCTCCCAGGTGCTGTATGTGCACCCCAGAACTCATCTACTAGTCCACTGTTGTGTGCTCTGCATCTCGCAGCCATAAAGTCTTGAGGCCACATCTTGAACACTGTGCTCAGTATGGGACCCCTCACCACGAGAAGGGCACTGAGTTGCTGGAGTGTGTCCAGAGACGGTCAACAAAGCTGGTGAAGGCTCTAGAGAAGAAATCATACAAGGAGTGCCTGAGGGAGCTGGGATTGCTTAGCCTAGAGGAGGCTGAGAGGAGACCTACTTGCTCTCTGCAACTCCCTGTAAAGACGCTATAAGGAGGTGAGAGTTGGTCTCTGTTCCTCAGTGTCAGGTGACAGAACAAGAGCAAACAGCCTGAAACTGTGCCAGGGGAGTTTTAGATTGGATATTAGGAAATGTTTCTTTACAGAAAGAGTGGTCAGGCTTCAGAACAAGTTGCCCAGGGAGGTGGTGGAGTCACTGTCCCTGGAGCTGTTCAAGAATCAGGTGGCTATGGCACTGCAGGACATAGGTTAATGGCCACGGTGGTGTTAGGCTGGAGGTTGGACTTGATGACCAACCGACACAGCTCTATGATTCGATGGTAGGTGAGAGAGCACGTTTAAGCAGCACGGTCAAACAAAGCAAAGGGTTTATTTTCATAGCTTTCTTAAGTCTCAGAGATTTTCTTCAGATTTTTTTCTTAAAATGCATTTGGTCACTGCAACTTTAACCTGCACACCATTGAGTTACACAAAGAGCCTTTGGCTGTAACTTGATTTGTTTTACTTAATTTCAGATTCCAAAGGCCTTCCCTCAGCCCAAGTCTGCACTCAGCTCAATGAGTGCATCAGCACAGGAATGAAACCCCGCTGAGACCCCAGCTGGCCCAGTATTTCTTCTGTGGTGGCCTCAGTGAGGATGAGCCATTCAAAGCCACCACACTTGGGCAGCTGCTTAAAGAAATGGACAAGAAAGACAAGAGTTCACTGAATCTCCCACACCTCTTCATCCATATGAAGCCAAGATGGGTTGAGGGCCATCTCACTGTCACCCTACCCCTTTCCTAAGCTTGTGTCAAACTAGGGCCCAAGACAAAAGGCTGGGGGACAACTGCAAACTGCTTCTAATGGTGGACTGGGAGACATGGAAAATGTTATGATGGGGGAGGTTGAAGCCAGGCTGTATCTTTGGCCTGGGCACCATTTCAGGGGTGCAACTGACATTTGATGTTTTGAAGTCTTCTCCCTCCCTGGTTCTTTTGTATTAGAATCATAGAATCATAGAATCAGTCAGGGTTGGAAGAGACCACAAGGATCATCTAGTTCCAACACCCCTGCCATGGGCAGGGACACTCCACACTAGATCAGGCTGGCCAGAGCCTCATCCAGCCTGGTCTTAAACACCTCCAGGGACGGGGCCTCAACCACCTCCCTGGACAACCCATTCCAGGGCTTCACCACTCTCATGGGGAAGAACTTCTTCCTCACATCCAGCCTGAATCTCCCTATTTCCAGCTTCATTCCATTCCCCCTAGTCCTATCACTACCTGAGATCCTGAGAAGTCCCTCCCCAGCCTTCCTGTAGCCCCCTTCAGATACTGGAAGGCCACAATGAGGTCACCTGGGAGCCTTCTCTTCTCCAGACTGAACAGCCCCAACTCCTTCAGTCTGTCCTCATAGGAGAGGTGCTCCAGCCCTCTGATCATCCTCGTGGCCCTTCTCTGGACACGCTCCAGCACATCCACATCCCTCCTGTAATAGGGGCTCCAGAACTGGATGCAGTACTCCAGGTGGGGTCTCAGCAGAGCTGAGTAGAGGGGAAGAATCACCTCCCTTGACCTGCTGGTCACACTTCTCCTGATGCAGCCCAGGATCTGATTGGCTTTCCGATATTCTGGTATTCTGTACGGGAAAGTTAAAAATACCATTTATTACCATGGATCACCTGATCACTTTTATTTAACAGATGCTGCTTTCTCCAGAAGTCAGTTCCAGGAGGGAGGAACACTCAGTTGTTCCCACGTGTTTAAAAAAACCTCTGGTTGGATGAAGGAAATACCAGTGCCAGTGCTTTCATCTAGTGCATTGCCTCAACCCCACCAGAAAAGGTGGCTTGTGCATATTCTCCTTCACTCCATAATTCCTTCACAGGAT